>JAOPHQ010001712.1:337500-365000 GCA_030340625.1 Merluccius polli | reverse complement strand
GATGACTTTGTCATCTACTTTACTAAAAAGGTGAAGGCCATTAGCTCCTCTTACACCCCTACCACTATCCTCCCTACCACCACTCCCACCTCTGTCCGCCTCACCCACTTTACCCTTCTCTCCCCTGAAGATGTGCACAAACTAGTTGACTTGACACTGCTGACTTTCAGAACTACAGACCGGTATCTCTTCTCTAATTCGTGCCATGGCCCCATGGCCCTCCTTGCGGTGATGGTGTCCCTCCGTGCCACCAGAGCCTCGTCCCTCTCATCGGTTTTCATTCTCCTCGACCTGCGACACTGTGAATCACCAGATCCTCCTCACCTGCGCTATCCTGGTTCACATCCTACCTGATGAACCGTACCTACCAGGTCACGAGGAATGGCTCCTTGCCATTAACAACGGCATCCCTCAAGGCTCAGTATTAGGACCACTTCTGTTCTCCCAATACACTAGATCTTTAGGCTCTGTAATCACTTCGCATGGTTTTCCCTATCACTGCTACGCAGATGACACTCAACTATTCCTCTCTTTCCCCTCCTCTGACAGCCTGATTGCAACTCACATCTCAGAATGTCTGGCAGACATCAGCACCTGGACGTCTGTGCACCACCTGAAGCTCAACCTCAACAAGACTGAGCTGGGGAAGGACTGCCCTCACATGGACATACTGGTAACTGTTGAGGATGCTGTGAGGATACTGGATGGCCAACTGTGCTGCACAGCCAACATCACCACAGTGACCCGATCCTGCAGATTTGCTCTCTACAACATCTGCCGGATCTGACCCTTCCTCACGAGGGAAGCAGCACAGCTCTTGGTCCAAGCATTCGTCATCTCCCGCCTCGACTACTGCAACTCGCTCCTGGCTGGACTCCCTGCCTCCGCGATCAAGCCATTGCAGCGCATTCAGAATGCGGCAGCAAGACTCGTGTTCAACCTGCCAAAGTTCTCCCACGTGACCCCTCTCTTCTGCAACCTCCACTGGCTCCCTGTAACAGCTCGCATTAGATTCAAGATAATGATACTGACCTAAAAGGCTGTCAACCGAAATGCCCGACCTACCTCCAAGCACTAGTCAGACCCCACGCCCCGGCTAGCGCCCTCCGCGCAACTAGCTCGGCCTGGCCGGCCGGCTAGTACCGCCATGGAACGACCTCCCTGCTGACGTGAGGACTGCAGAGTCGATCACCTGTTTCCGGAAGAGACTCAAGACCCACCTGTTCAGAGTTCACCTGGACCCCGCTTAGCATCCTTCCTCTACTACCCCTCCCCCTCCCACTAATAAAAAAAACGTACTCTTACTTTGATATTCTGCACTTAGTACTTTCGCACTTATCTCTGTTGTATACTATCAATCGTTAACTTAGTAATTGGGTGTGCTTGAAACTCGTTCTTGTGAAATCCTTACTCTACTGATAAGTGATTTACTGTTGCATTTTCTTCTAACAAATGTACTTATTGTAAGTTTGCATTGGACAAGTGTCTGCTACTATTTTTAAGTAGTAGTAGTAGTAGGACTAATAGCACCAACCCCAGTTGTATATTAGTAGTATAAGTATTATTATTATTATTAGTAGTAGTAGTAGTAGGACTAATAGCACCAGCCCTAGTTGTATATTAGTAGTATAAGTATTATTACTATTATTATTAGTAGTAGTAGTAGTAGTAGTAGTAGTAGTAGTAGGACTAATAGCACCAGCCCTAGTTGTATATTAGTAGTATAAGTATTATTATTATTATTATTATTATTATTATTATTATTATTATTATTAGTAGTAGTAGTAGTAGTAGTAGTAGTAGTAGTAGTAGTAGTAGTAGTAGTAGGACTAATAGCACCAGCCCTAGTTGTATATTAGTAGTATAAGTATTATTATTATTATTATTAGTAGTAGTAGTAGTAGTAGTAGTAGTAGTAGTAGGACTAATAGCACCAGCCCTATTTGTATATTAGTACCGGTAGTAGTAGTAGTAGTAGTAGGACTAATAGCACCAGCCCTAGTTGTATATTAGTAGTATAAGTAGTATTATTAGTAGTATTAGTAGTAGTATTAGTAGTATTAGTAGTAGTAGTAGTTGTATTAGAAGATTCCATCCCCACCTGAATGTCTTGCCTTTCAGATTCCTCAGTAGGTCCAGCTGATTCAGCGGAGGGATGAGTCTGAAGAGAGAGAGAAGAGATCGTTTTCTCATCCCATTAGCTTTTCTCTGCGCTCAGGGCTAGGAGCCCGTGGGTGCTGTCGGGGTAATTATATTAAGGTGCTGTATCTGCTCCGTCAGTCTGTGCCTGCAGCTAACCCTCTCATTCTTACAGGAAACCCTTTCAGGAAGACGGATCGCAGCATTCAGCTCCTGAAAATCGGTTTCATTCGTTAGGTTTGATTGGGTTAGCAAAATTAGCAGTAGTAAAACGATTAGGTAGCCTATTATGTATATGGTCAATCATGTTAAGTTTCAATAATGTACCATATACTGTCAATAATATCAACCTCAACTATAATATAACTTGAATATAATGATTAAGAATTATGTAACTACATGGTTTACCTTTTCTTTTTCTTTTTTTTTTTTACATTTATTACAGTTTCCAATTATGTTTTAGCATTTACATTTCTACTATTCTTATTGTGTAGATACATTTTCTTTACATCTTTGTATTTTTTTTTTAATTACAAAAAAATGGTATCGCTTTTTATTTCCTATTAGATGCCTTTTTTAATGTTTTTGAATAAAAACATTTCTAATAGTAAAATTACGCTGAATATGTACGGGATGACCAAGCATCAAAACAACCTCATCATTAACTGGAATCATGTCTTTCAGAGGCCCTGCTCGCCACAACACAGCTAGCAACACATCCTATAAATGCTATCCAAGCTAAAACCTGAATAGCCATGCTTGCTCCTTTTTGCTTTTCTACGATGGAATTGAACCTTTCCAGAAATGGATTTGAAATCAAATACGTTTTTTAAATATCAGGATTTCAGTGTCTTTGTCAGCATAATGAAGTGTATGGATGTCAGTGTGAGGGTGTTTTCTCACCCTTATTTCACCATATTGGAATATACCAGGAAACTTGAAATAAGACAATAATCATTTATTATTATCCTCCTGTAAGAGATTGGATGTTCCCATTAGGAGGAATCATCTTTCTATCTCATATTGAGCTATTTTATTGGTCTATAGGTCTCTGGCCATGTCTGATAGGACTGTTTCCAAAAAAGCTGTCTAAGGCCCCAATCACACAGAGCGCTTTTGCAGGTTACAAAACGCGAGGCGCACCGCAGTGCCTTTTTGGTTGTCAGCGCAGCCCATCAGACAGACAAAAAAGAGCAGCTTGCTGTGTCTTTTTTTTTGCTCATCCGATTGGACAATGGGAAAAAACGTAAATTTCTGTGCTTTTCTGCTCCGAGTTGAAGCTTTTTTAACTCGAGGCGTTCAGGGCGCTGTTGCAAAAACGTAAGGTGCATAGAGTGGAAAAACGCAAGGCGCCCAGCAACGCAAAAGCAGCGAGCAAAAGCTTTGCTCTCATTGAAAACTGCCCCAGGCTGCTAAAAAACGCTCTGTCTGATTGGGGCCTTAGACCACACAATGAGGTTCAATATCTTTTAGAAGACATTTCAATCTTCAAGATGGATGACATGAGTTACTAAAACACTAAGCACAAGAAATGGTGGTCCTGTCTAGCTCAGCTGGCAGAGCGAGACAACAGGGTTAGGGGTTCGATTCCCCCACTGGGAACACAAATCAGAATGTATAAAGGTATTGTAGGATGTATTGTAAAAGTGTCGACCTAATGTCATTTTCTAAAATGGCAGGTCACTGGAAGGGTCACCTGTTTAGAACGTACCTGTACATGGGGACGGCTACGGTCTGCTCATAAAACTCCCAGGTGCACAGAAGATCTGTTCTAGAAAGGTTGGTAGCGTAAAACCTCCAGGCAGCCTGGTCCGAAACATTGGACACATAGGACATCATGTTAGCGGCTAATGTTGCTAAGCTTAATGGCTAAGTCTACTCTTGGTGACTAAGCTTTGTCGCTAAATGGCCAGGATTGTTCGCTAAGTGGCTAGCTTAAGGACTAAGTGGTGGATAATTTTGGTGGCTAATGCTGCTGAAGCTTGGAAGCTAAGTGGCTACGCTCAGTGGCTAAAGTGTTTTTCTTTGGCGGATGTGGTTGCACTGGTGCCATTGTTTGTAGGCCTATGGCTAATGCTAATGGTGCACTGTTGTACTGGTAGACTACAACTGGTAGACATTGATTGATAAAGTTCGTCAAAACAAACCTTGACCCTCACTTTGATTCCTACAGCTATCCTGCTCTTGTAATTGGTCAAATTCAGAAACTTGGCCATGCACCACATCCAAAGTTGCTCCAATATTGACTGTCTACTTCGATTGCCCTCAGCCTCTTCTGCAGGTCATTTAGCAGAAAAGTCTTGCTTGGTAACTGATGACATATAAATGATTCATGGTTCATCACCTGAATGAGGCCAGCAGCAGGATTACGTCTCTTCTCAAAGTGCTTCTGCCTATGTTGCTCCTGGACCTTCAAGGCAAAACCAGAACCAAGGATACCCTAGGGGAGAGAGAGAGAGAGACATAGGGGTTGTATTCAAGAATGTAAGAATGTGAGCGAGCGAGCAAGCGAGAGAGAGAGAGAGAGCAAGCAGGAGACCTTGCAGTTAAATCTGTTTGATGAGACACTGAACAGAGGGAGATAACTAACACCTCCAACTATAATAGTGAAGCTGAAATCAGCATCAAACACTGATTGATTTGCAGTCTAGAAGCTAAAAGCATTATGAAAGTAAATGAAAGAGAGTTTCCCAAGCCAAAACACACTCACAGTGTTACAATGAAGGCCTTTCATTAACCCAATCAAACACATGACACACTCAGTGGGCACCATGCTAGGCTGCTCTGTGTGAGTTTTATTACCTTCAGGAATTGAAGGAAGGTATTCTCTGATAGCCAGACAACTTCCCTCCAGAGATACTGGCCTAATCTAACTAGACTTAACAAAAAACTTCCAAATATAGTTGTGTGCTTACCATTACCTCAAATAGTCAAATATTATACATTTGATTTTATTTCAACATCTAACATACAATTCCCAAATATGTGCAATTGTACTTCTACGTTGACCAAAATGACTCATGATGATTCATGGTGATTATCACTCATCTCTCTCCCTCTGAAGGATACTCTTCATAACTTTCTCTTTCTCCTTGGAAGTCTGACGTGGTGACGTCATGCCCTCGTTGCCTAGGTGATGTAACTGTACAACGACCGGCCATATTTACTAGGTGGGAGATTAGGTCATCGGGGGTAAGGGTGATTAGGGTGATGACCACTCCTCTCCATAGCTATCTGTTGGTCCCATAGGGGAGGAGCAGGGGTGGACGTAAAGGAGAACTTGTCCGCCCCCACCAGGCTGTGAACCTCACCGCTGGCAGAGCGAAGAACGCAACACCGATCATGCTGAACGTGGCAGCCAGCAGACGCCCGTTCCAGGTCTTCGGCACTTTGTCCCCATAGCCGATGGTGGTCAGAGTGATCTGTTAGTAAGGAACACAATATGTCCAAACCGCACAAAGAAGAAGCTAATCTGATCTGAACTTTGGCATAATGAAAAAAGAGAAAAAGATAGAAATTAAAAAACGATATAATTTGTATTGGAGTTTTGAATAGTGTGTCCCTGATTGGGTGAGTAAAACAACTGTTCGTTGATTACTGCATTTGGCACCATAAGTATCCTCACCAGTCCCCACCAAAGGGCGTCAGCATAGGTCTCAAACTCTTTATTGAATTCCTTTTCCACTGAATAGACCAGGAAAGATGCCAGGATGAGACACAGAAAGCCGATGTACCAGGCGGTAATGAGCTCCTGAAAGAACACAATGTAATAACCGGTCTGTGTAACCACGTATCAATCACAATTTATCATCATTGTGGGGACACCGCTACCACACTTATAATATTCGATCAAAGTGGGGACACTGCGAATCACACACACAATTAAAAAATATTCTTAAAAGTGGGGACACGACTATTCACACAGCATTCAGAGTGAAGTATCAGCATGGGGACACTTCTAAACACAGCCGTCATAATATTCTGCCAGAAAGGAGATGTGACTAAGGACACATTCAGGACATACTATCTGACAACCACTCACACAGTGGTTCCTCACCTTGCTGTGGGCGTAGACCACCGATCCCAGCAGCTTCCAGGTGCCTCCGCGGCGGTCCATACGCAGCATCCGGAGGATCTGCAGGAACCGGAGACTTCTGATGGCCGACGTGGCGAACACGTTGCCTTGGGAACCAGCCGCCAGCACCGACACCGACGCGATCAGCACCATGATGTCTGAGGGTCAGAGAGAAGAAGAAGTTATTTCGCATGAAGTTCGCACCAGAGTACGTGTGACTACGTTTTCTGATTTTGGCTCTTGTCCATTTAACTGCTTTCATTTATGCTTTGATTATCCCGGGCACCCCCCCTGTGTGTTCCTCCTCGAGGTTGCTCCCTTGTGATGAAGGACTATGGACTACTTTTTTTATTCAACATTGGGGATAACTTTGGTTGCTGTTGAAAACATTCAACTTTCTCTCTGACTCCTACATGATTAATGTTCGCTGCGGCTGGATTTGTTGTAGCAATTAACAGGAAGTCATCCTTTTGGTTTTCTCCTGTGGTCTGAGACAACTCCGATACCAGGTGTAAACAAAACAGAATAGGCTGAGTGAGATAGTGGTTGCCCACAAGTTTAGGAATAGGAAGGTTCTGTTGTTAACTTAAGTGAACTATAAAACTATAAAACACAGAAATAGGTCTGTTGGGTCCTCGTCCTCTTTCTTGAAGTGTGAGCAAAAAGAGACAACTACTCATTAAAACAACAACAGCCTTGTTCCAACGTCTGCTTACCGATTACACAGAAGGGTTTTCTGGCGAACTTCAGCCTTCCTCTCCATCCCCGGTAGCGACAGCAGCATCCTGCGGCCCAGATCCTTATGATGTACTCCACACCAAACACCACAATGGTCACGATTTCCTGGGGAGGGGGAACAGAACAGCCTGCTCACACTATACTGCACCACAACACACATCTCTTATCACTATGGAACCACAAAGGGAACTTTAATGGCTGGCTGGCCTGATATTGACCACATATTGCAACCTTCATCACTTGTATGGGCGCACACACACACACACACACACACACCCACATACACACACACACTCGAGTTGAGCCGGTTTTGCCACAGATCCCCTCGGAGGTGCACGTGGTGTCTAACACACACACAGTTATCTCAGACTGTGTCCACGCTTAACGAAACAGCATTGGCAGATGTTGTGCAGACACCTTACCAGGATGAACAAGGCACTCTCTGAGCTATTTCTGAAGTCTTTGATGGTGGCAAAGACGGACAGTATAAGGCAGGAAAAGACCAAGAGGAAGCTGGAAGAGAAAGAGAGAGAGACAGGACAGAAAACGTGTTAGTGTTCTACTCAGGAAAGTTAGGTTTAATAACCCTCCTCGTGTCATACTATATTACTGGAGGGCGTTGGAGAAATCTCAACTAAGGGCAGGATAGTCTTGTGGTGATGGACTCAAGCCCAACTGTAGCAGTGGTAACCACATGCCACAGTGTGGCAGTGGACTCTAACCACACAACACATCAGTGGCTTTTGCTGGGGCCCTCCGAGACGGCACAAGGGTAGATGTTGGTTGAAGAATGCGTTTATTGGAGATGGCATGATGGTATACGCTGAGCAGATGTAACGTGCTGCCATGACAGTGGCTCTCTCCTGAGTGTGTGTGGTGATAGCTGGTTTATCCTGGGTGCCATGATTGCTCTGCACCACAGGTTTACAGCCTCACCCAGACCCAGAGTCTAATCAGTCTGCCTCAGGCCAGGTGAGGCTGTACACTCTCCACACCAACATCTCTGGGTTCAAACCTTAATGTTCGTAGTTGACCTGTGGGCATTCTTGAGCCAGATGCTCTAACTCCTACCTGCTCGTTAATATACAGTATATGCCATTTGGTGGATGATTTTATCCAACGCGTCTTACAATACCATGGCGTATACATCCTTATCACAGTGGGAATCAAACCCCGAACCTGGCAGTGTTCATGCCATGTTTTACCAGTTGAACTACACAGAACCGCCCATTAATGACATAATCCACTTAATTCCAATAATGACAAAATAATTAAGTGTAGGTCGCCGCTTGGATGAAAGCGTCTGCTAAATGACTAAATAACAGTGAATAGTAAACTCTCATTTCCCCTAAAGGTACACTAGAACAAGACGATGAGTTGAATGAGAAGAACACAGCAGTGAGGGAGCGGGAAGCCAAGCAGAGTCCAGCAGAGGTAAACTGATTTCAGGTTGATTCAATATCCACCCAAGAAACTTCCAGGTTGAACTACTGGATTAGAGGGCTGTGTAATCTCATCAGCCAGGTGATGTTATATCAGGAATGATATCAGGTTCCTATGTTCAGCTTTATACAATGACCTGATTGCAGGTGCTGCAAGGTGCATTAGTGCTACCGATAGAAGTCGTTCCCTGAGCCAGCCCTCCATGAACAGCATGTATGTTTAGTGAGGACACAAAAACACCGTCATCGACAACATTGTTTTTTTTTTATACATATTTGAATAGAGGTGTGCAGTAGGCTACCACACAGTGACACGTTCCAAGCACAAAGTGTTTTATTTAAATGCACAGTATAACACGTCATTGTGGACCCCTCATTTCGGACAACAAGGTGAGGGTCGACTGCGTAGCATTTTTTATTTAGAAGACACACTAGAAATGTAAAATGTAAAAGAAACAAGTAACGGCATCACAGTACACATATGATCAAGCATAACAGTATTAAATAAGTACAATATATAATATTAAGTGTTGCTAAATACACAAATAGGCCTAGGGAATTATACACACAACAGGCCTACGCATTGACTGGATCAATACAAAATAAGTGTAAAGGCATTAAAATGAAGCATCTCTAAGAGGTAGTATTGATTAAAAGGATGGATTTTTATCTCACCTATAGCCTTAAATGATAGGCCTAATCCAAAGGCTTGTGGAGTGACGTCACCTGACTCCAACCAGGGTTCAAGGGGAAATAGAGGATTTTGGTCGAGGTATGCTCCTGTATTCGATTGGCCGGGACAATCAGGTGAGTTTTAAATGGGATGCGTGCAGAGCGAGGCTGGGGAGCAGGGGCTTGTGTTTCTCTAGAAGAGGGCTGGCTGGTGTCCAAAAGCAGTGCTAATGGAGAGCGCCTGGTGAAAACGAATACAGGGGTTTTAAAAAAAGCACTCAAAAGGCAGGGACAACCTACACGAATCATGGCATAGAGATACGGAGAGAGGCCAGGGCGGCAAAAATCCTCTAGTGCAATATGATACACCATTAACTCACGCTGCTCGTATGATGCGATGATCACAGTGCAATCACGCCGCTAATAATGTTGCGTTCATCTCAAACCTGGTTTAATGTGGAAAGAGAACGGGGTGTACTTTAAGTGGGTAGGTTTGTTGAACCAAGGACACCTCTCCCAAATGGTGGACGATAAATGATATAAGCAGTATAGTAGCCTATAAGCATTAGCGAAATGAAATGAGATCTCACAACAGAAATAAGATACTCTCATGCATTTCAGACCTCACCCTGCTACACACTCGCTCCTGTCCTGTTGATTTTGTTAAATAATGTACAGGCTAAGTTGAATGTTGCTGCTCAATAAAGTTAAGACCAGAAACAGAAGTACGCCTCAGTGTCGAGAAACACTGTGCTACACCTGGCATGTCGCACAACGGCCTACTAAACCTTTGCTGTATACGACACCTAGCACTGAGCACATATTAAACCTAGCTCGTCGCATGTACTAAACCTACTGCTTACGACGTACTGCACTCTGCAGTGCATCATCTCCACCAACAAGCCTACTTCAACCTGTCATAAATTCATTATAACCCCATCTTTGGTACAGTTACACACCAGAAAGTTGAAGCACAATAGGTTGCAGCCTCCCACCAAACAGCCTCACCAGCAGTTCAGGGACAATATTGCACAAGCAGCGGTAGTGTGAAGGAACGGCTAGACCGGCCAACTTCTGCAGCACTTCAGACGCTAAGTCAGCAGATGTTTTCCGACCGAACCTTGACCTCTTTTGTCGTCACCATGTGACGGCGAGGTTCTCGTCTGAACCCAGAACCTTTCAGCTGGGAGTCGAGCACCCTCACCATTACTAGACTATCCTCCTTAGTTGAAGTACATTGAAGGCAGAACTCCATCACCAACATGGGACATGTGCTTGCTCAATGTAGACATTTCAGTAATAAAAACAAGGCCTTTGTGATGGTAATTCTGTGAGTTAATTGATTCCTCATCATGTGTATGATGACGACTGCTGAGGTCAGGAACTCACGCTGCGGGAATGGGAAGTAAGCTAACCAACTGCAGGGAACGTCACAAACTGCTGACTGTGAACGCACACATTAAACAACTTGTTTTTTGTCCACTTTATGCATCAGTCAGGGAGAAATATGATTCATTTTCAAAACACGTAGGGTAAACTGACCTCCAACGCTTGTTTCGGATCCATAGAATCACTGTTTTGACGGACAGGTTGTTTTTTTAACGTTTCATAGTTATTTTTGCATTCTCATTTACTAACAGCAAGCCTCGACCATTCAGGAGTGAAACCAATTGCTTTTAGTTTGCCTCCCAATCGCAATTAAATTTACTTCACACCAACAAAACATGAACTTGATTCTGATTGTATAGACTATATAGGCTGTGCTACTGCGTCAGATTCCCGCTGTGAGCTGAATAGTTATAGTTCTCCTGTAGGCTGCAGTGCATCTTCCCCTGTTGATTTACAGACGCTCTGCTGCATCCCCAGACCTTCCCTGAAGCGTCCCTGAGACGCTGCGGAGAAGTACAGTATCCCCCAGACACAGGGCTGTCACCACAACGCTGCACCGGGGAATGTGAGGGCCCGGCTCAATCGATGACAAGCTATCTCAGAATGTGTCGCCTCAGGTGAGAGTTTCTGCCGCACGCGTCTCCCATAAACAGTGGTAGTGTGACTTTATTTTCTGGGCTGGGCTATGGTGGCCTTGGTAACTGCAAATCAACTCGATGTTCAGTCCCCGAATTCTCTCAAATGAACAACTTCAGCAAGCCTTGAAAATGTCCTTCATCCTCTAAAACGGCATCTGAATCTCCCGGAGGACATTCCCTTGTCTACATGGTCACTGTCCAGCACCCATCGGACTTATACATCTGTATAAACCTAATTTTATTTTATTTTTATTGAACACTGCTGGTCTACTAAACTAGAATCTGTGATATTTTCTGTCTCCGTTTTTCGTGTTGACGTGATGTTCCTGTTTTGTGTTTGAAGGGGCCTAGCATGACTTATAGGTCAAATCCCATTAGGAGTGGCTGACGGCCCTTCAGCAGAACACCGGCGGACCGGTCGAGACCCAGACTCCTTGGATCGCCAACGACAATCAATCAAGACGACATTTCTCAGCAACAGAAAAACCTGCATTTTCTCTTAGGCTGCGGCTAACGAACAACATTGATTTCAGTCTGCTCTGGGAGACTGAGCCATCGAGCTAAATCTAGCCCGCGACACATTTACCTGAAGGAAGCAGATTTTTAAAAACATGCCGTTTGTTATCTTGCTGTGTGCCCTTGGTTTATTTTGTTCATTTGTCAGGGATGCTGTACACAAACGTATTAGCCTCAATGAGAAGAGATGTACCACATTACAGCATCTTGCTAATTCCCATCCGCAGTCCCAGGGCAGGTAGCCATAACATTACCATGCCCAACTTAGAAAGGAAGAAGAGGAAGAACTTCATTACAGGTCATGATGTTGCTTTCTTATCAGGTTCATGACAATCATCTGAAACTGAAACTGATAAAACATGTCATCTTATTTACAGCAGACCAGTTACACATTCAAGCGTCGGGAGGCGGGTGCTGCCGTCTGGTGGGGTCTGGCCGGGATCTGACGGGACAGCTCTCCAGAGGAACCCCTGCTGGGAACAGCCCACCAGGGAGATGTTCACCTCACACGTCCAAACGGTTGTGTGTCTACTTTAATTACACTAACTAATGAATACAAAAACACTGAAGCGGCTGCATCTGAACGCAAAGGAAGCATCTCAGACTTTGAGTCATACTTGTTTGAATTCATCAAGGTTTACAATGAAAAGGGTTGACTAGCGGCCCGTTTCCACACACCTGTGCTGGTGGCTCGGTTTGACTCGGTTTGACTCGGCGCATTGCATCTCCATGACAGCGGGGCTACCCATTTGAGGGTGTGTCTTTAACTGATGATGTGCTTGTCTTCAGTGGATCACGTTTAAAAGCGGCGCCCTCTTTAGTGCCGTTTCCTTTTGCGCTGTGCAATGTCTGCTTGCTGAATCATCTCTAAATGATGATGACGCCCATCTGACGTCACCGCGACCCGGTTGGAGGCGGGTCTGGCACTCTGGCCTGATTTAGGAGACGGTCCATCTCGGGAACGACCTGGCACACCTCGGCGCATTTAAAATGGTGATGAAAACGCAACTCAATGCACCATTGGTTTGACTTGGCGTGGCCAAAATACCAATGGAAAGACGCTATAGGGCGTTTGACATCCGAAAGGTTCTGGGTTCGAATCCCAATGTGCGCAGTCTAACTGTAGGCATCCCTGCTCCTTAATGACATGAATCGAAAAACAGTTTATTTCGCTTTGGACAGAAGTATCTGCTCAATGACAACATAATAATAAATCATAATTGTTACATTAAATTGTGTTCATCAATCAGTCAACAGAACGCCATTAAGTTACAATATTTCAAAGACCACTAACATCAATCAATATCGAATTCAGTAAACTACTATTCTGACCAAAGGCAACGTTTCCATGCTGAAGACAGAGGTTCAGGACTCCAAACAAACCAGAAGTACAGGAGCACCTTTGGGGGATGCCCATATTTGACTGTTTTTGCATACATTACAAAATATATGCATGGATGGTGGTGTTGAAACTCAAAGACAAAGAGAGCGAGGGGGAGAGAGCTAGAGCAAGATAGCATGTGAGCAAGAGAGAGAGAGAGAGAGAGAGAGAGAGAGAGAGAGAGAGAGAGAGAGAGAGAGAGAGAGAGAGAGAGAGAGAGAGAGAGAGAGAGAGAGAGAGAGAGAAAGAGAAAGAGAGAGACAGAGACAGAGACAGAGAGACAGAGAGACAGACAGAGAGTGGGGAGGGATAGAGGGGGAGATATCTAGAGAGAGAGGGAGATAGCGAGAGAGAGAAAGAGAGAAAGAGATAGCTAGAGAGGGGGCGAAAATGAGAGAGACTTACAGTGAGACAGAGAGAGAGACAGAAACACAGAGACAGAGACAGACAGAGAGAGAGAGTGAGCATGCTGGATATAGGAAACTTCATCCATTGATCCATTACCCATGCATTACAAATAAGGGGCTGAAACCAAACACTGGCACTACCACACGGGTCAGAAGAAAACAGGCTAAACACGACAAAGCAGCTCTTAATCTGTCCCATATCTGGAGAAAGAGGACAACCTGCACACTGCAAGAGAGGAGGGAGGGTGAGGGCAACTAAAGATGGGACCAGTGTTGTAACAAACCGGTAAAACAAAGTCTCAGAGGGGGATAGAGAGGTGGGCTACATGAACTATGCATGAAGCAGACAGAGAGACAGGGGTCGGGGGTTACTCTCTCTGCTACACACCGTTTAGCAGAGCGGGTCACATGTTCACTGGTGAGGCTGAGGGGCTTCTTCCCACGGAGGTCACATGATGCATGACAGTAACTGAATGTAGAGGCGGGATTGCAAAATGATCGCCCGGATCTAATGGGACTATGGCTCTACTACAGGTTCATAATTAAGGCCTATTGCACAAAGCAGGAGATTCAACTTGATTTTTAGAGTTTTTCCAAGTCTGGTTGGTTGCAATAGTTTGGATTTAATATTAAAGGAGCAGGGGAGTGTGAGTGTGAGTGTGCAGTTTTAAATGGATCCTTTAATAGCCGACATGAGACGGGATTTATGGACGGGTTCTAGACTGGCAACACGTTACGTTACAGCTTCACTGTCTCCTGTAGCGAGCAGCAGCATCAGTGTGTGTTACAGTGGAGGAGCAGCAGTGTGTGTTACAGTGGAGGAGCAGCAGTGTGTGTTAAAGTGGAGGAGCAGCAGCAGCAGCATCACTGTGTATTAAAGTGGAGGAGCAGCAGTGCGTGTTAAAGTGGAGGAGCAGTAGTGTGTGTTAAAGTGGAGGAGCAGCAGCAGTGTGTGTGTGTTGAGGAGCAGGATGCTCAGGTCGACGCATGACTGCAACACCAGTGAGCGGACCGAGTGACGCGGCGGGGGAGCTGACTGCAGCCCGGGTGCTGAAAGGCGAACCGCTCGGTTCTGCAGCAACATGGACCACCCTGTCAGGACCAGCACCAGGACCAGACCACCCCGTCAGGACCAGCAGAACCACATGTCATGCACAGCACCACCACATCAGGACAGAACCAAATGTCATGCACAGCACCACTACATCAGGACCAGAACCACATATGCAGGTCTGTGTGGACCTTCAGTACAAAACAGCTGCACCCTGCAGACATAGTCAGTGTGCAGGGTGAGGGTCTATTATGAAATCCCATACTGATACTGATGCACGGGGGTGGTGCAGAGACCAGGACCAGGACCGTCTGGTCCATTAGCTCACCACCACCATCATCATCATCATCATCATCATCATCATCATCATCATCATCACCCCCCCCCCCCCACATCAACCCGTCCCGGTCCCATCACTCACACATAGGCGTGGTAGATGAAGGCCCAGCCCCGCGGTCTCTCCAGGGCGTTGTACAGGAAGTTCTGCAGCTTCCGATAGCTGGCGTTCTTCTTGGCCGGCCTGTGTCTGGGTCTGGGTCCCGGTCCGGGTCCGCCGGACGACCGGGGTCTGCAGAGGATGCCGCTCCGCTTGGGGGTCTCCTCGCCGGCGATGAGCAGCGCCCCGTCCCGCGTGGACTCCGGGGCGGCTCCCCCCGTGGGGTCCAGACCCACGAAGCCCACCTTGTGGCCCTTCCGGTCCCCGGTCCCCTGGTGCGGGTGGTGGACCCCGCCGTTCAGGGCTCTCTGCACCATCCTGAGCCTGGACGCGGAGCGGACTCTGGCGGGGAGTGGTTGGCGGTGTTTCTCCGCTGCCTCCGGGATGCATGAGGAGGATGAGGAGGAGAGGGGGGGGGGGCTGGGGGGTGTGTGTGTGTGTGGTGTGTGTGTGTGTGTGTGTGTGGGGGGGGGGGCTGCTCGGCTCTGATCGGTACCGGTTCTCTCCTCCCGGTTCTCTCGGAACCAATTGCAATAGGCGTCCGAAACTGCAATGTGGAAGATTTTTCGCCTCCTTTCCAGCTATTTCTCTCACACGCGAAGCGCGCGTCCGTCCGTGCGTGCGCGCACACATACACATACACACTCTCTCTCTCTCTCACACTCTCTCTCTCACACACACACACACACACACACACACACACACACACACACACACACACACACACACACACACACACACACACTCCTCCCTTGAGGGGAGCGGGAACCAGTACAACACCACTACTAGCCACGTGTCAGGTGTCAGACTGATGGGGTTTGGGGGCGTGGCTATTGACATTTGGTGGGCGTGGTTAATGATGTCTGGGGGCGTGGCTACTGATGGCTGGCGATGGAGGAGATGGTTTGGAAGATCTCTTGTCCATGACATCTCCTACCATGCTCTCCATGATGCTCTTCACCCCAGAGGAGGTCACATGACTTCTTTTTGACCAATGTGTTCTGTACTGTGTGTCTCTTGTCTCACTCACACACACACACACACACACACACACACACACACACACACACACACACACACACACACACACACACACACACACACACACACACACACACACACACACACACACACACACACACACACACACACACAAAATACATGGTATTTACTGAAACACCTGTCTGTTGTTTTTTCCAAAAGGAAAACTAGAAGTACCCTTTTGGACCATAAATAATGAGTTTATGTATATGTAGCTATAGGAGCATTGTTTTGGCAACATTCAACATAGGTGAGATTGCAAAACCAGAGGGGAGACATATTGAGGGAAGTGATGTGTTATTGCACTCGCCTTGTTGAGTCTGTTTGGCTCTTGAGCGTTTTGACCAACACAAGCAATAATAGACTTTATTCACCCGGCGGCCATATTGGTCTTCAGGGAAACCATGAAGAAACCTAAATGCTGAGGGGGGATGATGATGATGATGATGATGATGATGATGATGATGATGATGATGAACTAAACATAATGCATTAAGTTGTCATGGTTTCCAAAGACTCTAGAAGGTCTACCACAGGAACCATCATGGCCGCCAGGTGAAGACCATCTCCTCAAGGCCTTCTGACTCCACAAACTAAAGACCTGCTGGTTGTTGTCGGCTGCTTTGGATAAAGGCACCAGACTGACCTTCTGTACAGAGGAAGGTGGTAATATACAGACACAGTAAAATAAGTACTGTGTGGTATTAATAAGTATTTACAGAGTTCAACGCAGAGATGTGCAGTAGCATTATCGAACTGAGAACATTTTATTTACTAGCTTGTTAAGATTCATTTACAATGATACTTTTAGAAAGGCAAGGGGAAAAAATCTTTTGTACAGTTATTTTCAGGCAAAATAAAATTGTCACATAAAGTATGTACAATAGGGAAACAATAAAACAATGTCAATACAGAGTATAATCAGTGAAATGTTGTGGCAAACATCACATTTTAAATGTAGCTCAAGAAATGATTAAGACCTCATCCGGGGGCGTCGACGCATACTTTCCTTTAAGAGCGATGCTTTTAAGAGCATTTTTGCCTATGTGAGAAGCTATAGTCATTTTATATACATACTAGTTTTTCATACGCAAAAGTTGAATTAAAGGTCAGGCGTCTATAGCGGCTGCTCTAGCGGTTAGCTTGAAGACACTTTAAATGTTATCATTCCAGACCAGAGGTTTGAATAAATAAATAAAACGGGTGGAGACGCGGGCCCCAGGACGTGTGTAACCACAGAAACCTCTGTAGCTACACACACACTCTGGTTTACTTGCAAGTCCACTTCTTCAAAATTTCATAAAATGAAGAACGGTTTAAACATTCTCTAATCTGTCCAATAAAAATAATTCAGTTTAAATTATAGCGTTAAGACATAACCAATGGTCTACTTTTGTTTTGTTTACTACTCCGTCCGGTGTGGTTACAGTTTGTATATACACTCACAATAAAATAAAAATCCTTATTAAAATATTTCTATGCCTCGAGTCGTCACTGGTCCCTTTTGCCTCCGCTACTGGCTGGTTTTCCATCAGCAGCGCCGAAGTCGTCGGATGAATTGTGCTTTTTTTCCATCGGTAAATATTGAAGACAGCTTGTTGTTGTGACTCAGAGGTCAGACATGGTCCTCCACGTCTACGCCGTACGATAAACACCACTACTAGCACTATAAACCAATATATTAATAATTTAAAAAAACATGATAAGTAACTCAGTCTTGGCTGCGCACACCGACGAAAAATAAACAACTCTGCATGGTCTGCCATAGTTTTCTCTGTCCCCTGATTGGTTCGTCGTAGACTCTCCCTCACGCTCCCTGAAACTTCACACCTCTCTCCTATAATCAAATGCCATGATAGATTCAAAGTAAAAAAATACAAGAGTAGTTGAGTCTAAACAAAATAAACTAAACTAATGGCATGCCATTGGTCCATTAAATACTGTTCATGGCATATAGGCTGGAATGCTTTTTAAGTTCTTTAATACCTGATATAAGTGAGAGGTTAAAAAGATGCTTCTTTTCCACTACAATAAATAGACTATCCTTCATCGAGTGTGGTAATACAGTACGCACACTCACCTACAGTAATTGCACAGAGACCACATGCGTTGGGGGGGGGGGGGGGGGGGGGGGGTGCAGACCCCTTCCTCATCCTGCGATTCGTCCTCCACCCCTACAACCGTCATAACCCCTACCTCCACTTTGCCTTTTAATTCACCCAACCAGCAATCAGAGATGTACAAAGAGAGGGTTAGACCTCCCTGGGTGGTCCCCTCTGTCCCTCTCCCCCCCCCCACCCCGACCTCACCCCTTCAAATACGATCCCTTCCCACCCTCCCCCCCCCCCCTCCCTCCCTCCCTCCCAGACAGTGAAAGTGACAGCTCCCTGCGCTTGCAGTCGAAAAAGGCGAATAAACGTGCGATAGTTTGCGTTGTTAAGGGTATGAGTGGGAGGATGCAGGTAGTTTGGTTAATCCAGTTATTTTGGCCCTGGACAGCCGGGAGCATATTATTGTTCGATGCGTTTTTGAAAGATGCCGACGTCTCCTTCCTCAAAAATCTTCTACGTATTTTCAAGCAGGTTGTTTTGTTATAATAAGGATCCAGGTACAGTAGAGTTTTTTTCCAAGTTAAGATCTTCAGTAACAACAACTGTTTCACAACAAGCCGCCTGTGTCCATGTGCCATCTTCACGATAACTTCCACAGAGGGCTCTTCTACCATGGGATGTTTCCTGGGATGGTCGGAGGATTGGATCCAACAAGGATTTATGTTTGTTGCTTTTGTCCTCCTCCACCTCCTCCTCCTCATCATCTTCTTCTCCTCCTCCACATTCATTCAGGATCTCCGTTGGTGGAGTCCATCAAGATCTGTTGGTCTTTTTAAAGATCCAGAATAAACGTGTTGCTGTGTCTCCTTACAGTTCACCGTCCGATGGAGGCAAACACAGCCTGAAGAGTCTGTTGGGCAGAATGGAAATATTAGTCAAGTATGGACTATTAAAGGGTTTCGGTTGGTTTTCAGATTGAGAAGTTGAGAAGACAGTGGGTGGACCATGACAGGTGCTGAAAGGACCCCCAGAAGGACAATGTTACCTGGGAGCTGAGGGTGGCATCTGGTCCATCACCTTCAGGTTTTTAGCGAACAGCTCCACTCGGGTCCCCTGTTGAATGACACAAAAGAGCGGGAACATTTAAAAAAAAATAGCTGTTATCAACTGTTTTTATTTTAGGTAAATGGGGGCAGGGTAGTGGTCAGGGTGTTTGACTCCCAGTCGAAGGGCTCTCAACCCCAAGCGAAACCACAACAAGAACCAAGAAATGTGTTTAAAATAAAATCAAAATCATCAAAAGATGAGATACAATTGAGCAGAAAAACAACAACACATAATGTTCAATACAAAGTCAGAGCGCTTACTGCAAAATAAAAGTGTATTCTCATTGTGTACCTGTTTGCGCATAATGTCCATGGTCTGCATGATGCATCGGGGGATGAGGCCGTGGTTGCGGGCCAGGATCATGGACTGCTCCAGGGTCACGCTCAGGGTACACCTGCATGGACACAACACAGGCAGGTTACTCTGGGGCTGCTGGGTAATGGAGTTCATTGGCGCAACATGACCATATGCACTGCACACAGTGGTCAGATGGGGGAGCCATTTAAAGTGTTGGAAGTGCCTTCAAGTTATATTGAAACATTATGTATGCCTTGTTTACAGTAGATTGATCATGGAGGGCCTGTCATTTCTGGAAAATATATAAATATAGGGCTTGTACATCGCGACGTCACATCGCAATGACCGCCTCCATTTTGGAAGCATAGAAGCATTTTAATTAGCCTAGGTTACGGTATATTTGTTGATTTAGGATTTCACAGTACGACAACTCTCTGGAGTCCTCTCAATATGGCGGAGTATCACCAACAAAAAATCCCATGATGCATTCTGATGTAAAAGCCCTATATATGAATGTCAACACTCTACCTGTATGCGTCTTTTAGCAAGCTGCTTAATGACATGTATTTGAATTCAATGGAAGTCGCTTTGGATAAAAGCATCTGCTAAATAGTAAACAGTAAACAGAAGGTTCTGGGTTCAAACCCCAATGTCTGCAGTCTACCAGTAAGTATCACTGAGCAAGATGTCCTGCTAAATACCTAAACACTAAATAACCTGAAGGAGAGCTAGATCATGGATTCGGACTTCGCTAGGTGTGTGCGTGCGGCGGCGGCGGCGGCGTAGCGACCGACCTCTGCATGCCCGTGGCACACATGGTGATGTGACACGCCCCCAGACGGTTGCACAGCTCCGAGGACACACACAGCACACTGACGCCCGACGGGTGACCCTGCGCACTGGGGCGCACGTTGACATAGGACTGCATCAGACGACACAGATCGTCCAGCGTGTTCAGGGGTCGCAGGAGCTGTCGAAAAGGTCAGAGGTCAGAGGTCAAAGGTCAGGCATCACTGAGGTTAAAAAAGTGGCGGAGCGGTGGAAAAGGAAGGAAGGTAAGGTCTACTTTATTAATAGGAGACCCTCATAGCTCGGCTATTTTCTAAGGACAACTCCGGCTTGGGTGGTCGAACCATCGTCACCATCTCTCCTGGCTTCACTAAAACATCCGTTTTGGTCTTTGTGATAAAACATGTTGTAAAGTACTTGTATGTCGGTTCACTGTCATGTTGTCCACAACCTCCTCACTGATTCATAAAGAAGAAAGCTCAAAATATTCCCGTTGATTACATTCGTGGCGTGCTCACGCTAAATGCACTTGGAATCGGTACATGGAAGTCGTTTCGACATATTATATTGATAATGTTACCAATACAACCGGTATTGTCCTTTAAGCACAGAGGGACAGGGTCGACCTATTATGGTCTTCCTGTAGCAGGAAGAAAAAACTGAGACCAGATGATTTCTGCGATCACTGGAATCAGGTTCAGCTACTCAGCCAGCAGAGGGATGCACACTAGTCTACTGCCGTCTAATCCTACGCTTGGGGAAAATGCAGTCAGCGTTTTAATGTGGATGGGAGGTTTATTGGAATGGATGTGTTGGGGGTTAGTGAGGATTAGTTGGGTATTCTCAACCAGCTACCGGGGGTCAAGGAGCGGGAGTTTCCATGGAAATGCAGGATACCAGTTACCATCTTACTTTGGAAATGCTTGGCTGGTGGTCTCTTACTTCGAGGCCCAGTATCTGTGCTTGCATTTATTTTAAGTCACAGAAATTGTAAAAAAAAAAAATATATATATATAATAAAAAAAGTCAACATAATTACAGCAAAAGTAACTGAATACAATGAAATTGCTGACCCAGAAAATACAAGAATAAAACAGGTGAACAAAAGCAGCAAGTAGCCAAATACTTCATATCTACCTGGTCAATTTTCATCGCAGTGGTGTTTGAGTCCGTCTGTAGATTCGACTTCTCCAGGTAGAAAGCCCTGGTGGACAGAGCACAGCATTAGCATAGTAGTACATTACATTAGCACAGTAAAGATAAGACATTTTATTTGTCCAAGATGGAAAATTAGGGACATCATTAGCCTGGAGGCATAGCATTAGCCTAGCATAGCATTAGCCTAGCATTATCCTAGCATATCATTAGCCTGGAGCAGCACTTGTCTAGCACAGCATTGGCCTAGCATAGTATTAGCCTAGCATAGCATTAGCCTAGCATAGCATTAGCCTAGAATAGTACTAGCCTAGCACAGAATTAGCACAGCATTAGCCTAGCATTGTATTAGCCTAGCAGTGCATTAGCCTAGCAGTGCATTAGCCTAGCGTAGCATTAGCCTAGAGTTATCCTAGTACATCATTAGCCTAGAACAGCACTAGCCTAGCACATAATTAGCCTAGCAGAGCATTAGCCTAGGCTAATTACTAGCATAGCACATATGCTCTAGCATAGAACAGTCTTAACCTAGCACAGAATTAGCATAGTACAGCATTACCCTAGCATTGCATTGGCCTAGCGTCACATTAGCCTAGCGCTTTAGCCTAGCATAGCTTTAGCCTAGCGTAGCATACCTGAGTCTGCGGTAGTAGGCCTTGACCCTCTCCAGGGACACGGCATTAATTCTCTGCTGGAACTCCTCCATGGCTGCATACTCCTGCTGAGAGGAACCCTCTGGACGCTCCAGGGCTGGGAAACACACACATTTATAAACATTAGCCTCATAGCTTTACCTGCACACACACACACACACACACACACACACACACACACACACACACACACACACACACACACACACACACACACACACACACACACACACACACACACACACACACACACACACACACACACACACACACACACAAGCCCTTTAAAGGTAGAACTGCAGTTCATACTATCCTCCACTAGAGGGCTGTGTCGAGCTATGTCTGCATGTCCCTCTGCAGGAGTGTTACTGAACTTGAAATACTCAACACAAGTCGCATGTGAAGGTGTGAGCTTTGAGGCAGTTGTGATCCTTTCAGCTCACATTACAAGAAGGGTCCAACAGCAGTTACGGAGACCTTCATCCTCAAACAAACTACTAATGAACTAGTGAGAGTGGAGATGTATTGTGGTCTAACCGTCCCGCCCCTTTTAGCACCCAATATTATTTAGTGCCTTAATGCCCTGATCTGAAGCAGTGGGATTGAGTTGTGGTTTGGTTGAGGTCTTGCTGGACGTCATGAAACACATAATGACACCTCTGCCCCCCCCCCACTCACACCTCCACCCCTTTTAGCCCCAAGCCTTCCCTGTTCAGTAGGTGTTCCTGGACCCTGGACCCTGTAACCTGGAACCTGGACCCTCGGCTCCAAGGGGAACCAGCGATTGGTGTCCCTCACTCGTCTAGACGAGTGAGGGACTCATTTGGGTCTGCCCTGGTCTGGGTCTCCCTTCTCTAGCTGTCTCTTACCAGGGTCTCTCTGCCCTGGTTGTCTTCCCAGCTCTGGGTGTCCTATAGGGTTACTGCAACTAACCATTATTTTCATAGTCCATTAATCTAACGATCATCAATCATTTTGATTTATCGGTTCATCATCTAGTCTAGAAAATGTCATAAATAATAGCAAATGCCACCCGAGTCCAAAGTGATGTCTTAAAGTTGCTTGATTTATCTGACAAGCAGCCAAGAAAAACTAAAGTATTTATTTTATAATGATCCATGAACCAAACATGTGAATTTCTGAAGCATAAAGCAGCAAATGTTTGATATTTGTACTTGAGAAATGACCTCAACGATTAATCCATTATAACAATTTGATTCAAATTTTTTTTTGTCGATCAAATAATCAATGAATCGACTAATCGTTGCAACCCTGTCTTCACCAGGTGAAGAGTACAGTGTGCAGCCCTAGTGTCCTACCCAAGGTGAAGAGCACAGTTTGCAGCCCTAGTGTCCTACCCAAGGTGAAGAGCACAGTTTGCAGCCCTAGTGTCCTACCTCGTGTGAAGAGCACAGTGTGCAGCTTGAGGCTGCCTCCATTCTGCAGGCGATTTGGCAGTTCGCTGAAGTGCCAGCTGTCCAGGAACATGGTGACCCGCAGCGCCTGGCGGCTTCCCTCCACCTTGTAGCACACCGGCGTGTCTGCAACACACGCAGAGGCAGGCAGGTACACATTAATACACACACACACACACAGGTAGGCAGAAATACACAGATGCGCATGTGTGCACACACACACACACACCTTCTTTTGTGCAACTTTTAGCTGTTCTTCATCTTTGACAACCACTAGATGTATTATATTATTATAATTGTGTAGCTTTTCAACATATTAATCTAAATCTCAGAGAGAAACAGTAATAGTACAGGAAAACTACTAATAAACAGCAATCTTTTCCAAAAAAATACCAATACAACATCCCTACATCCCATGCAACCCAACATCCCATGTCCCTAAAACCAGTGCTCTAAAAATACTTGTGGAGACAGACAGTGGAGCGGCAGCATGATAAGAGGTGGTCAACTTTATTGAAAACAAGGTGACTGATTCAGTTGTGCGGTGAAGGAGGAGGAGGAGGAGGATGTGGAGGTGGTGGAGGTGTGGAGGAAGAGGTGGAGGGTAATTTCCTATAGCACTTACAGAGCTCCAGAGACGTCTGTGCCCTCCCTGCCCACTCAACACTGCTCTTATCAGATCAATACTCAGACCTGCAGGTCCTGCAGGACCTCCAGGATCTGGAGGACCTGCACTGTGGGTAATTAAAATTCTGTTGTGCATCGGCACAAGGCACCAGCTGTAGCCTATAGCGCTTTGCTATATGGCTGGCTCTATATACGTACATATCTAGACAAGTGTTTGTGTGTGTGTGTGAGACACACATATACGCACGCGTATGTGCTTCTGCGTATTCACACTTTGAAAACCTATTCACATTAACACGCCTATGAGCGATGGGTTCGCGTTTATACCCAGAATGCATTTTAGCAGGAAAAACAGACAGCATGCTAAAGAGGGTGTGAGGTTGCGATGACATCATGGCACCTTCTGCATAACAGCTGAAAGTCTTCCAGCAAGATTCAGCTTGATTAAGTGAGGATGAACTCGACGCTCGTGACGAAAAGCGAGACGAGATACTGCGGCTGCTGGATCGATTCTAATGTGAAACCGAACGGCGACAGATCGATGGGTAGAGCAGGTCGCCTGGCAGCTGCTTGTATGTGTGAATGTGTGAATTACATGCATACTGCATCTAATTTCTCCACCTGTCTTGTTCTCCCCAACATACAAGACGACTTGACCCGGTTAAATAAAGGTTAGATTTAAAAAAAACTACACAGGAGCCAAGGACATTAGCATTCGCTTTAGCAGGTCGCAGTGGCAACCGGAGAGGTTGTGTTATGCCTGCCCATGAGCAACGCGCCCACCTCACCCAACCGCTCCCTGCAGACTCTCCCTAGGGGGGGCAGGATTGTCATGTAGTAACACTAACCCCAGCCCAGAGGTTCTGGGATCAAACCCCTCATGCGGACAGACTAGCACCATCTGCTCCATAATGACGTTTTAATATCGCGTCGAGACAAGTCCCTTTGGATAAAAGCATCTGCTAAATGATGACATCATCAATAGCACTGAGGAGCATTAGTGGACGCGTGGCTCACATGGCCATCATCTTTATGAATATCCCTATTTTTCATCATCATCATCATCATCATCATCATCATCATCATCATCATCATCATCATCATCATCTCCTATACGCCCCTATACACCATCCAGGGTACAGGTGGAGAAACCGTCTGATCGGCTGACCCAGAACAAGGAGAGCATTTCAGGCTGGGGTTTGAACGATTCAGGGGGCCGTTGGTGGTTTCACTCACACACTCACTGAACTCTCTACTGGCCGCCTCGCTTTGGTGGGGGTGAGCAGTGGATGTAAATGTTGAAGGGAGAGCGAGAGGGGGGGAGAGAGAGAGAGAGAGAGGAGGTATAGATAGAGAGCGTAAGAGAGAAAGAGAAGGAGCGGGGAGACATGGCCTAAAACAGCGGTGAATGCCAACGTCGGAAAGGCAGAATGGGCAGATTCAACCCCCCCCCCCCCTTCAACCCGTTCAGAGAGCACAAGGGGAGCTTATCCTAACCCTACAGCTGCTGTCCGTCCCCACGCGTCCACTCAGAGGTCTCACTGTGCTTGGATCAAAGTGTGTCTTACTGGCCACGAGATACTCGTCCTCCGTCCGCTTGAAGAACACGGTGAGCTTGTCCAGATCCAACAGAGCCGCCTTAGTGTCCTCCAGCATGGTGCACTCCTCCTTCTGCCAGCGGGGAGAGGGGGGAGAGATTGATTGGTGTTCGTTGTTAAAAGACAGCTGTGCAGTCGAAACAACACTTAGTAAAGGGCTTCTACATCAGAATGCATCATGGGATTTATTGTTGTTGATACTCCATGCGCCATATTGAGAGGACTCCAGAGGGTTGTAGTTCTGTCAAATCCTAAGTCAACGTAAATATACCGTAACCTAGGCTAATGGAAACTGTTTTGCCACATCTCACATAAGAAACGCTGTGGCCGTTTCAAAAACAACAATGTCTCCCCATAATGACAAATCATTTCACTAATTTCATTAATTACTAGCAAAAGATTCGTTTTTTCAACAAAGTTTTGTGAAGTTTTGGTTTTGGTAATAGAAGGTAGCTAAACTAAACCAACACGTAACCAAAGTATACAGAATTTGTTTGATATAACTGTTACCATTCCTGGAATGCTAAAGTCAAAACCCGTTTTGAGGAATAAGTTATCCTTCACCACAGGCCATGTTCACACTATATGATGAATGTGTGAACCACAAAACTTAAAAGTCTGCACCAAATGCTGCTTCAGTGTGAATGGAGAGCGATTTGAAAACTCCTCTACAAACTTCTCTACAGAAAACCTTTGACAGCAAAAAGAGCGTTTCCAGAGGTCCGTGGACACGGTGGTCTGAGCCCTCAAACCTTTTTCTTAAGGGACCCCAATTTTACCATTGTATATAATACACCGACGACCCCCACTGCCCCTCCACACACAATTATAAAAAAGGGGGAAAATAAGCCTACTTCTTTTGAAATATCTTTATGTATATTTCATTATATTCATTACATAAAAAACAATAACAGTACATTAACTGCACGATAACAGTACATTAACTGTACAATGAACCTAAATATTGAACTTAATACCTGCAGAACATTTTTACAATTCTGCACAGATTATTTCCTGTGGATATTTCAATGTTTTTTTCCTTACAATTTTAGGAACACAATTCTACGTCTGTTATGTTTTTCTTTTAATTTCACTATCATACATATGTTTAAATAGTCCGTAATAGTACATAATAGTTTTAATTATTTCAGCCATTTTAAGGCAAGCCGGTTTAATCAGCGTTTCACTGATGCCGTGTGGCTTTTTGGCTTGAGCAATAAAGAGAGAGCACTCGAATGATGCAACAGTCGCTGGTTTTGGTCACTTTCACCCCTGGGAGAACTTACCTAATGTTGCGGTGCCTGTTGGGCACCACAAGGTCATTTTTCTGAGGAAAAACTCTCTGGGTTTTACCCACCGTCTGAGGGGGTTTATTAGTCTGGTGTCAGGGTTTCATACTTTAATTTCCAAAGTTCTCACTGCAAATGACATATTGTCAAGCCAAATTAATGGAACTGTCTTGGTAAGTCCCTCTTTCTTTTGTTAAGTCAGCATGCTCTTCTCCCTGACACTTGGTCATGTTTCCATCAGCTCTTTGTTTTGGGACCAGATCATGTAGCCGGCTTAGCTCTGTGAATACTGCTGGTGGTGACGTCTACACGCGCCATTATACGCACGAGAATAAAAAAAGTTTATATCTATAGTCTATATCTTTATTTTTTTACTAAATAAATGAACTTCTAAATATTCTTGCACCATTTACTTCAAGAGGGCTTGGCGACCCCCCGTGGAGCGTCGGGAGCCCCAGCTTATGAACCACTGCCCTAAAAGATGCTTTTAGGACACGTGTATGTTTTTTCTAAAGAGATGTAGCACCACTCCTCACCAGGTGGGGCGCCAGCGAGCTCTGGAAGTGCAGCAGCACTCCGATGACGGACACCTGC
>JAOPHQ010001712.1:305000-332500 GCA_030340625.1 Merluccius polli | reverse complement strand
AGCAGCTTACATATTTATTTTTTCATCACAGGCTAGCGTTATATTGATTTCATTATTTGGCTATTTAGTAACATTCATTTGTATGTTGCCATTTATTGTGCAAACATCACCAACCATTGCGCAACCAACTAACTATCCTAGTTTTTTAGGCTCATGGTTTATTTCCCAGACGTGGCGCGATACTGAATTGTGGTTGAATATGGTTAATAGCGACCTGTTTTATAATGTGTCCTACATGACACAATGTCAGAAACTCTGATAGAGGAGCTCAGGGTTTGTAATGATCCTGTTTCAACACAGCGAAGCGATTTAATTAACGTTTCCCCAAGAAGTTTTTGCATGTTTTCCATACCATAATACCCTGACATCTGCTCTCTAGAGACTTATTGTTGCCAGTACTTCAGAGTAAAATATAAATGAGTCATGTATTAAAGACTTAATACGTTAATCCTAGAAACCCTTTCCTCTTTATTCCTTGGCTCTTAACTCAAGATGAGAGTTGCCTTTCTTTCTCTTATGGTCGGATTGCTTTTGTAATCTTATTCTCCTTTTGTCTTTAAACTGGTCATTGTGTTGTTTTATGGTTTTTGATATTTTGATTGTACAGCACATTGGTCAAATGTTGTAGTTTTTAAATGTGCTTTGTATATACATTTGGATTGGACTGGATTTCCCCCTGTTCTCTTCAGGGGCCGACCCGTTCCCCCCTAGTTCTGGGGTTTCTATATTTAGCCTCCAACACCTTGTGGTGAAGTGTGGGCTCTAGGCTCAGAAGAACCACAGAAGCACACATGCACACTCACTGTATACATGCACCCTGATACACACTCACTCATACACACTGTCTCCACAAACATACCTCCCCTCACACACACGTTCCTCCACATACACACAGATGTATGTATCTGTCACACTCTGAAGCAAACACATTTTTCTTCACCTCCATATGCTCCCCTGCCCCCCCCTCCCTCTCTCTCTTCCTGCCTCCCATTGCTATAATTGAGTTATTGCATATTGTTTGTTTTGTTTTTTAGAATATGTCCCTTTCTGCTGTCCTCCAATGGTTCAGAGGTCAAATGTTTCATGTCTTCCAGAGCCAAGCCGTCTCCCACAGTGAGGGAGAAGCACCAAGTCGTCTCCCACAGTGAGGGAGAAGCACCAAGCCGTCTCCCACAGTGGGAGGAGCATTTATGGAGACATTTGGGGACCGGAGACTTATGTGAACCAGAGCATTTTTGGGGACCAGCTTGAGCAGAACCTCCCCTCCGGTCCCTCCAGGCTAACACCAGGTCTCTGGACAACATGACTCATGGCTTCATTGTGCAGCAGGTATTTAGTAGCCACTGCCTAGCTGCTTCCTTTCAAAGGGTTTCACATGCCCTAGTGAATGGGCCTACCAGGCTGTGTGTGTGTGTGTGTGTGTGTGTGTGTGTGTGTTTCTGAAAGGGGGTATTTTCATGCCGCAGTAACATCTACACATGCAATGAAACATGAAAGATTGTGTGTGTGTGTGTGTGTGTGTGTGTGTGTGTGTGTGTGTGTGTGTGTGTGTGTTAATGACAGAGTGGGCATGGAGTCCGCGCCCAAGTCCTGCTGCTCCATAACAGACCATAAACCGCCACGCTACCCACCAATAACTGCTCTTAGTGGGTGGTGGAGGGTGGAGCTCGCTCACTCACACACACACACACACACACACACACAACACATTTTCGCACAAACACACACACAAAAAAAACACACATAGGTACAACTAACACACACACACACACCAGCATGGAGACGATGACATAACGTACTGCTGGATGAAAACATTGGGGCGCGCGGTGAGAGTAGTGGTGCACATCTGGAAGGAATCCCACTGTCTAGAGTCAAGACAGCTGGGAGATGTAGTCCCCAAACTCACTGCTCTTCAGCTGTCCATCAACGTTGGCTCCCCAGGGGTCCTCGAGAAAGGAGCCTAAGCCTCCCTGCTCCTGACCTTCATCTGACTTCACTCCAAGTCTCTTTAGATGAAAGCATGGGCTGCATAGGAATGATGACGTTTCTGTGTACTGAAAAATCATCGATCCACCGCGACTAACCACAGGCCAAACACTCTCCCTCTCTCCCTCCGGTGGTAATGATAGAGAAGCAAGACATCCATACATCCTGTTAGTTTCCTATTAGGAGCATCCACATGCCAGCTCAGGCACACTAGCATCAAGCAGACACAAGGTAAGGCTCTGCCCATTAGTGCAGTGATTTGTGTCCCTGCCTGTCACACAGGAGACCAGGTTTTGGTTCCCTGACGGGGAGGCGCTCAAGTCGTGGAGTGACGTCATTGTGTTTGCTCTATAGGATATCGCACCGCCTCCATTTTGGAAGCATAGGAGCATTGGAATGGTAGTTATTACGTTGGTAGTCATGGTTTTGGTCATGAAATGATTTATGGGAAGACATTGTGTTTGAAGCTGTTCTGGGTTGGAACCCCACTGTCTGCAATCTACCTGTAGGCATCTTTGATTAAGACGCCTAATCCCCACCTTCTCCGTTTTCAGATAATGATGTATCTGAAAACAAATTCCCTGTAAGCTGCTTTGGATAAAAGCGTCTGCTAAATGACTGAAATGGAAATAGGTCAAACATGATGGCTGATAACCGCTGGGATGTTCTCCACAGCAGGAAAGACCTGTGACTTGTTTATTTTACAATGGAAGTCTACACCACCGCAGGGATGTGCGTGTGTATTCTCTCTCTTCATTCACAAGAGAGAAAGATTTATTTTTTCCAGTTTATTTCAGCAAACCTTTGTTTCCAGTTTATTCCCCTTTCAGCAAACCGTTGTGTTGGCGGAACGGTGTAATTATTATATATATTAATGATATCAGGTTGATGCCAGGGGTCGACTCTGGGGAGCTGCTGGATTTAAGCCTAAAGGAATTACCTATTTCTATTCTTGTTTTACAGTGTTGCTGGCACACAAGCACACACACACTCACAGACATGCTGTAATCAACAAACACTACCTCATTATGAAGCGCATACATACACACACACACACACACACACAAACTGTAATAAAGATACAGCTATACCCTGCCAAGAGTCTGAAATAAGATAAAAGATGGAGTGATGGAGGCGAGGTGTCACCTGTAGGAGTCCCTGTAGCTCATGGTGTCATGGCCAGAGTCCTCCTGGTCCTCCTCCACCACCTTGAAGCAGACCCGCTTGATGCCGCCGTGCTCCGTGCGCTCCTGGTCGCAGCCCTCCTCGCAGGGGGCCACGGGGGGCGCCGGGCAGGGCTCGCAGATCACCGGACCCCCATTACTGCCACTGCCGCCACCACCACCACCCCCCTCTTCCTCACCCTGGGGCTGGGTGGGCTCCGTGATGGAGGACAGCAGGCTGGTGGGAAGCGAGAGATATGTTATTTATCTGGGTGTAATCTGAGGATAATCTCATAATCTCAATCTGGGTATAATCCCGCCAAGGTCTAATCTGAGTATAATCCCAATCCCAGTATAATCCCACCTGGCCCTAATCCTAATCCCAGTATAATCCCATCTGGCCCTAATCCTAATCCCAGTATAATCCCATCTGGCCCTAATCCTAATCCCAGTATAATCCAATCTGGCCCTAATCCTAATCCCAGTATAATCCCACCTGGCCCTAATCCTAATCCCAGTATAATCCCATCTGGCCCTAATCTTAATCCCAGTATAATCCCATCTGGCCCTAATCCTAATCCCAGTATAATCCCACCTGGCCCTAATCCAGAACTAGCAGAACATATTTAGATTGGAAATGACGATACAACGCTAATGCTGTATTCCGATATGAATGCTCGCTAATTAATGAATGCTATAATATAATGCTATTACAATACATTTTTAATACTTACTCGTCGATCTGGGTGACGTACTGCTGCATCTCCCTCACCGCCACATCTAGACGGCTGTACAGGCGGATGTACTCGTCCTGTGTCTTGATGTCTTCCTGTTTGAGCAGGAAACTCAGCCCCCGCCGCCCTTCTCCGGGCCCCTCCTCCCCGTCCACCGGCCCCACCCCCTCCATCTCTGGCTCCTCCCCCTCCAGGGCGGTGCAGTTCCACGAGGGAGCCCCCATGCTGGTGACACAGTGCTGGGTGTGGGACATGGGGTTGAGGTTGGCTGTGAAGAGAGAGAGTATAGACTTTGATCTGTGCCCACTCTCCCAAATAAACACAAAAATATTCATAATACAATATTAAATAGATGTGTCTCAATCATTATATCATTATATTATAATTGTAGTTGCAGAGGTGCAAAGACACTGTATAGTTCCTGTACAGCCCATGATTCATCTAGAGTCCCACATCGGCCGAGTCTAGCAGCTAAACCAGCCAGAGAGAATCTTCACGATTGGCTCTTACCAGGTAGCATTTCATCAAACGCACAGTGATTGGTCCATTTAGTCTCACCAATAACCCTCTTCTAAAGCCTCACTTAGCACACCCTATGAACAATGCAGATAGGTATTTACTATGCATGTAGTTATTTACTATGCACATAGTTATTTACATGGGTAGGGTGTCAAAAATAGCTGCCATGACTCCCGCCACCAAGTAGATTCTGCTTTGAACGGCCCTGTGGGTTTAATATTCACACGTGGCTAAAGCTATAATTAAGTAAAGTTGGGGAGTCCCGAATGGCACATACACTTTGTATAAAGAGCTATGCTATGTTAGCCGGATATGGGGTAATCATGCATTACCTGAGGTAACATTTCCCCGTAATTGGGCAGCCATTGCAACAAAGCTGTCACTGTTGGGAGAACCCCATCGCTAACCACGTATGCACTACACGTTGAAAAATAAGCGAACCCTCATGTCTGTAGCCACGACTGTTTTGCAGATGTCCAAATGACAACCGCATGCTGGAAATATGCTAGCGGTGTTAGCTCGTCTGCCCCCTAGACAGCTGTTTTGTGTTCCCTCTGTATGGCTTTTCTTTGAGCAGAAGGTCGTGACCTGTGTGTGATTGAGTTAAGAAGGACCCGAGGGTCTTGAAACGCTCGCTACATCTAAACCAGCGAACGGCACGAGGCTACCAAATAAGGCCAGCAAGGAGGCCCATCGGCACCCCGGCACCAGTAGCCCTGTGCAAGCAGCCCTATGCCAATAGCCCCGCGCTAGAAGCACTATCCTAGTTGCACTGTCGTAACTGCACTATGCTGGCAGCACTATGACAGCAGGGCTGTGCTAGCCGCACTATGCTAGCAACCCTGCACTAGCTGCAAGATGTTAGCAACGCTACGCTGGTAGGCTACATTCTAGTTCTCACAGAGCTGCATGCTCTATCCCGTCTCTTCTAATTACGTTCTCAATCCTTTTTTCATGAAATACTTTTCTTTGTCGGTTGACATCATTCACCCCGGCCCGCCAACAGAAAGAGGTCGAAAGGGGCCCGCGGCTGATCTGGCGTCTGATTGGCTGTTCTGCCGGGGTCTGCTTTAGTGTGGGAGCTGTGGGTATTGTGGGCGGACTGGTGTCTATGCTGTGGGCTTTAATTGGTCACGGAGAGGCTAATTAGAAGAGATGATCAGCGAGGATGCTGAGGACGCTCAGTCGTAGTGTTAGAGATGGAACGGGTTGCTTCCCCCTGCAGGCCCCAGCCTGGCTTAAGCACACAATAGGAGCCAAAGATGTGACCTTACTTTGTTGTGTTAGATAATATGAATGTGTGTGTATAACAGTGTCTGTGAATGCATCTGTGTGTGTGTGTGTGTGTGTGTGTGTGTGTGTGTGTGTGTGTGTGTGTGTGTGTGTATGTATGTATGTATGTATGTATGTATGTATGTATGTATGTATGTATGTGTGTGTGTGTGCGCGCGTGTGTGCATGTCTGTGTGTGTGTGTGTGTGTGTGTGTGCGCGTGTGTGTGCGCGCGTGTGTGCATGTCTGTGTGTGTGCGTGTGCGTGCGTGCGTGTGTGCGCGCGCGTGTGCATGTCTGTGTGTGTGTGTTTGTGTGCGCGTGTGCATGTCTGTGTGTGTGTGTGTGTGTGTACCTTGGTCAGGATCCATGCCGTAGAAGGAGTTCTTGCGTCCAAAGCGGATGCTGAAGGCGCGGCCGGCGCTGGTGGAGCTCTTGGGGTAGGACACCTGCATCAGGTTGACGTGGAGGTTGGTGGGCACGAAGTCCATGCAGCCCAGCGGGTGGCCGCGCTCGCCCCCCGCCTGCACGCTGGCAGGCTTTACGGAGGGCCACGCCTTGTTCCTCAGCTCCTGCGCGAACTTTGAGGAGGACGAGAGGGAGGGCGGCGGTGAGGACAACCGGGTCAAAGCGGTAGGAGGGGAAACAAAGGATCTGCTTTGACAGGTCGGCTTCCACGGTGGCTTCGCCTGCTAGTGAACTAAACGTGTGGGCGTTCGGCACATGAAAACTGTTTACGAGATTCAATGAGATGACCGCAAGAGGAGCTTCTTCACAGCACCCAGATAAACAAATGAAGCCTATAATTATGAAGTGAGACAGTGGTTTAATTATGCTAATGTACATCAGATAAACATCTGGCTACCAGCTGGTTCATCACAGTCAGGACGACAACACGGGGATACTCTTTACGATTTCAAGCAAAAAAGAAAAAAAGAAAACACTATTCGGGTTTTTTTTCATGTTGCCATGTTGCCAGCCAGCTAGCTTCTCCCAGAGAGACGCTAGCTAGCCTGCAGCTAACACGCGTCCTCCGCGCGGTCGCCTACCTGCTGGTAATGCGTGATGCGGCGCTGCAGGCTCTCCAGCTTGGTGTCGCAGATCTGGCGGAACTCGAACTGCGACATGCTGACGACGCGCTCGCTCTGCGCGATCAGCTGACTGCAGTTGCGCACAAAATGGCTGTCGTCGCGGGCGAACGCCTCGAGGATCTACAGGGACGCCGAGACACAATCCACCAACGAGCTCTTGAAACACATCAAAACACCCCGTTGAGCTGGCAAACTGAATTATTTGCTTGCTAAATAGCATGTAGTTAGCAACAATAATAACACAAGAATTGCACAAATAATTCATTTTAGTTTGTTCGTTTCCTGAATTTTTGGCAACATTTATTGCTACATGCCAACTAGCATGGAGCTACGGTGTATCTAGCATGTATACAAATAGCTGGAAGTATCCAAAATATCCATATGCATTTTATTTACTTGTATTTATTATCTATTTATGTATTTTAACTATTGCTCTCGTGTTTCTTTTTTGACTGCACTGTAAGACGTCCTTCAGTGTCCTGAAAGACGCCAACTGAAATAAAATGCATCCTCCTCCTCCTCCGAGTATAAAAGTGCACCTTGGCGGTGAGGCTGAAGCAGCCCTTGGGCTCCACCATCTTCTCCAACACATGGCTCTTGATGCCAGCGGTGCTGACGTACTCGTAGACCACGCCCTGCTCCAGGTGCACGTTGTCCACCGTCAGACTCACCAGGGGCAGCCCCTCGGACACATGGCCCAGGCAGTGGTCTGCTAGAAGGACAGGGTTAAACATGGAAACTACGGCGTTAGGGCCAGTGGTCTGCTAGAAGGACAGGGTTAAACATGGAAACTACGGCGTTAGGGCCAGTGGTCTGCTATAAGGACAGGGTTAAACATGGAAACTACGGCGTTAGGGCCAGTGGTCTGCTATAAGGACAGGGTTAAACATGGAAACTACGGCGTTAGGGCCAGTGGTCTGCTATAAGGACAGGGTTAAACATGGAAACTACGGCGTTAGGGCCAGTGGTCTGCTATAAGGACAGGGTTAAACATGGAAACTACGGCGTTAGGGCCAGTGGTCTGCTATAAGGACAGGGTTAAACATGGAAACTACGGCGTTAGGACCAGTGGTCTGCTATAAGGACAGGGTTAAACATGGAAACTACGGCGTTAGGGCCAGTGGTCTGCTATAAGGACAGGGTTAAACATGGAAACTACGGCGTTAGGGCCAGTGGTCTGCTATAAGGACAGGGTTAAACATGGAAACTACGGCGTTAGGGCCAGTGGTCTGCTATAAGGACAGGGTTAAACATGGAAACTACGGCGTTAGGGCCAGTGGTCTGCTATAAGGACAGGGTTAAACATGGAAACTACGGCGTTAGGGCCAGTGGTCTGCTATAAGGACAGGGTTAAACAGTGGTCTGCTAGAGCAGTGTTTCTCAAATGGGGTATGTGTACTCCTAGGGGTAGGTAGGGGGTACTTGTATGTTTATTTTATATGTATATATTTTATTATTTATTCTATTCGAAATGGGTTCTTTTTGTTTTCATTCATGTTTCGTGCTGGTAAAGGTAAAGAAGGACTTGGCTGAACTAATATCTTGGAGGGGGTACATTAGTAAAAATAGTTTGAGAACCACTGTGGATAATGAAAACACATACATCTGGTAATCAATACCAATAAAGGTGTGTATATCTTGAATGTGTGTGAATATATTATAAACTTCTTGCATCTTTTTTTTTTTTTACACATTTAACAATAAATACTACTACGATAATATCACAATTTTGATATGATATTATTACAGTATTGTTGTAAATATATGGTCCTGAAAAAATGTCCTTAGTCTGTGCAGTTGATTAGGTAAGAAATATTGTTTTGTGGTGTGACTGTGAGATTGTTGCTGTTCTGAAAGTAATAGAAATAGTTGAACAATAATAATACTACTAATAATAGTGAGAGTAATACTAATATGTTGCAAGGTGCGTCACCTGTTCCATTGATTCCTGTGTTCTCATCTCCGTTGGACCCGTTCTGCAGAGGGAACGGCCTGAAGGAACCGTTCTCATCCTCCTCCTCATCACCCTCCTCACCCTCCACCCCCTGCGGCTTCACGTCCTCAAACGCACGGTACACCCACTGGCACTGTGTGTGTGTGTGTGTGTGAGTGAGAGTGAGAGCAAGACAGTGACAGAGTGTGTATGTGTGCAGGAGAGAGCAAGATGGAGACAGTGAAAGTGAGAGAGAGAGAGAAGGGATACATTTAGCCCAGTATAAGGGTCGTAACGAGACAGGCTCTGTTCACCTCTGTTACAACATAACAAATGGACCGCTGGTGAAATGTGTAGACGACTCGTGTCAGAATCAGCCGATACATTCACACTGGAATAGGCCCCGAAGCTGTCCACATAAAACCGATAACGAACAGACCTGTCTGCTACACTTCTTCACTAACGAGGTGGCTTATTTTAAAGTGAGTCATACATCTATGGACGTTACTCATACATAGATGATGAGATCATTACTCACAGTGACCTCACAAAACCATCGGCGCAATCCTCTGTCCATCTACAGCTACTAATTAGCAGAATAAGTGTGTGTGTGTGGGAGTAGAGGGGGGTGTGGTATTGTGTAGTGTTGTGTTCATGTGTGAGATCGAATTAGCCGATCGATACGTAGGGAAGGTGAACCAAATTGTATACGTTAGGGCTGAAAGATATGGTATAACAAAACATATTGCGATTAATTTGACAGATATTACGATTGCGATGTAATTCACTATTAGTGGGAATGATAATTTTTGCATCACAATTTTCATTTTCACTGAAAAAACTATTAAAATCATGATGTGACATTTGTTGGGGTCTGTACCAAACAAACATGTTTTCTTACATCTGGAGAAAAACATGTGTAGGCCAGGGCATCTCTGCAGCACTACAGTACTTCATTTATGATGTGGTTATACATTTTACATTTACACATTTTCCCCTCATCAAAAAATTGCAGCTCCTGCGATTTGTATATTGCACTTGGCCATATTGCGATGTCGATAATATTTTGATGAATTCTTCGGTCCTTGTGAACGTCACATAGCCGCAGTAGGCCCACCGTACTGCAATTCTGAGCGTAGTCCACCAAAAGTCACTCATTCAGTGACATCTGGGGATCTTTACAAAGTGTCCCTCCTCAACTAGTCGATCACAAACAAATCGGAACGCGCCGCAGGAAAGACGAAGCGGGTTGTCCATCGCCCTGACGGCTTCTGGGAGAGCTGCGTTACATATGGCCCTTCAACACAGAAGGACAACTTGGCCTCAACTGTTCGGACAGGAGACAGACAACATCGTCATGTTTTATCCTTCTGTCAGCGCAATAATATAATAAAACAATAATACTCAGAACTGAACGTGCTATGACCCAGTATCTCAACCGGCGATGGATGGTGTTGACCGTGTTGAAGTGGACGGAAGCCAGAGCAGTAAGCCAGGGAAAATGAAAAATAACAGGACATCCCGTCTATCCTGAACAAGAGGGAGCCAGCGGTTTGCAGCAGCAGTCTACACAATGTCCGGGTTCGAAACGTTGAAACTAGAGCAAAGTTTTTAACCCTGTTTCACAGGAGAGGAATGTACATTTTGATGAACGCCAATTACACAATTAAAGAAATCAAAAGCTCAAAAATGTCTGATAATATTATGATAGTTATAGAACTGATCGAATGGCCTAATAAAATTGTGTGTGTGTGTGTGTGTGTGTCTCTCTCTCTCTTACATTCTGGTGTGTCTTCTGGTGTGCCTGCTGTGCATGTGTGTGTGTGTCTTACAGTCTGGTGTGTGTCCTGGTATGTGTATGCGTGTGTGTGTGTGTGTGTGTGTGTGTGTGTGTATTACGGTCTGGTGTGTGTCCTGGTATGTGTATGTGTGTGTGTGTGTGTGTCTCACGGTCTGGTGTGTGTCCTGGTGTGTGTGTGTGTGTGTGTCTTACAGTCTGGTGTGTGTCCTGGTATGCATGTGTTGTGTGTCTTACGGTCTGGTGTGTGTCCTGGCATGTGTGTGTGTGTGTGTGTGTGTGTGTCTTACGGTCTGGTGTGTGTCCTGGTGTGTGTGTGTGTGTGTGTGTGTCTTACAGTCTGGTGTGTGTCCTGGTATGCGTGTGTGTGTGTGTGTGTCTTACGGTCTGGTGTGTGTCCTGGTGTGTGTGCTGGGCGGTGAAGTGCTCCAGGACTTCCTGGTGGTCGCTGTGATTGACACTGCTGCCGTTGACCTTCAGGATCACCTGACCCGGCTGGAGCCCCGCCCCCGCCGCCTCAGAGCCTGCCAGGGGTCACCACAGAGGTCAAAAGGTCAATGGGAGGTGGGGTCAGTTTCAGAGCGGTGACGTTGGTCTGTGTGTGTGTGTGTTGTTGTGTGCGTATGTTTGTATGTACAGTATATGTGTGTGTGTGACATGGAAGTTATAGTAATAGTGCACATAGTTGTGTACTCTTTGTAAAAATAAAACATAGTAGAAACTACGTAGTAAAACTATGTGACATCTTCCTGGTACACATTTTATATTAACCCTCAGTATGAACTCTCTCATGGCCTCACAGAATTATTAAATGTCTGAAACCTACACAGCGGTTTATTAGTCTGGAAAAACAACTGGCTAGCAGGTGTGTGTGTGAGACAGACATAGAGAGAGAGAGAGAGAGAGAGAGAGAGAGAGAGAGAGAGAGAGAGAGAGAGAGAGAGAGAGAGAGAGAGAGAGAGAAATTGGAGAGAAAGAATGTGAGTGAACGAAAGATCGGAGAGAGAGGGAAAAGGGCGAGAGGGAGAGAAAGAGAGAGGGCGAGACTGAGCCATCAACTCTAGACATAATAAAGTGAAGTCAGGCTTAGGACAAAATGTAACGGTGCTATTTCAAAACACTTTTGTTTACATGAGAGAGTGAGAGAGAGAGTGTGTGTGTGTGTGTGTGTGTGTACACATTTAGCCTGAGCTCTACCTAAACCTCTCCTATTACCAGTTTCTGGATGACACAGACAAACATCTCTCCTCTCTGCTGTGTACAGCAGGAACAGCTTCGTAAATATGTATATTTATGTGTGTGTTTTTCTCTGTCTGTTTGCATGACGTGTGCGTGTGTGTGTGTGTTCACATAAAACACAATATATCATAATAAAATAGAATAAATTAAAAGGTAGAGACGGAAAGCAAGCAGAACTAAAGGGAAAAGTTTGGATTTCATTGTTACCAGAAGGTCCACAAAGCTAGCTATCTGTCTTTAAAGTCTGAAGCTTAAGACCTTGACAAAACCTATAACATTATCTGTCCTTATACCTGGATAAAAAGTAACTTCATGTGTCCTTTATACCTGGATAAAAAGTAACTTCATGTGTCCTTTATACCTGGATAAAAAGTAACTTCACGTGTCCTTTATACCTGGATATAAAGAGACCAGTCACAGAGACTTAGTTAATTTGTTATTAGTTCTATGGATTTACAAGATTTAAAGCTAAACTCACTCAATCATTCATTCACTCATTAAAACTCACTCATGTGCAATATCAATATATACTAAACTGTGCAATATCAATATTTGCTATGTGAATAGCAATAATGTGACCTCAATCGTTGAGCCTGTTTACTTATTTATTCTATCTTACTTTTTATTATGTCTTGCTTTTTGACATTATATCTTGCTTTTTTACTGATGCTTCATGCTATGCATCTCCATATGCTTGCATGGGTCACATGAGTCACACTTATAATAGTCATAACATCTTTCCCACAGGTATTTCAGATAACTACAGTATCAAGGTTCACTTCAGGCCATATTGTAGTCCTCCTGTGCAGTAATACGGTGAATGTCTACTACCTTAACGTCTAAGATCTAAAGACACACTGCTTGTTAAACATTACGAACGTAACCACTCGATGTCCCATTCGATTCAATATCGATTCGGCGAGGGATATTTCAGTTACAATACCAATTTTGCTTGGATATAAAAGTGACTGTCAAATAACTAAACTAATGCTGTAAATTGCACAAGGAACCCTCGAACCTGCTGCATTATTAAAAATAGTAATGCTTACATTAAGAATTGACCCCAAAGCAGAGATTTCCATCCACAGGAAAAGGAATACATTAAAACATCGATCTCGGGATTGTATGAATCGATATCAGATCATTCAAACGAAGATCGATTACCCGGCCCTAATTGATGATGAACTGACCTTTGCATACAGCGTGGACGTGAGGGGGGGCAGAGCCAGACAGTCTGAAGGACAGCGTCGCTGGGTGGTCTGGGATCTTCAGGATCCTGACATCACAGAAGATCATGGTTAGAGATGTTTGGGTATGAAAACCATTCAGTAATTTATTCATTTATTCAGTCATCTGTGGTCTTTACCTGCCAAATCCTAGCCTAGTCTCTAGCTGGCTGTGGGGTTAGGGTTAGGTATAGGCTGGTATAGCTAGACTATACCAGCCTATACTGACCACTCACACAAACCAAAACACATCATGTCATACCAAGATGTACGATGATGTATGTAAGCTATATGATCACCAGACTGAGTTTATTTTTGCAATAATGACTCGCTGTACATTATCCTGCTGATTACACGGCTACTTACTAAAGAAATCAATAATTTGACACAAAATATAACAAAAAAAAAGATTTTATTGATTTAAAAATGATTTTATTGCTTCTGCTAATAAAAATAGTCTGTTCGATTCTACGGTTGGAAATAGCGTCCATAGCAATGGTCTGTTATTCAGAAATAACAGACCGCAGAACGCCATGATTGACCAATCAGAATCGAGTATTCAACAAAGCCGTGTAATAAATCAACGTTAGCAGCCTACTGGGTGGACTGTACCAACTGGTAAGCTGATCTCCCCACTGTGTGTGTGAGTGAGCTTGTGCGCGTGTGTGCGTCTTTGTGTGCGACGTCTACACCTACTCCTTGGCCTTGGTGGCGACCAGCAGGCGGAGGGAGCGGCGGATGCAGAAGGACTGGTTGACCATAGTCTCCACCTCGGCGAAGGGCCTCAGGAACAACAGGTCCTCGTTGATAGTGAAGACCTTCCTGCCTACCTGGAGACCTGCCATCTGGTTGGGGTGGGAGATGGGAGTGGGAGAAAGGGGGGGGTGAGGAGAGGGAGTGGGATATAGGGGAGGAGACATTATGTAGATTATGGAGGGGGAGGGAAGAATGGGGTGGGGAAGAGACGAGTTTAGGATGGGGGGAGAGAGGGGGAGAAAGGGGGATGAGAGTGTAGGATGGTTAGAAATGAAATGCACAACATGCATATAAAAACATTCACATTCAACAGTAACTACAAAAAAAGTTTAAAAAAACAACAGTGTGTAGAGTAGCTGATATGAATCAGAAAGTGCTTTCTAGTTACAGAGATACACACACCTCCATTCTAGGTAATACACCAAGGCGTCCATATTTGTAGTTTCAGCCGGAGCTCGGCTGTAGTTTTCAGGCACATTATTGATGCCACTGTGAGAGTAATTCCCTTACAGGATCTGTCTGTCCCTGGGAGGCCAGAGTCCCAGGTCAGGGGCCTCGTGGTGTGTGTGTGTGTGTGTGTGTGTGTGTGTGTGTGTGTGTGTGTGTGTGTGTGTGTGAATGAGTGAGTGAGTGTGTGTTTGTGTGAGTGAGTGAGTGAGCATATGTGTGTGTGTGTGTGTGTGTGTGTGTGTGTGTGTGTGTGTGTGTGTGTGTGTGTGTGTGTGTGTGTGTGTGTGTGTGTGTGTGTGTGTGGAGGGGAGTGTTGGCGGAGCTAGGTTGGAAGGGACTTTTATTTTGGCAGAGTGCCAAAGCTGGGAAGGAGCCCCTCTGACATGGAAGGATGTGATGTGCATGTGCGTGTGCGTGTGTGTGTGTGTGTGTGTGTGTGTGTGTGTGTGTGTGTGTGTGTGTGTGTGTGTGTGTGCCTGCATGTGACACATTTTATATAGAGAATGCCTCCAAATCCCCTCTCTTACTCTCTCCCCCCTCTCTCTCTCTCCCTCCCCTCTCCCATGGGAATCAGCTGAGCCTCATTCACTGTGTTGGCACAGTAGGGCGGCCTCATAAACACCATTCTACTGCGGGGGGGGGGGGGGGGGGGAGAGAGAGAGAGAGAGAGAGAGAGAAACAGAAAGGGAGAGAGTGCAAGTGTGAAAGAGAGAGAGAGGTAGAGACTACAGGAATAATCTAGCGGCCACATTAGTGACATCGGGCAGAGTTTGGAGAAACAAGAGGGAATCCCAGGGGAACGTCACGTTATTCCCTCGGTTTCCCAGAGTCCACCACAGACTGACTGAAGTACTGCAGACTAACCCAGTGCTGCCTGGCTTGGCTGTGTGTGATCCAGTGTGTTGACACTTACTAATGTGATGACATTACTCATTCACACAACAATGCACAACTTGTGCTCTGACTGTGAAGTGTAATGTGTGTGTAAATGTTATTGTGTGTATGCTGACTTAACGTGTGATGTATGTATTTGAACGTGTGCAGTGTGTGTGTGTGAGTGAGTGTCTAATTGGTCACTGGTGAGGAGAGCTCACTTCCTGTCTGAGTGACGGCAGAGCATCATCAAACCGCGTCATCGTAGAGAGAAAGAGAGAGAGAGAGAGAGAGAGACAGAGAGAGAGAGAGACAGAGAGACAGAGAGAGAGACAGAGAGAGACAGTACCTCTGCGTGTGAGCCCCTGGTGACGGACTTCACCACGATGGATTTGCTTTTCTCTTCGATCTCGAAGCCATAGTCCTCCTCTTCCGGGTGGATCTAACGGTCAAACAGAATTGGTTGTGGGTTCGATGAAACAGATTTGTTCAAATCATGTAAAACAAACATAACCATCGAAATGTGATGGAGAAACTAACCATCCGAGATTAGCACATTTTGTCCACGTTGCTAATCCGCTAAGCTAGTGCCTAGTGGTGCTTTGGCTGAGTGGCTCCTAAGGGAGTTAGCATTAGCTAGCATTAGCAGCATCCATCCAGCAGTCATCCACAATGCATCCTGTTCCCCAGACACCACGCTTCACGTGCACAATGGGCTTGCACATGCAAGCCCATTCGTGCACACACACACACATTTTTTTTCCTGTTTTTTGACGTCATGAGAGTCTCTCTGCTGTTTCTATTTTTATTGTTTGTCAGTAAAACTGTTTTGTCGCCGCTGAAATATTCTGCTACCACAGTTTTCATTGTGTGTCTATGTTTGTGTATCTATGTGCCTTTAGGTGTGTGTGTCTGTGAGCCCTATTTTAACGATCTGAAATGCATGGTCTGCAGGTGCATACAGGGCGTGTCCAGATCAGCTTCTACTGGTTTAACGGCAGACAAATGGTCGCAACGCCAGGCGCGCGGTCCAAAAGGGTTATTATTATTATTATTATTATTATTATTATTATTATTATTATTATTATTATTATTATTATTATTATTATTATTATCTCCTCATTAATCATGAGTGTGTTTTGTGCATCACATGCAATAAACCAATCAGTGTCATTTACCATTCCCTTTAAAGCAAGCGCTTGGCGGATTGCTATTATGATGGCAGATATGCCAGGCGGGAAGTAGGAACGATGTTCAGGCGAGGAGACATGCGCGCAATCTGCTCGTGTGCGAAACACCTGCAATAAAGTCCTTCTAAATGAAGTGCAAATGTCATGCAGCTTAGCTGGCTGAAGATCCTCAGGCCGGACCCAGTTGGCAGGAGCAGGGGGTAGATGTGGACATGATGACGTGTCTTTTTTAGGAAATGTTGTGATGTACACACATTGTGCACCCGCCTATAAACTCACAGTGAGACACCACGGCGTTGACTTTCCACCAGGTTTCTGTTGGTCAATGGATTTCAGTTTCCTCAAGATAGCAATACGCCAACAATATGCCTGAACACGTCTCATGTTCGGAGCAGCGCAAGGGCCTTTACCTATTTAAACCTCATGGGTGCAGGGCGGAAACAACGAGACTGCGTGGGTCTGAAACTAGCAGAGACACTTGGGTCATGCTTGGTAAGATAGGATGTAAGACAGGATGTAAGAAAGTGTGTAAGATAGGGTGTAAGATAGGATGTAAGAGAGGGCCCTGTGTGTGTGTATGTGCATACTTGAGAGTATTGTATGCATGCGTGTTCGTGCGTGCGTGCTCGCTCGTGTGCATATGTGTCTACATGTCCATATGTGTGTGTGTGTGTGTGTGTGCCTCACCAGCAGTGACTTGGCCAGGATGTTTTCGATGAGTTTAAAGTCGTTCCTCTGCAGCTGCTTGCTCTTGGTGCCAGTGCCCTCAGCTTCCTCGTCGGCATAGAAACGGAAGAACTGCGACTCGTCCTTAAACTCGCTCTTCTCCAGGACTGTGGAAACAGACGGAGGAAGACGTTGTCAAGTGACAGGAGAGAGGAAGGGACCAGGTCCACCTGCAAGCTGATTCTACACATTTATGCTGACCTTACAGGGCCGTGCCCACGGTGTGGGCTGGGGTGGCACATACCCCCCCGTCCCCCCAGAAAATTGATTTGGCCACAAACAAAATCTGCCGTATAAATAAATGATTATATCCCACTTCTGTTCACCCCTACAAAATTAGTCTGGACACTTAAATTGTATTACTGTAATGCATTACTTCTATGAAAAGAGAGCTGAATTTATACTTCAGGCCAAGCATTGAACCGACGATTTGAACACCATGACAATATTGCGTCATTGAGACGGCCAAGCGATGCCAATTTCAGGTTGTTCCTTTGGTTTAGCGTTTAACTTCTGACGTTAATTAGAGACAGACTAATTAGCCAGACTCTTTAATGAGTACAGTGGATTGAATAAATCATGTAACCACAGTGAATGACCTCCGCAGAAACGTGTGTGAGGAATTCCCAGGTCAGATTTCAGGAGCATGCACGTTGTCAAGGAAAGAAGAAGCCAGGGGCTAATTAGTTTGTTTATGGCACTCGTGTGAACATCTGGAGCTGCGCCACATCTGGGCCATGCTGCTGTCCTTGCTAGCCCGGGCTAGCAAGGACTCTCCTGTGGGCGTGTGAGGAACACACTGTCTCTGTGTCCGCATGTGTGTGTCCATGTGTGTGTGTGTGTGTGTGTGTGTGTGTGTGTGTGTGTGTCCGTGTGTTCGCACACACACCTGGGTCACTCTGTGCTCGAAATGGCTTCAGCAGAACATTGCTCTCTGCTCTCCTCGTGTTTTTTTACAAACCGTTTGACGCAACACTAAAACACGTACTTCTAAAACGGACCACTAAACTCTTCCTCTCCCAATCCCCGACTTCTAACACAAAACCGTACAAACATTTATCATCTGGTCAACAGAAAACAACGCCGTGGCCTTTTCCAAATATAACTACAAAATACTCACAATGATTTACATCTAAAACACAGAAGGAAAAAGTTGTAATTGAGTGTCTCTGGTCTTTGATGTCAGGGATTGGTCTAGTCCAGGTGTCCACACCAGGTGTGCAGCCACACCAGGTGAATGACCTTTAACCTGCAATGTGACCCTCGCGCCGTGCACACGGCCATACTTCAATACGTTTTTCCCACCTTACACTCTATGAGGCGTACGCCACACAGTATATTGCGGTGTCGTATGTGGAAAGGTTTTACTGTGCTGGAAAGACTGAGGTCTGTCCTGCCGAGGTAGTGGCAACATTCAGGACTTCAAGACCGCAAACATTAAACTGACCGAATCCTGCCTAGTCCAGTAACGTCTTCTGAATGTCATCAATTATTTGTTCAAAAATGTCTAACTTAAAGACTGTGTAAAGTAAATTCTGAGATGTGTTTCTAAACACATTACACACATTAGAAAGTCATTGCTGGAAACATGTGAAAACACTGTATAACCATTTAATGTTGAGTTGTGGAGTCAGACCGTTTTTCAGTTTTTCACCATTTTGGCGTTAAGGACTTTATGGGGCTCAAAGGGTACATGATGACGTAACGCGCTCCCCCTTAGCATTGCCCCGCCGCTAACAACCAGAGCGCAATTGCGTCACTGCTTGTCACGCTCAATCGCGAGTTTGACAGTTATTAGTTTGCAGACCACCGCCCCAGCATCTCAGAGCTGAGAATAATGCTTATTTTTTCTTGACTTTTGAATCCTAATTGTATATACTTGCCGACTTTTTTAATCATGTAAATTTGGCTGGGTGGTTAATAACACATTTTCCTATAGTGTGACAAACTCTAAACACATTTACCTTTGGTTTACAGGGACTTTAAGAGCTCTAAATCAAATTAATCCAGAGCTCTGAATCCTGTGATTACAGGGTCCGCCATCCTATGAATGAATAGTTCATAGAACTAAAAGTTCAAACTTCAAAGTTGGTAATTTTGTCATGTGACTGCCGGCCGGCAGCTCGGTTTTATCCCGCCCTTTCGTGTGTTTGGGATCACGGGTTGTCGGTGGAAGACTGAATGTTGACCGCTACCCTCCTGCTACCAGCCAAACACTAGCCAGCTGTTCAGGACACACTCACAACTCACACACACACACACACACACACGGTAATGCCAGAACAAACAGCGTGCACGCAGAGAAGTTGTTTCCGGTGAGTCAATGCGGCGTGGCTACGCTAAGCTAACAGCTTAATGACACCCGAGTGGAGCGAACATGTTAATGACACCTACTCAAACAGAGGTGCCTCCTCGGGAAACTCCCTGGCCTGGCACTTGGCCAACCAGCAAGAGTAACACACTGTGTGTGTGTGTGTGTGTGTGTGTGTGTGTGTGTGTGTGTGTGTGTGTGTGTGTGTGTGTGTGTGTGTGTGTGTGTGTGTGTGTATGTGTGTGTGTGTGTGTGTGTGTGTGTGTGTGTGTGTGTGTGCCTATATAACTACACAACAACGAGGTACTACTACTACTACCATGCAATACACAGAATATATGACTAACTGTGATATACAATAACAATGATGTATTATGTACATAGACTTATCATAATCCAATATATACATAACACATCCTTAAACAGTGGCACAGTGTGAAGGTCAGAAAGCAGAGGAGGAAGAGAGAGGAAGGTGAAGAAGGAGAGAGCTTTGACAAGGCGAAGGGAGAGGGAGAGGTCAAGAACTGCATGAGAGTGGAGGTGGTGGAGGTGGTGGTGATGTTGGGGTGGAGGTGGAGGTGGTGGTGGCGATTCTGCATATTTATGTAAAAACACAAAGCTAGGGAGGACTCGTCTCGGATATTGATTGGTGTTTACAGCAGCCAATAGCGCTGAATGTGGCGCCAGATTAACAGTAACTAGCGGCTCAACATGGAAAGCCATGATGACAGCCTGCTCTCTGTTGTGGAGGACTTAAAACTGGAGAAAGCATTTTCATTGGACGCAAAATCAAATGCCTACAATGAGACCTCTCTCTGATGCAACAGGTTGGTTTGATAACAGTTTCCAGTATATGCAACTTCTACCGTTTGCCTTGGTTTGTTTTCATCACCCTCTGTTCAACGGGTACATTACACTGTATTATGCCTTGGGTTTAACTACTTCCTGTTTACTACTCAAAGTAATGTTTAGTGTTATGTAGTTATTTAGAGATGGACCAATGAAACAGGTGGTGTCAGTGGTGCATTGCAGGTAGCAGGTCACCACAGTGTAAACATAGTCAAAGTATAATGGTTTCAAAGCCCCTTCTTATAGAGCATTCATCTGAGAATTTACACAGCTTTTACTGAGTAACAGTCCTATGGCTCTATAGAACATGTCCAAATAAGAAGGAAGAGGAATATAAATGAGAGAGAGCTTTACTAAAGGAGCCAAAACAGACCAGGAAAACAAAGCGATAGAATGAATCCATGTGTTTCAACACCTGGCAGCTAACCGCCTGTCTGTCTCTGTGTGTCTATACTTCATATGCATGCATGTTTATATTTATGAATGCGTGCATGAATGTGTGTGTGGGCGTGTGTGCGTTCATGTGTGTGTGCTCATGTGCTATTGTTCATGTGCATGCAGGTGCGTGTGTGTGTGTGTATGTGTGTGTGTGTGTGTGTGTGTCTAACCGTGGTGCATGAAGCCATTGTTGCAGAGGCCCACCCCCAGCATCACAGCATCCTCCCGTGTCGAGCAGTCGCCCTGGAAACAGAGTGACGCACACACAAACACACACTCAATCACCACATCACCTTCATTTTCATTACAGCCCCACACGTGCACACCTGAGGGGTCCATGTGCATGTGTGTGTGTGCATGTGCGTGCATGCGTGTGTGTGTGTGTGTGTGTGTGTGTGTGTGTGTGTGTGTATGGGATGACATAATTATGGGGGGTGAAAAGGGTTAGGGGGATTAGACACACTTACGTACGTTCGTGTGATTATTTACTAAAAGTCCCACGTGTCTGTGTGTGCATTCTGCATCATGCACATGCACACGCGCATGCGTGCACACGTGTATCATTGTTGTTTTATCTGTTTTCTCGTAGCCTTAAATTGACTAGATAGACCTTTCCAGGTAATCAATGAAACTAGGATAATAATAGTAGCCTATCGCTACTTTACCAATAAGCTACCGTGACCTGACGGTGACATCAGCCAACATATGCATCCTATAACACAGAGGAGCCTGAATGGATTAAAACAAAATAAAAACGAAAATAAAACAACATGAATGATAATACATCTAAAACAAAAAACGATTAATAATAGACTAATATTATTAGCCTATAATACTAATATTATCCTAGTTAGTAGTTAGTAGTAAATAATCACCCCCCATAACATAATGACTGACGTATGCTGGTCTGGTGTGCGTGTGCGTGTGCATGTGCATGTGTGTGTGTGTGTGTGTGTGTGTGTTATTGAATGGACCCAGTATTGTCACAGTATTAAAGTCATACAGTTCCAGGTGTGTCTATCTTTATTTGTACCTGTGAAAGCAGCCAATCCACTAGCTTGTTGGCGGGCACCACGGATTTAAAGGTCTTCAGGTGATGGTCTCTGTCCCTGCAGAGAGCACAGGCACAGCAGCATTGAGGGTTTGAGCATTGTTGGTTTGGTTTGGTTTGTCTTTTGCACAATAGCAGTGACAGGAAGTCAGCAGTTTCCCTTTAGTGGCAAATTTCCTGAGACATACATTTTTTTGTGGTCAGAAGAGGTAGGGTACAGCGATCACACAATGCTTCTGCTTCTGTGCATGTGTACACGTGAATGCGTTGGCGTTTGTTGCAGAACATGTTTTGATTCTTTGACAGCGTTGCTCAATAAAACCCTGCTTAGTTTTTACTGGATAACACAGCACATATTGTCTCTCCTCCAAAGATTTGTCCAAACACCATCAAATATTATTTCCTCATTATTTCCTAAATGAAGAATAATGAGAAAACCTGTTGAGGTTTTTACAGATACACAAAGTAATACACACAGTATACACACAGTAATACACACAGTATACACACAGTAATACACACAGTATACACACAGTATACACAGCCAACTTGGCATGGCCAAGTTTTCCATTCGCTGTTCTCTTTTGGCTCACGTTTGAGAGAGCGAGCGTGAGTACAGAGTCCACCGTGCTGTGGAAGGAGGAAGTGCAGATGTGAAACAGGAAGTGCTTGATACAACACGTGATGGGCTGTTGGACACATGTGAGAAGAACAAGGGCCTCATCTCTATTTTTTTGTCAAGCTTTATATAACCAGGGTAGCCACAGTGCTGACCCATATTCTTGCAGCATTTCAGTTGCTCACACCAAACAGGCTCAACATAAATAAGGATTAAAATAATTAAAACAAGCACTCCAGCATCCGTCTCATTGGGCCGGGATCGGCTATCAATCAGCGAGAAGTCAACAATGTCAGCAGCTAATCTAGCGGAGCGGTTTAGGAGCAGCCATGACACGCATGTTAAAGAGGGAAACAAATGAATATTTATTGAGGAGAACACTCTAATCAAAACAGGGCGGCAGCGGCTAATGGCTAAACCTGCCGTTACGTGGTCCCTGAATCAGTGGTGAGACCATTTGCTTATAAACACAAAAAGGCGAAAGAATGAACCTTAGCCAATCAGAAAGAGCGATTGTCATAACTACTTATTTGCATTACTAATTACAAATTTAGCAGGTGCTATTTTATCAAAAAGCGACTTGAAGTGAATACAGGTACAGTTCATTAAGCACCCGGTAGGGGTTAGGTATCTTGCTCAAGGACGGGGACATTGGGGATCGAACCCAGAACCTTTCGGCTGGAAGTCGAACGCCCTAATCACTATCCTGGACTATCCTGCCTTGCCAAACCTACATTTCACCGGAGAAGGCAATGCCTCCTCACGTTGATTTAAATGTTTGGTTACTCTCCAGGAGTAGTAATGTCCTGCAATTACATCTCAACCCACATTGTGAGGAAGTCCAACTCCTTGGTACACGTCTGCTGAGCTTTTGAAACGCAGCACAGCACAAACAAGCTCCTCTGACAACTGCGCCAGCTAGCGATAGCTTTGCTCTCTCGAAACCTTTCTGTTGTCCCAGATGGGCGAGAGATGGGTGACCTGATTCTCCCAACACTGACAATCCTTTGATTACAGCCAAGTCGAGCCCAACCCGCTCATGCCCCATCGAGGAATGAGAGCGAGAGCGAGAGTGAGAGAGAGAATCACCCCACCATGCAATGATCAGTTTGGATCAGTTTTCACGAATACCATACAACAACTGCATAGAAACTTATATTGTTTTTTGTATTGTCAACAATCATTAAAACAATCATAATGCAAAGGGACAGCGTTGCACTTTCCTTAAATGTTGGAACTAAAAGATGAAACCCTAGCAAGAGACAAGAGATATAAATATGTTTGTGCAGATAATGGATGAGAAATCTTGTGTCAAATGTTTAGCCAGCAACCCAAATGTGATCGTTATTAGTTGCCGAAGCAAAAGAAATTCCTCCCGGAAATATGACCTAATATTTGTCCAGAGCGGAGCAGGGTTGGTGTGTGTGTGTGTGTGTGTGTGTGTGTGTGTGTGTGTGTGTGTGTGTGTGTGTGTGTGTGAATGGGCTTCTGTCCCCGGCACCAAAGGCCTCTTTGTCTCAGACAATGGACACCCAGGAAACTTCAATCAGTAGAGGGAGATAGGGGGAGAGACAGAAATAGGGGGAGAGATAGAAGGGGAGAGATAGAGGGGAGATAAGGGGAAAGAAGGGGGAGAGATAGGGAGGGGGGAAGATGAAGGGAGCAATAGGAGGGTGAGGGGAGGAGGGGAGAAAAAAGGACAAATGTAATACAAAGGGAGGATGGGAGAAGGCAGATAGGAACAGGGTGTGTGTGTGTGTGTGTGTGTGTGTGTGTGTGTGTGTGTGTGTGTGTGTGTGTGTGTGTGTGTGTGTGCGCCTGCGTGTCATCATGAAGCAATACTTACTTGATGACAGGTGTGTGGAGGCTGTGCATGCGGCAGTACAGTCTGACACCCTATAGGAGAGCAGAACACAGCGGGTGGGCGGGGCTTAGTGACTACAATAAAGACTGAGTTATTGCAGATATCAGCAGGACACACATCACATTAGCATGACAAGTGAGGAGGGACAACTTGTATTCTGTGTTCGGTCTCTTCTCTTCTGTCATGTGAATTGGTACACAAAAGGAAAAACTGAACCTCCCCTTCAGGATTAATAAAGCAATCATCCATTCATCCATCCCTCTCTCTCCCACCCTCAGGTGTTCATTTCCCTCGATGGCGCTACCTTGGACATGATGTCCTCCATCTCGCTCCGGGCCTTGTATGTCCCGTCGTCGTAGCGGAAGCGGTACAACACTTGTTCGTTCTTGAACTGGTGCTTGTCCGACACTGGGAACACAACCACATGGGAGGGCAAATAGGAGTTAGAGTTCACGCGTCAAATTAAAGGGATGTAAACCAGAATTTGTGTCACTTTCAGTAAGACACAGAAATATGTTGTAGCATTGGGCAAGCAAACAAACATGATCCAAAACAGTACGAAAATAAAATGTATTTAAAAATCCATATACAACATTAGTAACCTAAAAATTCAATTGATAGCTTTTTTTATATATATAGCCAATACATCTAGCAGAGACAATAATTAGAGAAAACAAATATTTGTTTGAGAAGCTAAACAATATTTAATGCCAAACAGGAGCAGTTTAGCCGAACGATTTGGCTGGGGTTTCAAAAATGTTTCTTTGAATCTACACTCAACCCAGCCCCATGACAGAGACACCCATTGTAAAATATAAGTGGCAGGCTTTGCAGTACTCGAAATTACAGTAAAAGTATACTGGCAGATCAAACGAGCTGTTGAAATAGATATAGTCACGCTGGTTGGAACATGCACTGTACTGCCGAACGCATGGATTACAGCCCAGTCCGCCAAGCGCCCAAACAAAAATGTTTCTTTTAATGATAATGATATACTTTATTAACCGCCATGGGGGAATTCATTCTCTGCATGCCATGTAACCCATCGCTGCTCGGAGCAGTGGGCTGCAAAAAAGGGTCGCACTCGGGAACCAACTCCACTTGTAGTGCCTTGCCTTGCTCATGGGCAGCAGGGCAGGAGTGTTAACTAGCATGTTTACTCGTAATACTCGTAGAATCGCAATACCTAAAAATCGCAATACATATCGAATCGGCACCCAAGTGTCGTGATAGTATGGAATCAGGAGATAAGCATATCGTCCTGCCCTAGTGACTGCATTTGTGGATTGAGCCACAAGCCTCCTAAAGTTAGAACCAGAACCAGCCTGTTTAGGTCTGAGATGAAGGGAGCGGGTTATCCTCTTTCTAAACACCACAAAACCCAATCTCTCCCCCGCCCGCGCTAACCTTAGTCCTTAGTGCCCATTGTGCTGGTGAGTGCTTGTGCTGTGTGGGTGCTTGCGGTGGGTGGGGGAGCTCTGGGGGACTTCCAGCGGTGTTGGGTGTCCATAACATCGTCTGAACTATAGGATCTCTGGGCGTGAGGGCTTGCCAAGGAGTGACGCGACTTGCTAGCCTGATATCAGACAGAAGTGTCAACTCGTTCCTCTCCAGTCTGACGTCGCCTCCACTCTAACCTATTTCCGTAGGGGAGGGGGATTCGATGTTCCCTAACCAATCACTAGAGACCATCATATCCGCCTGAATCTAACGTCATTTTAGGTTATTTAACCCCGAGGCACTCATTGGATAATCACTTTTTCAACCGAGAAACCACTGGTTCATGTCATGATGCCAGACCAGTCAGCTCTCCACCTCGGTGAAGTGGGCGGAGTCAAAGGTCTGGACTACATACTATTTTATTAACTTACTTCTTACTACTCCTTCATTCTTTTATAATCAATCATTTTTTTCCGTATTATTGCTTCACTCGTCTGGTCTATTGAGAAACTACAACTACACACCCAACCGACTGACAGCACTACGCTGGGAGGAGCTCTTTGTCTGTGGTCGTCTTTTAAGAACTGCAGTTTCTATAGGAATTATAGTTTTCCAACAGGTGCACCTGTTGAATGTTGCAGAGTTAGGATGACGACGACAGAGACAGACAAACAGAATGAGCAATAGAGGGCAATAGGAAGAAAGGAGGGAGACAGAGAGGGAGAGGGGGAGAGATAAGGAGAGAGGGAGACAGAGAGAGGACGAGATAACTAGAGGAAAAAAAGAGGGACAGCCAGAGAGAAGAGAGAGAGAGACAGAGAGGGAGAGGGGGAGAGATAAGGAGAGAGGGAGCCAGAGAGAGAGGAGAGAGATGGGGGAGGCTGACATGGAAAAGGGCGGTGAGGAGGGAGGAGTGAAGAGAGAAGGGAGGGGGAGACAGCTGAGGAGAGGAACCAGGAGCTACCGGAGGCTGTCAAACTGTCAGGGTTACAAACGGGAGACACGCGGCCAGTGTTGATGTGTACACTCATCTCCCGGCCGCGGGGAACACAGAGACTGAGAGATTCAAACAGTGGAAATAAACACAGAGAAGCAGCCGTGCCGCTGCGTAGTTCATCATGTTAATATGCATGCAGGGAAACCCATAGGCAAACACATTGGATCAATTAGTAAGCACAAATTAACTCATTAGATGTGAAGTGAATGAAGTAATTAAAAATAAGTTGAGACTTGCACGTGTGTTTCCTTGCAGATGCCGAAATACTGATTTTAAATAAAAAACACAAAAGACAGACGGACAGAAAGAAAGGATGAAAGAAAGACAAAGAATGAAAGAAAGTGAAAAATAAAGAACACAAATAAAGAGTAAGAAAGAAACAAAGAGGAAATGATAAAGAAAGAAAGAGAAAAAGAGACGGAAAGAAAGAATGAACGGAAGAACGGAAAAAAAGAACATGCGGATGAAAGAGACGGAAAGAAGGAAAGAAAGAGAAAAATAATGAACAAATAAACAAAGGGTACACACAGAGAAAGTGATAAAGAAAGAGAAAATGAGAAAGAGAAAGAAAGAATGATCAAAAGAAAGAAAAAAGACAGAGCAAATGAAAGACAGAGGAAGCCGGTAAGAAGGAAAGAAAGGACGAGGAGGAAACGCACCGTGGTGTATGATCCCGTTCTCCAGCAGGGCCTGGCCCAGGTTCACCCCCTCATCTGGCTTACTGATCTCTCCGCTCTCCAGCAGCCACGACACAAACTCACTGGAACACATAACACATCATATATAAACCATGTAGGACATTAGAAACTCACTGCAACACAGAATATCACAACATATCAGAATCGGAAATGGTTTTTCCATTTGTATTTTAAGCACAAATGTACAAGGAATTCATTTTGGGGCATTTAGAATAAATACAACTCTCTGCTTCCTCCTCTCCTCTGCTCTCTCCTCATTCCTTTCTCATCCCTCCTCA
>JAOPHQ010001712.1:230000-302500 GCA_030340625.1 Merluccius polli | reverse complement strand
AGCTACCTCAAGGAGCAATGAGAATGGATACAAAGTGTGTTAAATTAATGGATAATAAAGTAAAGAAGGTTATATCACTTGTGATAATATTATTAGTATTAATTTTCCCCTGACACAGCATAAATAAACAGGTAGGAAGACATCAACGCGCCTAGCACTCTGAGCACAGAGAGCATAGTATGCAGACCATTTTGTCAGACCACAAGGTTACACACAAGGGGCGGGGGGATGGAGCAGGAGGAAGGAGGACACCAGAGGGGGAGGAAAGAGAAAGTGTGGATGAAGCCAACAGATGATTTGTCGGAGGTGGGGATTTTTTATGGGGGGGGGGGGGTGTTGTTCAAAGGTTTACTGGGGAATAGTTTTCAAACAGGAAATCAGCGACTTTCCTCTTGAAAATAAGAGTCAGTTTGGAGGCTGATTGTGTTGGTCTTCGTGTGTGTGTGTGTGTGTGTGTACATGCATACCAGCACGCATGTAAAAGGAAAGTCCGGTTCAGGAAGTGTTTGCTTGGTGTTATGAGAGCGTGTGGTCTCAGAGCTGCGTTCAGAGGTAATTACGCCGTTGATTTGTACAAACAGCAGGATGCTGGGACTGAAACCCATTAGCTCTTCAGACCAGGGCTCTGCCTGCTAATCTCAGAGAGCAGCTTCCCCTCCATGGATTATGTAACCGCTGATTGACAGGGGAAAAGACCAACCAGGGGCACAGATTCAACTCCTACAAGGTTCTGTTGGCTTCTGGGGTCCTGGGTTCAAACCCCAATGTCTGCATCCTTGAGCAAGAGGCCATAACTCCTTCCTGCTCAGTAATGACATGTATCAAAGTAAATTGAATCTTTTGTCGCTGCTTCTTTACAGTGTTAAATCTCATTTCTGTCATTCTGCACATGGAGAGATTTCACTGTGATTGACAGCCGGACTGAGAAATGTAGCTGCATTCCAGTCCAACAGAAACGGAAGAGATTGAAGTCGATTAGGTCTTCGGGTCTGGCCTTATGAGATAAGAAGAGTGGGCAGGATAGTACCGGATGTAGTTGTTGGCATTAAGGCCCTGACACACCGGGCCGACGGTCGGCCTTTGGTAAAAGTCGGGCCCTAGTTTTTGTGGTGTGTCCCACTCTGTTGGCAATAGTCGGCCCTTGTCTGCGGTTTTTTGGCCGATTCATCATGTTGAATAAGGGACGGAGGCCGTCGGTGAGAGAAATCACTCTGATTGGCTGTTCAGCTTAAGCGAATCAGTACATGAGAAGAGAAATGGAAGTGAGCAAAGCAGCAAACAACTTTGTCAAGAGGGCACGCACAAAAACATACTTGTATACTAATATACATACATACTAGTATACATACTAACTAAAGGCCGCAGTATACTCGCCGTTCCAAAGCTGTCGCGTGACATTGTGACGTCAAAATGACGTAGATCTCGCCGGCGCGACAGGATTTTGGCCCGTTCGCGCCGTGTTGCGCACCTCTCTTTTTTTTCAGTGGCGCGCGACAAAGCGGAAACAGAAACACGGACGAGTTTGAAGGCACATTTTAATGCGCCTTATTGCTAAGGCTTCTTTCTTTATATGTTCTATTTCATTGTGTGGTGTAGGCCTATATTTTTTCGCTAATAAACCGTGGTTTTACGTAAGTGCTGTGGTCAAAGACGAGTGGAATTACGTGGCTGAAAAACGATCTCAAAGCGGCATTAAGTTATAAAATAAAAGTATATAAGATAATCATTAAGTTATTAAGATGGATGCTTACAAACACTATTCATATGCAAACTGCTGCCATACACTGGACTGTTGATAGCTGACCAGGTGGGGCAGTGATGTAGAATAATAGCAATGTAAAGTAATAGACATAATGCTGTATAGTGAGAGACATCCCGGTGAACTATTCTAATGAAGACACAGGGGTGCCAGTATTAGCATATCTCTTCTTCTACTGCGTAGGAATAGCAAAGTCGGTAGCCTTTCCTCAGTGGCGCCACCTCTGTTCAGGAGAAGACTGCAACTACTGTCGCGGCCACCAGCGCGAGTATAAATAGTTACGGCGCTCCTGTGACGTCACATTGTCGCGCGACAGCTTGGGAACGGCGAGTATACTGCGGCCTTTACTTCTAATATTCTTGATTAGAAGTAGCTATATTATGAAACCGTCTGAGCGAGAGTGGTGTAAAAATGGTAGGCAAACGCTGCTTTGCTTCATGTTTGTATATATCCACAGTCCTAGGTCTTCCGGTGTCCCTTTTTGAATGACGAATACAGACTACCGCCACCTGCTGGTATGGAGAGTTTTTTCCTCTCACGCAGGTGCAGAACGTACGTGCTAGTTGACCATTGGCTGTAGTCTTTGCGATGTGTTCAAGTGCAACTTTTTGGCCAAAACACAGCTGACGTGATGCCTCAGTCGGCATTCATCGCGGCTAGTTCTTTGACGTCGGTTTGCTGTGTCAGGGCCTTAAGGCTGCCATTGGGTGACTATTTCAAATCGGCATTTTCCTCCCCTTCCGCTATCTGCGTGTTACCCATTTCAAAGTCCCGGTCGCTATGTGAAACACCAACCTCCGAGCGAACAACATGCACACTGAAAATGGCAAATCACATAGTCGTCATACTGTATGTCTAACTGTTTTATGTGGCCTTTTCTTTTGAAGGGATATAGACGTTTTAATGCCAGGGCTTGCCTCCCCACTTGCAAATGTTCCACCAAAACAAATCCCCCCGACACTATTTTGCAAACACATCATCGCTGCATCCTGGGTTTAGTGCCGCCCAAGACAATTATGATTGGTTAAAGAAATACAAACCCCTATGCCAGAATGATAGTGGGTTCAGACCTTTCTCCAGTGCTGGCACAGCGCTAAAACAAGGTGTGGAGATAGTTCTCACTATGAGACTAAAACAACATGTTGCTGGCTATGAGAATAAAACAACGTGTGGAGATAGGTCTGGCTATGAAACGTAAACCAAGCGAGTGTGGAGATAGGTCTGGCTATGAGACTAGGTTGGGGTGTTGGACTCCCAGCCAAAACGTTCTGGATTCAATCCCCAATGTCCACAGTCTACCTGTAGCCATCCTAGAGCAAGATGACCCCTAACCCCTACCTACTCCTTAATGACCTGTCTCTGTACTTTCTAACCCCTACCTGCTCCTTGATGACATTTACCTCAATTCACTTCAAGTAGCTTTGGATAAAAACATCTGCTAAATGACTAAATAGTAAAAAGTTAAATGAAAAACTCACTTCCCCACGAAGCACTTGGGCACGATGCTGAGCTTCCTGCGGCGGTCCTTGATCAGGTGACGGCTCTTGCTCATCATCATGTGGTAGAGTTTCTCTCCCTTCTCTGCAATCATCACGTACGCATCCCTCTCCATGCCCAGCTTCAGGCCTGACAAGAGATCAATCACATCCTTTATACAACATCACAGATTCAGCATTTTGTGTAAACTTGTTGTAACCATAATTTGTAATATAAGTAAAATAGGGGGCGGGAGAGTTTAGTCGGTTAGGGTGTTGGACTCCCAGCTGAATGGTTGTGGTCCCCCCAGGTGTCCTTCAGCAAGACTTTTGAGAATGGCATGAAAATGACATCTTTATCGTACTTCAGTAGCGTGTAAAATTGGGCTGCAACGATTAGTCCAATAATCGATTTGTGGATTGACAGAAAATTAATCAAATTTCAAAATACCAAAATCAAATACCAAACATTTTCTTGATGTTTCAGAACTTCAAATGTTTGGTTCATAGTTTTTCTTGGCTGCTTGTCAGATAAAGTAAGCACATTTAAGACATCACTTTGGACTCGTTGTTGTGATGTGACTTGTGATGGCATTTGCTATTATTTATGACATCTTCTAGATGACATTAATAATCAATTAATCGAAAAAATGATGATGTTAGATTAATCATTAGTTGCAGCCCTAATGTAAAACCAAAATACTTTACAACCACATACCATAAACAACATGCCCCACAGATCACATGATTTGAGGACATTCTATCCATAATGACCACCACCACTACTGTGTGATCCTCTGAGCTTCTAACGTGGGACTCGACCCCACAACCATCTTTCACACAGAGGAACAGGAGCCACCACCACACGTTTGAAACCCTGAGAAAGTGCGGCGCTCCTGGGCATACCAGACACCCATAGCAGTATGCTCTGGCAGCTTCTGATGGAGAGGTGTGTGTGGGGGGGGTCTCGGCTTACATTTGGACAGCAGCTGTAGCGCCACTGGAACAATGAGAGCCATTGAACAACAGAAACATCCGTCTGGGTCCCGGGGCCTCCCAGCGCTCACCGCCTCTGGGCCCCAGCTGTCGGACTTCGTCCAAAACAGCTCCTTGTCTTCCCACTCCCGATGGCACAAGCTGGTACGCCAACAAACACACACACACACCCACAGTCTCACCCCACTCCCTCCATCCCTGGCTCCCCTCAGAAGACCACATGATTGGAGGAAAGACCGACACAACGCAGCTGGTTTTAGATGGACATGGAAAACAAAAACACTAAACCCAGGCCTGTCAGGAGGCCTTGGAAAGGCCTGATTATTGACCAGAGAAAACATCCGCCAACACCACGTGTTAAACTAGTTGTTTGAAGAAAAGACAATGCAGACCAGGGGTGGGAAATGTTGGCAGAGGGCTGCTGCTACAATGTCATTTTCTATTTCTGTACCAGAGGAAACGGCCCAGACGGTAGCCAACGTGTCTTCGTGGGAGAGATAGGCTAAGTGCTTTTCACAGGGTTAGGATTGTTAAAGACACCAGTTCAGTTCCAACAAAACTACATTTGGCATGGTCACATACTGGAGGTAAATTGGCCAGTTTGCCGGCATAGCTAGGCTAACAAATTCCCAACATGGGCTGTGGGATCTGAGAGCAAGACGCCCCCTAACCCCCGACCTGCTCCTTAATGTCATGCATCTGAACTCACTGCAAGTGACTTTGGATGAAAGCAGGCTTAACGACAAGGTAGTAAATGGTCCTGTATCCATATCAAACAAGCCGTTATCCAGACCTAATGGTTTTTAGAGAAATAACCCACCAGCCGTTGCACAACATACTGGTTTCTTTTGAAGTATACAAGTGGTTTAAGAAACAGGTGATGGGTCAGGAGCTGGAGGGAGGGGGGGGGGGATAATAATCTGCCATCAGATCATTAGAAGACGTCCACCCACACCACACCACCATCTGTTAGCTCCAGGTCGATTTCCAGCGGGCGGTAAACCGACACCGTCGGTCGAACCATTCATTCTCCTCCCCTTAAGTAACCTTCTTAACTTCCACTTTAGCCCGCAAAGATCGAGGACGGGTCATCCGTGAACTGCCCCACCAACTGCTCACCTTGGCCAAGTCCACGTATCTTCAGAAAGGTTCATTTGAGAAGGTGTAACACAGGAGTCCTCTTGTGTAGGTGTCCCTGAACCAATAGCCTGGGCTAATCAATGCTCCAGGCTTCTACACCTCAGTACTATCAGGTAACACCATCTGAAGGCCCAAATCTGGTTAAAGCTTTTTAAGACCCCCTGAGCCCTAGTGCATACACAACAACAATGACAGATGGCAAGTGTTGGACAGATGCAAAACACCCATTTTACCTCGGAAGTAGGAAGTGGCAGAACATGAGTGGCAACAACGCACACTGATGCTAACAAAGCTAACAAGGTGATCGCTTTGTCAATTTCCATCCTTCTTTTTTTAGTCCATATCAAGTAGTTTCAAATATTAACTTCATGTCAATATCTGTTTGTTTCCTGCTCTAGGCTACCGTGACTTCAAACAAGACTTCTGGAACTGACTGAAAAAAAATGTCCCATTTTTCCCCACTCATTCCTGTTAGAATAATCAGTTAGACTATTTGTATTCCACCGTTATCCCCGTCCTCGCTTAGTAGCGTGTTTTCCTTGGCGAGTCGCAGCCTGCCTGGTTCTCACTCTGATCCAACACACTGTTTAACACGTCTGAGTTATTCCAGTCTTGTGAGTGAGCTCCCTGACCTAGCGGTGACTTTCCGCTCAGGGAATCGATTCAGCAGAGACCAGCAAGAGGCCAACATCCACAGTCTGTACTGTAGGCCTGTCTAACCCTACCTGTCTAGCCCTACCTGTCTAGCCCTACCTGTCTAGCCCTACCTGCCAAACCCTACCTGTCTAGCCCTACCTGCCAAACCCTACCTGTCTAGCCCTACCTGCCTAACTCTACCTGCTTGTTAATGACATTGACATGCATCTAACATTCAAATCCCGTAAAGGGCAGGATAGTCTAGTCCTGTGATTTTAGGGCATTCTCGCAGAGCGTACGCCAAACCTTAATCTTCAGAAAGAAGCCCATGAATTAACTCATGTTTCAATGTTAATTCATGTTTCAATGGCTCACTATTTTATTGACTTTAGCACCAATTGTTGCAGCTTTTTGCTCGTTCCATGTTTTTAACAGTAAATGAAGGCATTTACTGTTTACTGCTCATTAACGACTTGAAAAAAACGTATGACAAATAGCAATTTGGAAATGCATAACGCCGACGCAGACAATAATGAGTAATAAACACATTTTAAAAAGCCTGACTCACTCTCTCTCTGCTCCCGCTCTCTTAAGATGGCGTCCAGCCACTTCTGCTTGTCCTCCGGGTTCTTGGCCATGCAGACGAACCACTTGTTCTTGGCCGTGTTGTGGATCTTCCAGCCGTTGGTCACCGTGTAGTTGTTGCTGTGGTAGTCCGCTGGCGACATCATACAGCATGATGTCATTACGTTGTCACATCATTAAGTCATTACATCATCACACCTTTATGCCGTTACACAATGTCCACCGGCGACGTCGTACAGCATTACGTCATTAGGTTCTTACATCATTAAGCCATTACGTCATTTCCTTGTTATGTTGTTACATCATCATGTCATTACAGCATTACATCATCTTATATAACATCATCTTTATATCGTTACATCATTACACCATGTCCACTGGCAACATCATACAGAATTATGTCATTGTGTCATTAGGCAATTAACCAAATCTAGAAACCACAATGGCGCTATTTCACTAGTGTGTTATAGGGCAGGGCTTATACATCGCAACGTCACATCGCAATGACCGCCGCCATTTTGGAAGCATAGGAGCTTTGTAATGTTAGTTATTATGCTGGTAGTCATGGTTTTATGGTAATTGTTTAGTAATTAATGGTGAAATGGTTTGTCATTATGGGGAGACATTGTTGTTTAAAGCGGCCACAGTGTTTCTCATGCGAGACAAAGCAAAAACAAGTTTTCATTAGCCTAGGTTACGGTATATTTATGTTGGTTTAGGATTTTACAGGACTACAACTCAATATGGCGTATGGAGTATCGGCATCAATAAATCCCATGATGCTTTCTGATGTACAAGCACTATAGCCTGTTTTACCTTACTTTAAATGTGGTGAGGGAGAGAGTCTTACTGTAGAAAGAGGTGAAACTGGCTCATTCTGATATTAAAATACTTTTTTATCCTATCAAATGGACTATACCATAACTATTGTTGGACTGTTCTTCAACACTAACCACTAACTAATAAGCCACTAAACTTAATTAATTTACGTTGAGATGGTCCTTCCATCTCAAACATGTCACCTTTAAAACAGCTTCTCTGTCCGTTAAAATTAACCTATTGACATTTACACTTAGGAACAGAAACACCACCTTGTGAAAAAAAAGTGTAGGACGTGTGACTAAAACTATAACCATGAATATAATTAAAACCCAAAGAGCCGTATAAAATGTCAATGGCACGAGGGGGATTCCTTTTTAAATGTTTACCAATCTACAGCAGGAAGCTTTACAAGCCAATTAGGCAAGCCGCGATCTTCTGGAGCCCATGGTCCGACCGCTGGTGTGTGCAGTAAAAGACCATCTCACCACCACAGTTCTCACGGGCCACTCTAATTTTATCACCCATTTGGCAGCAGGTGTCTGATGAATAATGAATCGCTCCGTGTAATGGACTGCATTAGTCGTGGAGGTCGTATAAATAGCAGAGGGGATTCAGATCCTCCTCGTCAGAGCTGTTTGGACCGTCTTGTGGAAAGTGCAGAACCAAGTTGGGGTCTTGTTTTGAGCTTGTGTTAAAGGTGTAATACTGTTGACATGAGGGGATGGGCATTGTATCGTGCAAGTTATTTTGTCGGTGTCATGACTTAGAAGTGAACCAGATCATTTTGGGCAACCAACAAATCGTGTTTGTGAACCAACAGACTTTTAAAAATAGCGAAATAACAGGTTAGCAGGGTTACCGCGTGGTGTGCCTTAGAAGATAAGGTCATTCTGATGAACCACCTGATAATCTCTGTGACCTAACAGACTTACGGGTTACGGGTGTTACGGGTTCTAGGTGGATAACCTAAGATATTAAGTTGACATTTCAAACCACACAGTTCTGTCAAAGTTTCCATCATGCCACCCACAACGACCACCGCCTTCGAACGCTACAGACTGTATTGTTTGTACCGAAGGAAGTGTACCTTAGCAGCAGTTGGTACTCTTGGTAATCGAGGCGCTAAGCATATCTAATACTGTACACAGCAGTTCTCGGATTCTCGGGTCCGAGGAACTCAGGTAGCGTGGTTTGCCCTTTCTTCGCACCACCTTGTGTTTTAGAACCCAACCGACCACAGGCAGAAGTGTGATGTACATTTCAGAGGTTTCAAAACATCTTGGCAGCCTCAGCATGACAAAAACAAACAAGAGAAGAGAGCGAGGGGAGGAAAGCAGTTTCCTGCCACCCCCCCCCCCCCCCCCCCCCCCGCCACCACCATGCAGAGAGAGAGTTGAAACTATCAGTGTAACCACAAAAGCAAAGTGAGCAGAGCGTTCAGTGCACCGAAACTAGAAGGTTGAAAGGCATTTAGCACTGGAGCTGCAGCTCTATAGGGTGAGGCTGTTGCTGGTTTCGCGAGGCGGCTCACAGAAAGTTTCATATGAATAAGTGAGTGCTGTACAAAAAATACACACCTGTTCCGTCCTCCACGTTCTCCACCTCCATCACCTCTGTGTTGATGCGGCCCCTGAATACGTACTGCGGCCCGCTGAAGGACTTGGTCCTCTTGGTGGACTTCTTCCCGGAGACTCTATAGGAGAACCAGACACACTGTGTTAGTGTCCCTTGGCGGGTAAAAGGCCTGTGGTTGCCAGAGCTTCTCTGAGCGGAGACCTGTGTCTTTTAAAAACCAAGGTTTATACTGGCAGAGGGGGAGCGGTCAGGGGGAGACGCATGCAGGTCAATTTTTTCCCCTATGTTTTGTTTGCATACTAATCATCTGCTGCCGACACAGGAATTCACACATTAGCTCTGGAGTTCCTCCTTGGTTCTGAAGGGGGAAGGCCCGGCGTGGACCACACAATTTCCCTCCTCTCCTCTCGCTGAGCAGACCTCAGGTAGAGCTCAACGCCGGCGCTTGCATTTATGGTTCTGCGCGGTTGAATCTAAGCATAGTCGGCCAGAATCTCTAATTCAGGGACTTCTTGTGAGCCAGTTCTCCTGAACTAGTCGATCACAAATTAACTGGAAAAACTCTTCTTTTGGCGGACTCTGACTTTTGGCGGACTCTGACTTTTGGCGGACTACGACTCTGCTCAGCATCAGCGATGGAGGAACCATAAATGCAAGCACAGCAGGAGTCACCAGCGAGGCGTATCATCTGGCCTCAAGGTTCTCACGTGTTCCCCGGCTCACCTGGACTTCCTCTTGCAGTAGACCAGCAGGTTGTCGAACAGGAAGAAGACCCGCTCCTGGATGTTGCCGGCGGAGATCTTCAGCAGGTTGCCATGGAGAAGCAGCTCCGTGCAGATGTCCGTCAGGTTGGTCCCCTGGGGAGGTTAGAAGGACCACAGTCAGAAACCTAACATTTCTCGGGGTGAAACTTACAGTGGCTCAATCCACTAGTACACAAACCACAACCACAATAGACCTCGTTGTGGCCGCAGGTTCGATTCCAAGTGTCATTCCCTCTCTCCTTCAAACACACTTTCTTGTCTTTCTTCTCCTTCCTGTCTATAAAAGTCCTTCACATATATTAAAATGTAAAAAACTACAATTAAACTACAATTAATTTAATTAATTTAAAAAATCTATAATTTTCCATAATTTCCCCTCTGGATAAAGTATCCATCCTTCAATCTCAAACTACAATTTCTCTGAGATCAAACTCTTTTGGTAACTATTCTAATGTGCTGATACCCTAACCCCTGCCTGCTGTGTATCTCTGTGCCTGCAAGTTGCTTCTGATGAAATGTGCTAAATGACTTCATAGTAATGAATGTCGAGGCCTTGGGAGCGTTTTCAAGACGGCTACTGCAGTACAAAGCAAATGAAAAAAAAACATGGAGAGCGAGACGTGAGATCTCCTTGACTTGATGAACCTTGCTGGCATGTTTCTCTAACCTCAAAAAGAAACACCGGAGAGAGGGGTTTAATATTTGATTGCTGTGGCCGCAGTCCATTATTGGACCAGCGTGGAGATGTTTGATCGCTCTCGTGGGAGTCCACATCGAGGAGGAGCGATGAGAACATGGAAGATCACATCGCTAAGAGTTCACCGCTGGAGTGAAAACGCTGTGAGATACAGCTGTGGCAGCGTAAATCTCTCCTTTGCTCTTCCCATGTCAGAACAGAGACAACGCATGGCTATCTCTCTGCCTCAACCACTCTCTCCCCCGTCGCCTCTCCTCCTCAAACGTCTCATTACTGTACGCTCAGTCTGCAGTACAGTCTGGGAACCCTAGAGGGTCAAAAAGGGCAAATGGTTCTCTCTCCCCAGACAGTTGGCCAAAATATGAACTTAAACCGCGGCCTCAACTGTGGACTCAAGTGCTCTCTCCCGTCTTGACAACACACACAGGCTGGAAGTCTTCTGCATCAAGCGTCTGAGGTGGGGGGGGCTAATGTTGATGGGAACTACACTCGGAGGGCTTTCAGGAACCACTTTTAAAACAGCTGAATAGAGACCCCGTGGGAGACGAATGTTCAGATACCTTGCATTCCCTTTTTTATGTATTTAACACAACGTAGCCACAAGCAGGTACATACAAGCACATACAGATACACGTGTAAGGGCAAGCACACGCAGACGCACACACACAAACGCACACACACACATATGCACACACACTTTAACGAGGTGTTATCACTTTGACGTGACACTTTAAAGACGGACGCAAAATAATGCTGATGTCTTATTTTAAAGCTGATGTCTGTCGAATAGTTTTACGCCTATTCCTCTGTGACCATAAGAAACGTAGTACTTCTTGTTTTTATGTGCGGGGAAATGTTTTGACACAGTACGCATCATGTAGCCCTGTGTAGTCGTTTTAACCCCGAGATTTAGACGTATTTCTCTGTGCAAGCGTTCTTGCCGGGCCTGATCACTTATTGATCAGCGGTGAAAGCCTCAAGTGACTCCTGATCCATCGATGACCCGCCAGCCCGGCTGGGAGCCAATTAACCTTTGTTATTCCCATTCCCATGGTCGTCAGAAGAACCAATTAAAATGCACCGTCAGGACATTCAAACATCACACAGCCAATTAAAACGCAGCATTGAGACATGTTACACCACTTAGGGCCTTTGAAGTTGAGGCAGCAGTTATAACCAGCCTGCCACCTTGGCACCCATCCTGACACCCTGCCACCCTGCCTGCCACCGTGCCACCCTGCCTGCCACCCATCCTGCAACCCTGCCACCGTGCCACCCTGTCTGCCACCCTGCCACCCTATTTATGCTTCGCTTGTTCTCAGTCTCACTTGTAAGCTTTGGAAAAAATGCGAAATAACCATATAGAAATATAATGAAGGATCCTGAGAAATGCCCCTTCAGAATAATGATTTATTCACAGAATTATTTATTTAGCCAACAACCACTGAAGAAGGGGAACATTATGTTCTTTAAAACTTGCACCGCCAGACACTTTAGGGGTCCTTTAACCGCCAGACCCCACGCCCAAGAGCGTCTGTATCCTTTTGTTTGGCTGATGGGCCATTAACGCATCTCCCCTCTCCATCTCCATAGCCGCCCCCCACACACCATACACAGCTAGATAGTCTACCGAACAGCTTGAACCCACACAAAACTGGTGTACCCTTAGCAGTGTAAACTATCTATTTGTAGAAAAAATATTTTCATGCTGCCACCGATGCAGTAATAGTCTGGTGACAGTCATTTGGGCTATATCTCGTTCAGTTCAGTAGACATACATTCTCGGAAGTTGTGGTGAGCAACACCCACAAGTAAACTAAATGGTAAATATAATCACGGTGCAAATCATAACATTATCACATTTTATCTAACGAAAGAACGACAGCCTTTATATTTGTCTCTTCATCTCTCCCGTGCGCAGTGCGTCTTTCAGTTCAACAGTCAACACACAACTTGCCATCTGATCGCGCACATCCACACCAACTTATAGAAATAATACAATTTACAAACGTAAGTGTTTTGTTCAAATGAGTCACATAAATAACATTGCTGATGTTATTATAGCATAGTGCACACACGGGACTCCTGTGTCGGGACACAACTTTTATAGTCAGACAGAAAGTGTGAATAGTTTTGCTTCCATTTCTGAAAGTTTACACATACGTATGACAGGACGAATACTGTGGGCCTACACATCTTAGTGTGATTAGAAGTGATTATAAATGAATGTGAGTGAATATTGGTGTGCAAATGAGTTTCTATGTCCCATTCATTGTCTCAATGCGCTGTATGGCCATCATGCAAATGCATCCATTCGGCTGCAGAGAGGGCGGAGGAGAGTACCAATGCTAATCGGCGCTGCTCCAGGCGGTTGAAAGGGGTATTTTTGTGAAAAACAACACCAAAAACCTGTTTATTTGGTTTTCTAAACATTATTCTATCATGATGATGATATAGGCGTGTGCAGAATAGGTATTTAGGAAAAGTCAGGGCAGGAGGGAACCATAGCAATAACAATGACGGAGTAATTTACATTTTTGAATCACATCGCCCAATGGCGTCGGCCCTGGCGCTTCTAGTGTTAAATACAGAATGGACGACACACACCAACACAACCACTATAAAAAAATACATTTCTAATCAATCACAGTTCAGTCGAAAAATCGATTTTCTTTTCCACTCCAGACTAACTGGAACCAAGCATGTCCATGTGTGGATTTCCACACACACACACACACAGTTTGAGCATGTGTGTGTGTAATCTAAGCCTGCGGTCAGGGTGAACCTTGTGGGGACTTGGAGGCTCTCTGAGGTGTTCTCTACATACTCTGGAGCATCGGACATCCATCACCAATTTACCCCTGGCTGAATCCATTATGGACGCCTGCGAGTGGCGTGTGGTTTTCTGCTGGGCTACGACCCTATCGCTGACTTCAACACAGTGTGTGTGTGTGTGTGTGTGTGTGTGTGTGTGTGTGTGTGTGTGTGTGTGTGTGTGTGTGTGTGTGTGTGTGTGTGTGTGTGTGTGTGTGCATGCACCTGTACTGCTCCTCTGCTGTATATTTGACTTGATTTCATGTGTTCACGGTGAAACTGTCTGCACATGTGGAGGACGTGTGTCTGTGTCTACACGTGCAAACTGTATGTGCATAAGTGGACTGTGGTAATGGTGGGGTAGTGCATGTGTGTGTGTGTGTGTGTGTGTGTGTGTGTGTATGTGTGTTCCATTAGTACCAAGGCAGAGTGTAGCCCACAAAATACCTGAGTGTAGTCTAATGCAGTTAAGAGACAGATAACCTATGTGCCCTGTGTGTGTGTGTTAATAGTCAGTGGACTCGGAAGTGCTTTCCAGACATAATGGACCCTAATGGTTCAGGGAAGAGCTCTTCCTCGAAGCCCGATTGGCGGGTTTCTCGACGCTCGGCGAGTCGCACATTACGTCCAAATCTTCTCCTTGTGGTCTTCCCGGCCCAGTTATCTATACTCATCTACTCCGGTTATCTACACCTGCTTCCCGTTGATAAATGACTCAGCAACACAACGAGAGAGAGAAAAGTGCTTTGTTAATGCTGAAGAAAAGGGACAAACGAGGACCACAGCTTCTTGTTTTGGTTCACAAACATTTGTGAGAGTCAAGTGGTGACATTTTTCAAAGAGGGGGGAGTCTCTCTCTCTCTCTCTCTGTCTCTCTCTCTGTCTCTCTCTCTCTCTTGGCAAGTGTGCCACTTAGCCCCGCCCCCCCCCACCCTCTCTACGTGGCATCTTGAGTGGTTGGATAGTCCTTGTGGGCGGGCCCAGAGGACAAGGTCTTGTTGTGACGGGAGTATACTAGAGCAGTGTTTCTCAAATGGGGGTACGTGTACTCCTAGGGGTACTTTGAAGGATTTCAGGACTTTTGAGTCCCCTTTGTAGTTCTAATATAGGTTATTATGAAAAGTTAGCCTGGCTCCGCCCACCTACGTACTTCCGCTCAATTTTCATTTCACTTCAGTACTAAGGTCTGGCGGTGCTGTATGTTAGAACGATTTCTTTTCCCTCAAATGTGCCTTCCAATCAGCGAACAGGAGGCGCGGCCTGAGAACAGTGACGTAGCGGTCGTGTGCGAATTTCAGTTATTGAGCGGAAGTACGGAGGCGGGCGGAACCAGGCTAATGCTAATGCTCACTGCATCTGCCGTTTGTATACTGCGCGCAACGTGGTTTCTGGCGCATGAAATACGTCACGACCAAACGTTAGCGATTGGTTAAGGCAGATCCAGAGTGGCACTGTGCAGAGCCAATAGGTTTTAAACTTCAACAGCACCCGCCTTCAAGTGAGACATCGTTTGTCTCTACAGCACTGCTAGACCTTTAGTATGAATGAAATGAGTACCAAGGTCTACTTAGGACTAGGCTAATGAAAAGTAACAATAAGTGTAAAATAATGCCACTATAATAACATTTGTTGAATCTGAATACCACCGTAATAAGATTAAATAACATCTGAATAGTTCAGCAAATCTTTCTACGTATTCGTAGCACCCATTCAATGCTCAAATCTGGGTGAACGGGGTGTTTCACTTTCTTTCGCTGCAAGCGGGGATCTGTAAGCGCATAATTGGCGAACACCAACTCGGCTAGCACTTGTATGAGGTAACAAAGTGTTTGTAAAGGTTTCAAATCAACACTGTGTCGACTGGCCACTGTAGAAACACATAGTCTTCTGAAAGCTTCTTCCACTCGCGCAAATGAGTTTCTCTTTGGTAGAATATCTCCTTAACGAAACAGGAAACAAGGAGTAACTCCGCCCCTTGCAGTTATTGACTGCCAGCCAAGGCTCTGTGCCATCTCCCCCCAGTAGTTCTGCTATAACATAGTAGGACCGCTGGATCAGTAGTTCTGCTATAACATAGTAGGACCGCTGGATCAGTAGTTCTGCTATAACATAGTAGGACTGGATCAGTAGTTCTGCTATAACATAGTAGGACTGGATCAGTAGTTCTGCTATAACATAGTAGGACCGCTGGATCAGTAGTTCTGCTATAACATAGTAGGACTGGATCAGTAGTTCTGCTATAACATAGTAGGACTGGATCAGTAGTTCTGCTATAACATAGTAGGACCGCTGGATCAGTAGTTCTGCTATAACATAGTAGGACTGGATCAGTAGTTCTGCTATAACATAGTAGGACTGGATCAGTAGTTCTGCTATAACATAGTAGGACCGCTGGATCAGTAGTTCTGCTATAACATAGTAGGACCGCTGGATCAGTAGTTCTGCTATAACATAGTAGGACCGCTGGATCAGTAGTTCTGCTATAACATAGTAGGACCGCTGGATCAGTAGTTCTGCTATAACATAGTAGGACTGCTGGGTCCCAGATTACTCCTGAGATACTCTGCTGTATCAGAAATCCCAAACCTAAATGAAACCCCTAGCCAGGGTTAGGGGTTTCCTTCCTACTAGGGACCACCCACACTAGGTACTGCAAAGCACTTTGGATAAAAGTTTTCATGTCCTCACCTCCCAGCCCTCTATGTGTGACTGCAGCTGTTCCAGAGCCTCCAGTTTCTCCATCTGCCTCTTGGTCTCGTTGATGTTGGAGCACACTGCCTTCATGGCCTGCAGCGCCTCCTCCACGGCCGGGTAGTCCACATGCTTCTTGGGGGTCCTCTTCAGAAGCTCCTGGACCGTCGAGAACATGACATGGGTAAACACGAGGAGCGACTGTGTGCGCCAACATGCTACGTGCTGTTCTGTTGTGCTTGTATTGCACTCACATAAGTAATGTAGCGTATTTGTTGATGATGTTTGACTTGACTGACTAAAATGGAATTGTAATGCGGTCACAGGTGTGTGTTTATTTAAGTGGTTTCGAGCCAATCAGAATCAAGGGCTGGCACTATCTGTTTTATAATGGAGTAATAGCCCATGGCTAACATGGGTAAGTGGGTTAGGTAGTGCAGTGTTGGAGTAATAGCCCATGGCTAGCATGTGTTTGTGGGTCAGGTCGTGTAGTGTTGGAGTAATAGCCCATGGCTAGCATGTGTTTGTGGTCAGGTGTACCTTGAGCAGGAGGGGGTACTTGCAGATCCTCTGGATAGGGTTAAGGAGGTAGCCCTCCAGAGGGATGTCTGTGCTTTTCTTCCCGCCCAGGAGCATACAGTGCTGGGGAACAAACACAGGAAGCTTCCCTTAAAACATGCCCAACAAAACAGCCACCGCACACATACCACACCAACATAGGACTGGGCAATAGTTCAATTGACTTACCGTGATACCCGGTTTTATAGTCTAAATCAATTACGATGAAAAGATATACTTTACATTTCCATATATTTCATTGAAATCAACCCTCAGTTAGACTGTTGAGAATGGTATTTTGAATTCATAAGAATATTGTAATCCTGTAATTATCAATAATTGATTGACATTTTTCCATATCGTCCAGCCCTATACCAACATATGACATATATCTAACATATCTACCAACCCATCCAGTTTGTATTCAATCAGGTGAATAAAACAGCAAGGCGAGGCAGAAAACCTGTGTGATGCTGACACTGTGTAGAGATGAAATTGGGGGCAAGAGTGAGAGACTCTTGGAGTGGAGAAACCGCTTTCTTAACAATTCTCTGAGATCACGGTCCAAGATCAAAGATCAAATACCAAGATCAAACATTAAATCAACCATGCGAGAAACCCCCCAGAGATCAGAGATCTGTACAGTAGGAGGAGAGAGAGAGAAGGAGAGAGAGCGAGAGAGGGGGAGAGAGGCAGAGAGAGAGAGAAAGAGAAGCAGAGAAAGAGAGAGAAGCAGAGAGAGAAAGAGAAGCAGAGAAAGAGAGAGAAGCAGAGAAAGAGAGAGAAGCAGAGAGAGAGAGAGAAGCAGAGAGAGAGAGAGAAACAGAGAGAGAGGGGGTAATAACAATCCGAAGACAGTGACTTTGATCTCTATAACGGATGAAAGAAAGGGGGGGGGGCTGAGGGAGGAGGGGTAGTAGGGTCTAGGGGAGGGTGAGGGAGGAGTGGATGATGGAGGGGTAGGTGGGAGTAGGGTCTGGGGGGAGCAGCGGGAGAAAGAAAGGATTGGAGGATGTAGACACAGCAGGGGTCTCTCTCTCCCTCTCTCTCTCTCCCCCTCTCCCCCTCTCTCCCTCTCTCCCTCTCTCCCTCTCTCTCTCTCTCCCTCTCTCTCTCTCTTTCTCCCCATCGTCTTGTTCGATTTCCCCTCATTTTGTTCCCTTCAAATGTGATCTGGTTGTCATGGAGATGACCAGCCAATGGAGCTCCATATCCTACTGCTCCAGTTTCTAATGGGTATCGCAATTGACTCCACATGATTTATAACTAAATGAAATGAGTGATCCTTTGCAACTTGGTTACTTACTGAGGTTAATAAATGGGTCTAGTCATCATAACCATTAAATGTAATCAACAGATTGAATTAAGTAGATTTATAATTAGAGTAGGGCTAAATTACATAACACAAAGCATGTGCAACATTCACCATCATGTAGAACTAGTTTTAAGGTCCATAACAGACCTAGAATAGACTAGTCCAGCCCAGACCAGACTGGCCTAATCTATCCAAAGACCAGACGCAGACCAAACCAGACCAAACTAGACCAGACCCAGACACAACTAGACCAGACCAGATTAGACCAGACCACCCCAGACCAGACCAAACTAGACCAGACCAGGCCAGAGTAGACCAGACTGGACCAGACCAGACCAATCTAATCCCAAATCAGACCAGACCAATCTATCTCATGCACACGGCTAAATGACCATGCCCTATCTCCATCGTCCCACTCTGGTCTGGTGGGTCAGTGTGATGCCATGGAAGCGAGCCATCAAGCAGCAGACAGATTCGGGAGCCTCAGATCTCTGGGCCAAAAACCCAGAAGATCTGCCAATCCTTCAGTTCTGAAGGACTGACTGGTGACATCATCTGTTGGAGACCTACTCGACCAGAGACCCAGCCCACCATCCACCATCTCCACCTCCTTCCCTTTCCCCCTTTCCTCTTGCCTTTCCTGGGTTCATTGTCTGGACAACCCCCGGCTCCGCTGACCAAAACATGGAAACAGCTGCCGACCAAACCAGGGACCTGGTGGCGGCCAAGGCCAAGCCCTCCCCCACCCCCTTGGCGTGGGGGGGAAGTACCGCACAGCGACATCACCGCATTTCCTGCCCTTTATCAGAACAGGACCATGGCAACAGAGGTGACCCTTGTGTAAGGGAAGGAGGTAGAGGGGGGAAGAGGGGGATGGGGTCGGAATCAATGTGGACGGATGGAGAAGAGTAGGACAACGGGAGTAGAAGAGGAAAAGCAGACAAATCAAAAGGAAGTGGATGTGGTTCACAGGAAGTAGTTACGAATGGACAGGAAGTGGGGTGAAAAGATTAAGGGGAGGGGTGTGGTGGGACTGTAGATGAACCCACAAGGGTTCGGTTCCTTCCTCATATTTCGACGGGTAGCAGTGGCAGCAGATGGAGCAAAGAAGTCATAAAACAATATTTAGTGTAAATATTTAGTAGCAGCTGAAGATCACAGGGGGGGGGGGGGGGGGGGGGGCACAAGAGGACAATGAGGACCAGGGAAGAGAGGAGGATCAAAGTGGAGAAGACGCAGGATAAGTAATGACAATAAAGCAGCATAGCGCCGCACAGCAGCGCGCTGCGCACATGTGCACAGTGTAGCGTGGACTAGCATAGAGTAGCTTTACATTTTCAGCATCATATAGCACAGTGTAGCACAGAACAGCACTACTCTGTGTGCACTATTTTGCACTACTTATTAGATGCTGAAGTGCATTTTGTTGTGATGATGATAACAACGTTGAATCTAATCCAAGTAGCATAGCATATAGTAGCATAATATATCATAACGTGGCATAGTGTAGTGCAGAATAGCATATCATAACCTATCCTTTCATAGCATAGCATAGCACGGCGAAGTACAATGCATAATCTCCTACACATAATGCAATGAGCTAACGTAGCGTAGCGCAACGCAGGTCCTCACCAGTAGGAAGGTGCGGACGTTGGGGATCTTGTTGAGCTCCATCAGCAGTCGCAGGGCCTTCTCATGGTTACTGCAGTACTCGCCGTACACCGAGAACCTCCCCTTCTGCAGGAAACACACCACAAAACAACAAGTTAATTAAGTAAAGGTGGATAACCGGTGGTCAATAATGTGGAGTTACACTGTTAACAATGTCTACCTCAACTGTCCGTTATGTTTCCATTTGTTCTTTGTTGCGACATTACTCACTTATTACATATTGTATATATATATATATATACACACACGTATAGATAACTTTTCTGCATTTATTTTCTGCAGCTTTTTACTGTTAGTTAAATTTTGTATGTTTAATTTCTACTTCTGTGGTGTACTTTCTGCTGTGACACCCTCGTTTCCCGTCTGGGAACGAACAAAGAGCCATCTCCTCTTATCGGCACCTCTGTGTTCCTGCAGACAGGACAAAGGGAAGCTTAAATTTAATCTTTAACCCCCTCGCCGAGGCCGAACACAAATACCGTCCATACAGTATTTATGAAGGACGGGTGACAGCTCTATTGTCTGCTGGAGAACCAGAGCAGCAGCTTATCATGCAGAGCTGTCCTGCAGATGTTGAGGCATGGTGCTATACCATCCTCTGGGGATGTTTAGTGAAATACATTATGTATATTTGTCACACGGCTGTGTTGAATACTTGATTCTGATTGGTCAAATACATGGTCTGTTACTTTTGAATAGCTATGGACACTATTTCCAACGGACTAAAATCATTTGTAAAGAAATAAAATAATTTGTTGTTGATATTTTTTGTGTCAAAATATTGATTTCTTCAGTAAGTAGCCGTGTAATAAGCGGGATAATATACAGCCAGCCGGTACATTATCCTGACAGAGTACCCCTGACATTGGATCCCTAGCAAGGCACCTGTACTTGGGGCCCCATGGCGTTGGTGTGTGCAGGGGACAATAGAGAGGTAATTGGGCGATGAAATTGAAGTCTATTGTTGAGGGGCCCCTTAACTTAAGGCTCTAGGGACGGAGGGGGAAAACCCAAATGCCCTTCTGGTGGGAAACGCCACACAGCCAGCAGGGGCCGGGTGCCCCCAATTCAAAGTACCACCACCTTGCATGAATATAGTCTAGAGAAGAGTTGAGGAGCAGATCTGTGCTGCCTATTAAACATAACATTCAACATATTATATCTCTGACAGCGATATAATAATTAAAAAGCCGACTGATAGGCTGTACCTATTTTATATTTATTATTTCCCCAGTTCTTTCCTGAGCAGAGCAACTGTAATTAATAAAGCAATAAATACTAAATCAGGGATAAAACCCATTACCGTGTGTAGACACTGCACGCTCGCTCAGAAACACTCACTGACACATGCTCAGTAGCATGTTGATGTATGTGACCAACGTGTGACAGCGACCCAGCGGTCATAAAAACCAGCGGTCTAAAAATAGCCACACAGCGCGACTACAAGTCCCCAGCAGTCACACCAATAAGACGCCTCTCATACCCACAGGGACCATGGCATCTCCAGCGCCTCACGCATATCTTTAAAGGACACGGCGTGTACGCAGGACAGCTCTACGCGGCTCCATCTGTCACTCTTTGATACGATACACACAAGTTCACAAGTCCTGCCCCCCCGCCCCCCCAGAAGCCAGAGAGGTTCTGGGCGGGACCAGAAGAGGTCCTCGGGTCCCGGGCTCTGCTGGCGCTGCAGACGACCACAATGATGTCAGTGTTTGGCCCACTCTGTCCACCTCGGCCAGGAACACACGGTCAGAACTAGAGCAAATATTTACGCCTCGCAGTTCCTCCACAACGCCTTGATTCATACGCTCGCTTCGGCCCCGAAAGGCGGGGCGGATTATCTCTCGCACGCCCAGGGGGCGAGAATCAAGTTTAATGTGCTGTTCAAGAGGAAGGAAATAAGCTTATATACCATTTAGTCCTTTGGCCACTAGTTCTTCTATCCGCAGGGACTTACAACACTTTTATGTTGTTTTTTTTAGAAACAGGTCAGGTGGGGGTTAGGGCATCTTGCTCAAGGATGCCTACATGTTGATATCGGGGTTTGAACCCAGAACCTGTCAGCTGGGAGACCCTATCCACCCGGTCCAGCTAATACATCTCCAGATCAAGTGCTGTTATGTTTTATGGGCTTTCTGTGCCTTTCTGGGCATGACAGCGTAGAGAGAGATTAGAGTGAGTTGAAGAGAAGAGGAGGTGACAGGACCACCGCCAGTGGAAATTGAACCTGCGGCCGCTACAAGGCGTGTCTCCTACATGGTTAGCGACGTGTTACAGGGTCGAACCCCGAGCCACCATGAAGTCCTTTATTACCCCTCCCCTCCAATGTGACCAGCGCACATTCTGCAGCCCTCACAATGCAAAGAGGTTAATTAAATCTGAGCTATGGTGTTGACCCCGAAGCCAGGGTCAAGGGCCAGGGGTCACCAGACAAGAGGCTGTGCTCTGATTGGCTGAGAGGTGTGAGAGGAGAGGTCACGGGCTGGGGGGGGGGGGGGGGGTGCGTAGCCCGATACCTCCACCACCGAGATCAACACAAACACGGTGTTGTGCGCGTGTCGAAAACACACACACACAAACGCACACTGACAGGACACGCACTACATGCTAAATAACACATTAAGATGCTTGATTTGTTGTATTTAACCAGCTAGGTTAGTCCGTCCCTCAAAACCCTATCAGCCCATCGGTCTCCAACAGTCTCTTAACATCATGCTGGTTGTTTACATTGAGTCCCATGTAACCGTTACACTCAACCTAATTACAAATGACAGAAAACTCCCGGGACAGTTTTATCATGTGACTGATTTCAATGGGCTGGACGGAGCAAAACAAATGTTGCGTAACGCTTGATTCTGGTCATGTGACAGAGGTGGAGCACCTCTTGTGTTTGGCTTGTGCATCTTGTGAGTGAGTGAGTGAGTGAGTATTAGAAAGTGAGAGTGAAATTGTGAGGGGCAGAGAAGGGGAGAGAGAGTGGAAGAGGCAGAGGGAGAGGGAGAGAGACTAGGAGGGAGAGAGAGAGAGAGACCTGGAGCGCCAGAGAGCGAGAGACTACAGCCAGCAGTACATTGTCCCCTTGGCAGAGTGGGCCACAGTGTCTTCCTCCCGGACACAGGGGCTGCTTTGTGTCCCCTGGGGGCCACACGAGTTCAGACAGAGGGGACCGGAGGAGGGGCGGGAGAGGAAGCCACACACACACACACACACACACACACATACACACACAGGGAGAGAGAGAGAGAGAGAGAGAGAGAGAGAGAGAGAGAGAGAGAGAGAGGTTGAGAGAGAGAATAAGAAAGAAGGAAAGAAAAACGAAAAAGGAAAAACAATGAAAAACAAAAGAAGAAAGGAAAAAAGAGAGGAGATAGCGAGAGAGCGAGAGACAGAGAGAGACAGAGACAGACAGACAGACCGGCAGACTCTTTCTGCCTGACAGGATACAGGTTTGTTTGCATGCATGTGCGTGTGTGTGTGTACTCACAAACTGCAGGAAGACATGCCCCAGTGCATGCTGGGGATGGGGTTCTGGCAGCAGGCTGGTCTCCACCGCTGACAGAACTGCTCTGTGCAGCTCCAGGATGTCCTCCATGTTGGAGAACAGGATCTGGGAAAGTACAAAAAAACAATTATTTACACACATCGTTTGTAGGACGTTTATGGTGGATTTCATGAAAAAAAAGGTCCCATAGTTCCTGTGGGAAAAAGCGATGATGATATCGGGATAAAACACCAACAAGAAAATAATGATACAAAAACACAATAAAGCGATAAAAACTTTAGCATTACAGTTTGATGTGCATTAGATTATTGTGATTTGTGGCTATGCAAAACACGCTTCTGTAAAGAGCACTATATATACAGTATATAAATAAACTTGACTTGCCTACAAAACAAGAAAGAGGAAGAATATTACTAAATATTGTACTCCCTTAGAAATCTTCCCCAAAAAAATAGAAATCTGTAAAAAAAATATTAGTATATAGTATCTGCACTTCAACAGCTTTGCTAAGTGGAGTTACAAGGACATTGTGATTGTGTATCAGAGGCACGTTTATTGAGGCCTCGTCCACATGTAAATGGTTATTTCTAAAAACAAAGTATTTTCTCTGAGTTTTGGCCTCCCGTCTGCACCGAAACGGCGTTCATGTCACTGAAAACGAAGCTTTAAAACTCCTTCCAGGGTGGAGACCTTTCAAAACTGTTTTCTGTTGGCCTCTGCTTTACATAGGCAGGAATCACACTTTAAAGACATTTAAAAGGACAATCAATAATAATAAAAGCCAATAATTTAAAGCAGAACTAATGTCATGTAAGAAGATATGGGTATACAACAATTATGCCAGTGCATATTTATCCTTTGGCGTGACTTGGGGGTTTTGACAGCGTGTCGGAGGATGACTCGGTGTGTTTGGACAGCGTATCGAGGGGCGGCGGGCTTTAAAACAAGCGTACCTTGACGTGCTCCGGGGTCAGACACTGCTGCTCCTCGGACGTCTGTCTGATTCTGTGCAAAAACGCCTGTGAGACAAAGAGGACAAGACACAACGGTGAGTTACTGTAGAAGATGGCATGTTAAGACTGCTGTGGCACTGCATCCACCGCCTCCTCCACTGATGGCCAATACAGAAAACTTGATATTTATAATACCTCATATTTAAAAAAGCCCTTTAACACCAAACCTTATATTTACACAGCCCTTTGACACCGTCTCAAACAGCTTCACGCCACCATTGGTTTCCTTTCCAAACTGGTTTCAACAGACGTGATAAAGGATACGAGACATTAGGAGTCCATAGTTTGAGGGGTGCTGGAAAGGCTTTTTGACAGCTTGTGCTCCACTGATCCTAAATAATAGGACACTAATAGATATGAAGAACAGCGTTATGGCCGTCTGTTGCAGTTCAGTGTTTATGGAGCCGAGCTGCTGATCAAATGTCCAACATCTGCCACCCAAAAGCTGCCACACACACGCACACGCACACGCACACACACACACACACACACACACACCAAAGCCAACCAGCTAGTCAGCCAGCTAGCTAGCCAACCCCGGGGGGGCAGCCAGCCAACCAGCGGTATCATCTCCTTGGAGACGCTACACTAGGGATGTCTCGCGTCCAGAACAATCTCCACGTTGCATTTATGGTGACTCGCCCAAAATAGAGGCTGAAGAAACGGGCTCTGGTCGCTGCGCGTTGGGGACCCAGCTAATTAGAAGACCGGTGGTTTGGGAACCGGTACTTTGTCCTGCCGCTGCTGGACGCTTCACTTTGGGGTTTTCTCCCTCCTGGCGCTTGGCAGGACGGGTTGGTTGGTCGGTGCTAATTAGGGCTCCCATATGGAGACTATCAGGGTCTACACCGGAGCAGTCATGTGAGAGATCTCCCCCTGGCCGTACGGGAGGAGGGAAGATGGGGACTTCCTCAGTCTGGCTCACACACTGGAAGCAGGGGGTGATGGGGGGGGGGGGGGGGGGGGGGGAGTTAGAGGGAGAGTTAGATGGGAGGGTCGCGGAAGGGCAAGGAAGCAAAGAGAGGACAGAGCTTTGTTTTGATACCAAGGAGAGGATGGAAAAACTGGATGATAGAGCCCCATGCCATACTGAGAGAGGAGGATGGGGGGGGGGGGGGGGGGGGGGTGAGGGTGAGGGTGGGAGAGAGAGAGAGCGGGAGAGAGGGAGAGGGAGAGAGGTTAAGACAGCTGCCATCCACATTCGACTCAGTCCAGAGAGGGGAAAAAAACGCAAAACAAATTGCCCGACAGATGTGGCGGAGGGTGTGTGTGTGTGTGTGTGTGTGTGGGAGGGGGGGGGGACCCTGTCTCTCTACAGTGTCCTATAGAACTGTCTCTCTACAGTGTCCTATTCTCTACAGTGTCCTGTAAAGAACCGTCTCTATGCAGCAGTGCCACAGCGAAGGAAACAATAGGTTTACGTAAAGAGAAAGAGGCTTTTAAACCAACAGGGTTTAAAAGCCCGGACGACAGCGGCAGCAGCAAACAGCTGCTCAGCGCTACGTCAAAGGAAGCGGTTTACATGAGGGGGACGGACACAGCGGGCTGAGGAATATTGAAAGACTTCTCGTTTTTCAAAAATAACTACCTGGTTGCATAAAAAAAAAAAAAAAAAACCTGGAGCGAAACAACACCTGCGTGCAAGTTGTCATGGCAACGCCCCCGTCACCACCGGCATTGACGGCAGAGACCTCGTGTGACACGATTGGGGGCTGGTCGCTTCCCAGAGACCCCGAGCCGGTGAACCTGGCGGGTCCCGGCGGCGTGTCCCTGATTCGGTGGCCTGCGTACCGAGCAACCTTTCCCTCGCTCCTCGCTGACGTCAGCTTAGCGGCAGGAGGACGAGGAGGTTAATGTTGTTGTTTACCGATTGATGACAGAGGTGGGGGGGGGGGGGGGGAAGAGAGAGAGAGAGAGAGAGAGAGAGAGAGAGAGAGACAGAGAGAGCAATAACAGCCAGATTGGTTTTTTTTTAACACATACTGAACTGAAGTATGTACGTACTAAAAGTAAACGCAAATTAATAATGTAACTCTTTTCTCAATTCTTTTGATAGTTACTGGTATTAAGACATCACGAACGTTGAACTGACTGGTGGTCACCCCATCGTGAAGAGACTACATCATCATTACCATAACAGACTTTAAATCAAGGTGTGACTGTGTTTGCTACCAGACCTGATCTGCCTGGGGTCCAGACAGCAGCCCGGTCCGAACGATGCCAGCCTGTCCTTACGGACCCTCAGCTCTTGTGTGTGTGTGTGTGTGTGTGTGTGGGGAGACCTTCTCAGACACAAGCCTGTAAACTGCTTTGTGCTACATGTTAGCTGACCATTAGCATATCCATGCACACTTCCACCACTCAATTAGTTTACACACCAGCTGTGAAATATGTCACCTTCTGAATAGCCCTGTGTGTGTGTATGTGTGTGTATGTGTGTATGTGTGTATGTGTGTATGTGTGTGTGTGTGTGTGTGTGTGTGTGTGTGTGTGTGTGTGTGAGTGAGAAAGACTAATCCATTATTGTCTAGTTGTCGCTCCGCCCTGCCAACAGGCTTAAAAGAGTGTGTAACCACAAAGTGGAACAGAGGAAGTGTGCACCCAACACATGCACATCCACAGCAGCACCCAGTGGATGTGCATGTGACACACAGGAAGTGAGCAAAACAGCGGAGAGTAAGGAACCTCTTCATCTGACAGCAGATGTTCCGGGGTAGGAAGTAACGCTTCCTCCTCTCTCTCTCTCTCTCTCTCTCTCTCTCTCTCTCTCTCTCTCTCTCTCTCTCTCTCTCTCTCTCTCTCTCTCTCTCTCTCTCTCTCTCTCTCTCTCTCTCTCTCTCTCTCTCTCTCTCTCTCTCTCTCTCTCTCTCTCTCATGTATATGAATTCCCTTGTAAGTCACTTTGGATAAAAGCATGGATGTAATATTATCTTCATATAGTTTCAATAGCAGCTTCCGCTGTAGCGAGACCAAGTGCTTCCCGTCCGTTAACAGCTTCTTAACCTAAAGGTCCTGAACCCGCTGCTGGTGGTCAGAGCCACTAGTAACTGGTAAGAACCAGTCCCTCCATATAACCAGCGTCCAGCAGTGACCAGGGGAGTGTGACCAGTCTCCGTTTTTAAAACAATTATGTCCCTTTTTTCTAAATTTTACAAATATTAACATCAGTTGATGTTAATTTGTTGATATCCGCCCTAACTACAAATGTCCCCGTTTTTCATTTCAGAAATCTGGTCAGCGTGCGCCGCGGCGAGCGTCTGATCCACCGCCAACATGATCAGATGTGTGGCGGCGGGAGGGGTCAGTGACTGAGATTTATTGGAGCAAAAAGGCGCCAGACAGGAGGGGGGGGAGACAGAGAGAGAGAGAGAAAGAGAGAAAGAGAGAAGAGAGAGAGAGAGAGAGAGAGAGCATATGCTGACTAGGAACCGTGCTAGACCGTGTCATCCCTTTGACCCGAGAATGAACGAGAGGCCGTCTCTCTCTCTCTTGCGCGCTCAAACTACGAGATCATTTTTTCCATCAGCTGGGAGAGTTTTGCTTGCTACGCAAACTGATAAATGCAATGCAAACCGTATTTCTTAACTTTGAACTGAATCCCACCTTAGTAAATACAGGGAACTACAGGGTTATCAGAACTGTGTTGTGCTGTGTTGTTTTGGGGTATTTTCACAGTGTCACAATGAAACAGAAGGAGGTTATGAAAGCATCAAATTTTCAAAAATGTTCTCAACTTCTACAGTAAGCTGAGAGAGAGAGAGAGAGAGAGAGAGAGAGAGAGAGAGAGAGAGAGAGAGAGAGAGAGAGAGAGAGAGAGAGAGAGAGACAGAGAGACAGAGAGACAGAGAGACAGAGAGAGTATTGCTCTAAGGGGCCAGATTAGCCAAGAGGATGTTGGTCAAACTAAGGAACATCAGTGAGATTAAATACTAACACTGAACACAAATCTCCTTCTGAGGGCCTCCCCCTGTAATTCATGAGCAGAGTTTACATTTACTTACACAGATGTTTAAAACTTAAAAGTATAAAACCAACTGTATTACCAACTGTCAAATCACAACTCTTTTCATAAACCAATAACCATCAAAATAATTATACAAAAATAAACAAGCTCTTTAATTGGCCAATTAGTCCACAATCCTTACAGTAAATACTTGGCACCAGGTGAGCTTTAGGTTTTGTTTTATGTAAATCCTGCTGTTGTGGCAACAGCACCGAAAACCATTAAAACTATGACGTCAATAAAAAGGGGAAGATCGAGCTTAAACTTCAGTGGAAGCATTCTCTCTCTCTCTCCACTGTAGACAGACTGCTGATGGCCAGAGATGGAGAGAGGCAAGAGGAAGAGGAAACATGCATAGAAACAACCAAGAAGAAGCAGAAGTAAAAAAAATGTTTTAAAAAAAGACGCCTGGTGGCCATCTTGAACACATATGGGGGACAGACGGACCGACGGAGATTAAACTGTTCTATTGTGTCATCTTTAGAAAGACAATGAGCAGGGTTATAATTTAGTGGACGGTCTGGTTGGGCCCAGGGGCATCTGAAGGGGCTCCTGCGGTTTGGGGGCCTTCAGGGTTGAGCCTGATCCTAATCTTAAAGCAACCTATTTCTGCTTTCTAAAATCTTATCCAACCTCTTATCTCAAAAATGTCAGAGTTCATGGAAGGAATTTTTATTGCTGGTCAGTGTGGGCCGCGGGTCTACCGCCGACAACATTTACAGCCTCGTCCATTTCCACAAAGAGAGCAGCCTATGTCCTGAGTTTCACAAGTGCGGGGCAAGGGCAGATGAGATGTAGAGTGTGTAAGAGAAAGAGAGAGAGCGAGAGAGAGAGAGATATTGGAGGTCTTCTGTGAAAGCCCCCGTAAAACACATTGAGACACCAGTGCTCGCCCTCTCACACGTTTGTTTGTTTGCCGAGTGGGACTGTGACCAGAAGGGGAAAATACTTTCCATGAATTCCCACCTACGACACTCTCAACACGTTTCCACCGAGCCAAGCCTAATTCCCATCTCCTCCTCCTCCTCCAATCAGAGAGAGAGAGACAGAGAGAGAGAGAGCGAGAGAGACCCCCACACTACAAGCAGCTCTCACCCTCGCCAAACGCTGCTTGTCGCCCCTAAAAGCCCTGAGAGCGTCTTTTCAGATCGCTTCGGTTCCCACCGCAGCCTTCACCCAGAATCCCAGAGTCTAAGACCTGGATGTTGCTCTAGGGTCAGCAGACCCCCAATCTCCCAGCCTCCTCCTCCACCCCCACCTCTCCTCTCCAAGAAGACAAAACTACACTCAAAAACACAGTCAAATAGGACTTGCCCTTCATTCTTGAAGAGGGGGAGAGGGAAAGGACAGAGATGGAGAGATCAAGGGGCGGGATAAAGAAATAGGGAAACAGGGCATGGACTGAGGGCTAGAGAGTAGGGTTGGGGATTAATTCAATATTATCGTTTATCGTCTTTGAATGGTATTGTGTCGTCATGTAATGAAGATATTGACTTAGCGTGATACCTGGTTTTATAGTATAAATTAATTTCCATGAGAAGATATGCCCTTAAAATGATCAAATATGAGGTTTGACAGTGAGACAGAAAACCTAGTTTTAGCCTGATACCATACTTTCCATATAATGACCCTCAGTTACACTGTTAAGAATCGTATTAGGAATTCATAAGCATATCGTGGTATTTGTCAATATTGTGTAAAATTCCCCATAATTATTGTGATAATACATTTTTCAATTTCCACCCACCCGTAATAGAGAGATGGAGTAACAAGACAGGAGAGGTGAAGAGACAGAGGTACGAGGAAGGAGGGATGACAGAAAGACAGATGGACAGAGAGAGAGAGAGAGAGAGAGACAGAGACAGCGACAGAGACAGAGAGATATAGGGACAGGGCAGGGAAAGGAGGGATGGGGCGAGAAGGACAAGGAGAGAGATTGAGAGAGAGAGGGAGATAAAGGGACAGGGCAGTGGGGAAGGGATGGAGGCAACTCAGGGGTCGAAGTGGCGTGAAAATTGAATAAATAAATGAAGAAAGGCCGTCTTTGTGGTCTGGGAGAGGGGCAGCAGAGCCAGGAAAAGCCTGCGGGTCTCCCACAATGGAGGGGACCCCAGCCATCCCTGGCAGACTTCATTCTCTCAAAAGACTAAGTAATTCACAGCCCCTCTGTACACCCCCCTTGCTTCTCCTCCAAAACTCCTCCTCCTCCTCCTCCTCCTCCTCCTCCTCCTCCTCCTCCTCCCCCTGCCCTGCGTCTTCTCCCCGAGCCTCCTCTTTTGGCAGCTCCCGACAGCCCAACACAAAGTCCTCTTTCACTCTCGCCCTGTGTGTTTGTCGTTTTTATGGGCCCCTCCTCTTCCTCACTTCCGCTTTGAGGGGACATTAAAGCGCGCGGCTCTTTGGACAGCAGCGGTACGGAGATGTGCATCAGCCTTAGAGGGTAGCCATGTATAATGGAAGAGTACAATTAGCGCAGCAAAAAAAAAAACAGGCTGAAGTTGCAGACTGTCGATGGTCGCTCTGAGACGAGGCCTGCTTTTAAGACTTCCTGGGTTCAGCATCTTCTGTGTTGATGGGTGTCAAGTGTGATTTGTGTTGGTGTGCATCGCTGACCTGCACTATGAGGTATCTGCAGCCACTCAAAAACTCCAACAAAAACCAATACAATGATTTTGTCTCGCCAAACCAAATGTCCTCCACTGGAAGAGGAGAACCGGGCTAAGATGTGGTCGTGTTTTACTTTACTGAGGATCCGCAGCGATCTTCTCTTCACAATAAAGGCGTTGCTATGCTCTCCGACCACTCCGCAGATAATGAGGACTACGTCTAAATCTTCCTCCGCATCGGACAACGTTCCCACAGCTTGCCGTTGGCTTAGCAACAGTCACACAACTGGCTTAAATAGACTGTAGAAAAACAGGAACGTACTCTGTCACCGTATGTGACAGAAGGCTGCGTCTAGGGTCGCTAGACATGGCTTAAGACATGCTGACATATTGTTGTGTGCTGGAGCCAGAGAAATCCTAATTTAGGGAGGGGTGGAGGAGCAAACCCAAGAACAACTCTTTAGGGCGGGCATTCATATCTTGGAACCACAACAAAATACATTTGAGGTTAAATTATTTATTGTAATTTGAACCTCTGTGGAAGACAAATATTTTTCTAAAATAAGTTGTACTGTACTGGTTTGTTTTTCGGAGCCACTTCCCAGCAGACATTTGAACCCGAGAAGTCATAAACACGCAAACATGGGATCCACGCCATTTAGCTGACAAAAACAGCTAAGACAGAAAACAGACAAAAGTCAGCTGGATGACTAAAAAAAACATAAATAAAATGTGTGAAAAAAAAAGTGAAGTCATTTCAACCTCCCCGAAATCTAAATTGGACTTGAGGGTCATCATCTCCACATGGACTGAGCTCACTTCATGATGACTGTAAACCTCGACTTTATGAATCAGTTGAACGATGAGAGTTGCTGTTCCTCAGCAGCCGCGGACGTCCCGGACCCAACAGGCTTAGTTGCCTGTATCTCTTCAAAGTTTACAGACAGTATACACATTTTGAGTCATATAATTTGCCATTTGACCAGCCTACCCAGTGGACTGTACCAATTGGTAGGCAGAACATCATACATCTGGGTGTACACTCCCACTTGTGATGTCACTAGAGGGTAGATTTTTTTAAATAGCTTGCAATGGCTAATCAACATGACAACTGGTGGTAAAACAAAGAGGCCTTTAAGTCAGGACTCAAACACAGGAGGGATGTGTAGATGACGCCTCCATCAATGTTATCAATGTTATTGGTGGTAGCAATGTAAATCTCGACTGTCTACTCTATCTCACTGACATAATCACACAAAACGAAAGTGTTTCAGAGGAAACAAGTACTTTCATGTCACCTTTAATGGACTCTCACATTGGCTTTGGCTCTGGTTAAAGCTGCAGTCAGCAATTTTTGCTCGCCGCACTTTATATGATTAAAATTGTGTTTTCATTGAGTCTAATGGTTCACATGCATTCGGATCTATAGCAGTGGCCAATAGTGAAACAAATATCTGAGTACCATGAGCAGCTTCATGACATATAATGCCTGTACGATGTAGAAAGTAAGATTTCTGCATATGGTTCTACGAGAGTCGGAGCTCAGACTGTCTCCTGTTTGCTGTTTTATTGGTTAAATTGGCCCAAAGTGTGTAAAATTACAGAGGGGTGATTGTGGCATCTCATTTGACTAGGTGTTCCAGTCTCCCGCTTGCACACAGTCAATCAGTTATATATAGACTTAATGATGCTGCTGCTGCTGCCACGCTTTCAAGTCACTCTGCAAACCCCACGTAATTATGGTCACGCTTTCACCTCAGTCGTTACAGAGCAAATAACCAAACAGGCCCAGCACAGCAGTGTGGACCCACACAGTCACGGTTACACATACACACACACACACACAAACGCCAGGCTGTGTTGGCATGGAGGGCCATGGAGAGAAGGCTGACATCCGCACCACAGCTCCACCTTATCATCTGTTCTGAGAGAGATAACATCCCACACCAGACTGGATGGAGCATCTGCAGATCTGGATCAGAGTGTGTGTGTGTGTGTGTGTGTGTGTGTGTGTGTGTGTGTGTGTGTGTGTGTGTGTGTGTGTGTGTGTGTGTGTGTGTTGGCCCTATTTGACCTGGAGATCAGACATTGCGGGTCCATAGCGGGTGATCCATCCAGAGATGATTGAAGGGCGCAAAACTCAGAGGTCCTGGGCTGTAATTCAACGGGGGGGTTGGTTGACCAGGGTGTAAATAACACTTAGCAGAACTCTATGGATGTCTTACCGTGTGCAAACCCAGCGCTACCCTCCCAAGCTAAAACACAATGTTTAAACTTTAGATTACACCCATGTGTATATTGGAGCTTGGGTGTCTACTAGACAGAATTTATTTCTAAGCTTATTGCACGTTTTGTGCGGGATCATGCTCATTCCTGCCAAGCCGAGACGCAGACACAGACACACCTGGAGTTAAAGCAGGCAGACATAAACAGCGTTGTGGATGGAAACTGAGGGAAGACGCCGATGGAGACGTAAATAAGGGCCCTGCTGGGCGCCATGACGACCAGACCAGCCATGGGGCGGAGAATTTAGGAAGATCGACCCAGTGGCTCCGGTCCTGAAGCAAACGTTCAAATTTCATTAATTTCTTTATTTACTTATCAGACGCTTTCCTCCCGAGCCACTTACAGGTAAGGCTGAGAACAATCAGTGACTTTGAAAACCGTGAAGAGCTTCAGGTTTCTGAAGACAAGGTTTCCAAGCTTTCAATGGGTGCAACATTGATCAGATCAATTTGTTTCCCAACCTCACAAGCTTCTGCTGCATAAGTAATGCTTCTGCTAAATGAACAAATGCGTCCAGATGTCTCACCAGCACCAACTTCAAACAGATACCCTTCATATCGTCTGGTACTCTGAGTGTATGCAGTTTTAAGAGCCGTAATGCAGGGCTCGCTCGAAACGTGCCAGTTATAGTTAGATGACCAAAAAACAAGCCAAATCAAATGGTTGACATCCAACGACAAAAATGATCACAAGAAACACACCTGATCAACCCCCAATGATCTGGTTTTGTGTTCCTCAAACGCCCCCCCGTCTTCTTCACAAAGCAGTTACATGTACATCCATGATCCCAGTTAGTAGTACGCGTCAAAGCTCAAGCACTTAATCCTAGCATCTGTCAAATTAGACCACCCATTACTTCTCCAACGTCCCATAGTGTCCATGCAGCTCCCCAACGACTGACACTCCACCTCCATCCTCCCGAAGAGGGGAGAATTAACCAAGGGAAGGTATGTTGGTCTGTTTGTTTGGTTCGGGGCATTTTTCCAATAGGGGAAATTAACCTTTGACCTCGGAGGAACCTCGACATCTGGTTGTATTTGGGGAATCCTGGCAAACATGAATGCCCAAGTGCCGCCGTCTCCAAACCCAAACAGGAGACCATCTCCCTGGGGGGGGAGGGGGGGGGAGGGAATTCCTGGGGGTTTTAGCCTACTCCCATGCTGAGCTCATGCTAAGCTAGCCCACTGCATCCTCATCTGGCATGTACTATCCACTCTGCAGTCAAAATAAATACCCGACTGTACATATCCGTTATTGACCAACAACTACTTGGGAGGCTGGGGACACGTTGGCCACCCTAATCCAAGTCATGGCTTCGGTCGATGCATCATATTCTACGCATCACTTCATATATTAATGTCTTGTCTTGTAAAAGTTTAACTAAAAAAGTACAACTAAAGTCACGCTCAAATGACCACAGGTTAGTGTGGAAAAAATAAATACCCACAGAGACAGAGAGAGAGACAGAGAGAGAGAGAGAGATCAGTCATCATGCATGACAATACACTTTTTCAAAGTTCAGCTCAGCTAATAGTGCGTTTTCAGCATCTGCTTTTAGCCTTGCTTTGCATCTCAATGACTTTCTGTTTCCGATGTTTCAAATCTGTCTGGCAGGCATCCATCATTCATAGCTGCTGATCAACAGCGTCGGGGGCGCTGGGAGTGAGGAAATTAAAATGTAGCCACAAGCGTATGAAGCAAGGGCAGGGAGACCGGGACAGTTCGACGTCATGGTCGCCCACGGCTGCTACATCGGTTTAGACACGTCAACCAGGAATTCTTTACATTCCTGGAGCGGTCATATGCCTTACAGAGACGGCTTGAAATACACACGCTTATTCACAAAAAAAACAAAAAAAAGCAAGATTAGGGGAGGCAAGTGGCACACACACACACACACACACACACACAGTGACCTACAGGTTCCATACACCAGGGATGTGATTGTGTAGCCTGGCACCGTCATACACAGCAGATTATTTTGGATGGCTAAGGACATCAAACAGCCTCCAGCCCTGAGCTGGTTATGAATATGAGTTGTGATTACAGTGGAAGACTAATGTAGTACTGCCTCTAAACTGTACGTACGCGGATTATGAAAACAGGGAGAACATGAAAGTATTCAAAGTATGTGTAGTCATTATAATATTTCACAGTGCTGCAATTAAAGCTGAACAATATGCATATTCTCTACAGTGTTTCACAAGTGTCCGCCAGAGGCTAAAGAAGACAGAGTTTCTCCCTAAATAATGAAGCTGATTAGAAAACACTATTTGACCATTTTCCATTTAGCAGACACTTATATCTGAAAACAACTTACAGTGACTTTTAGATGCATGTCATTAAGGAGCAGGTAGGGGTTAGACAGTACAGAGACAGGTCAATAAGGAGCAGGTAGGGGTTAGACAGTACAGAGACAGGTCATTAAGGAGCAGGTAGGGGTTAGACAGCACAGAGACAGGTCATTAAGGAGCAGGTAGGGGTTAGACAGTACAGAGACAGGTCATTAAGGAGCAGGTAGGGGTTAGACAGTACAGAGACAGGTCATTAAGGAGCAGGCTGTCCTCATGGCTTTCCACGTTGAGCCGCTAGCTACTGTTAATCTGGCGCCACATTCAGTGCTATTGGCTGCTGTAAACACCAATCAATATCCGAGACGAGTCCCTCCCTAGCTTCATGTTTTTACCCGAAATACATAAATATGCGAATAATACAGAATAGCACTGCTGCTATTAAAGGGATAGTTCTGTTTTTTTAAATGGGGGTTGTATGATGTACTGATCTAGAGGCCTTTTTTTAGTCGGCTACAATGTGTTTTGCTGCTGGCCTCGTTCACAGCAGTACATCGCTTGGTGTCTGTGCTGCTGAAACAGCTGTCAGCTTCTCAGACCGCCATCTACTGTAGTAATACACTGACTCTAGATAAGTACCTCTACTGTAGTAATACACTGACTCTAGATAAGTACCTTCTACTGTAGTAATACACTGACTCTAGATAAGTACCTCTACTGTAGTAATACACTGACTCTAGATAAGTACCTTCTACTGTAGTAATACACTGACTCTAGATAAGTACCTTCTACTGTAGTAATACACTGACTCTAGATAAGTACCTTCTACTGTAGTAATACACTGACTCTAGATAAGTACCTTCTACTGTAGTAATACACTGACTCTAGATAAGTACCTTCTACTGTAGTAATACACTGACTCTAGATAAGTACCTTCTACTGTAGTAATACACTGACTCTAGATAAGTACCTTCTACTGTAGTAATACACTGACTCTAGATATGTACCTTCTACTGTAGGTAATACACTGACTCTAGATAAGTACCTTCTACTGTAGGTAATACACTGACTCTAGATAAGTACCTTCTACTGTAGTAATACACTGACTCTAGATAAGTACCTTCTACTGTAGTAATACACTGACTCTAGATAAGTACCTTCTACTGTAGTAATACACTGACTCTAGATAAGTACCTTCTACTGTAGTAATACACTGACTCTAGATAAGTACCTTCTACTGTAGTAATACACTGACTCTAGATAAGTACCTTCTACTGTAGTAATACACTGACTCTAGATAAGTACCTTCTACTGTAGTAATACACTGACTCTAGATAAGTACCTTCTACTGTAGTAATACACTGACTCTAGATAAGTACCTTCTACTGTAGTAATACACTGACTCTAGATAAGTACCTTCTACTGTAGTAATACACTGACTCTAGATAAGTACCTTCTACTGTAGGTAATACACTGACTCTAGATAAGTACCTTCTACTGTAGGTAATACACTGACTCTAGATAAGTACCTTCTACTGTAGGTAATACACTGACTCTAGATAAGTACCTTCTGCTGTAGTAATACACGGACTCTAGATAAGTACCTTCTACTGTAGGTAATACACTGACTCTAGATAAGTACCTTCTACTGTAGTAATACACTGACTCTAGATAAGTACCTTCTACTGTAGGTAATACACTGACTCTAGATAAGTACCTTCTGCTGTAGTAATACACTGACTCTAGATAAGTACCTGATACAACTTCAAAAAATACAAACTATCCCTTTAAGGGCCCCTAGTGGGCCTTGTCTGACTGTTATTCCACCAGCCGTTTATTAGGGGCCCCAACGAGACAATGAAAATATTCACGAGGCCTCGGCAGCACGCCTTGGTAACGCCCCCTTGCCCTCCTGCTGTGTGACGGGTCCGCAAGTTCGAATCCCACCAGATCTCAGTTAGGTACGGCGTCACTGTGAGGTGATAGCACCGCAGCTGGGGTCCCTGAGACCCTAGACCCCTCTCCTTCTATTAATAACACACACACACACACAAGATCTCTCCCTGGGTGATGAGCGAGGGCAAGAGAGAGAGAGAGAGAGAGAGAGAGAGAGAGAGAGAGAGAGAGAGAGAGAGAGAGAGAGAGAGAGAGAGAGAGAGAGAGAGAGAGAGAGAGAGAGAGAGAGAGAGAGAAGGGGGGGTGGCATGTCTGTCTTGGGGGTCCGGTTAGAGTGGAGTGGAGTAGAGAGTGTGTGTGTGTGTGTGTGTGTGTGTGTGTGTGTGTGTGTGTGTGTGTGTGTGTGTGTGTGTGTGTGTGTGTGTGTGTGTGTGTGTGTGTGTGTGTGTGTGTGTGCGCGCACGCGCGCGCACACACACACACACAGGATTTCCAGATGTTTCCTAATAACACAGTTTGAAACCCCTAATGCGCACACACACACGCGCGCGTTTTTAAAATGCTAGTTTCACACACGTTTGACCACAACAGGGTGACCAGAGTTGCTACGGTGCCACCTCACCACCAACTTCCAAACAAACAACAGAAAGCACAGGAGACGTTTTTAAAAACCCAAACCTCGACGATTTCAACAAGAAATCCCCAGATCCATGTAAATATGACACTGCAACATTACCACATCCTGGACCTGACCAGGAAGGGAAACTCAGGAAAACCACTTACTTTTGTTGAGTTAAATCAACAAAGATTCACCCCTCCGCTACTCACACACAAGTGCTGCACACTAATCCTTCTTCACACACACACACACACACACACACACACGACCGAGAGATGCAACGTGCTGGGCTCGATAGATGGAGATGGTGGTGGACATCAGGAGGAGGAGGATCAATAATGGAGGTGGTGGAGGAAGAGCTCTGCTCAGGGAGGGGGGAGAGGAGAGGGGGGAGAAAGTGCTGGATGATAACAGATGAGGTCAAGATATCCACCCTCAGCATCCTCCTCCTTTCTCTGGTCCACGCTAAAGTGCACGCGTGCACGCACACACAGATTTAAAAAACCGTGTGTGTGTGTCTATGTGTGTGTGTGTGTAGAAAGTAGTAGAGTAGTAGTAGAACCTATGGTATAGTAGTATAGTAGCATTATAGTAGTAGTATATTAGCATTATAGCTAGTATAGTGTTAGTATAGTAGCATTATAGTGCTAGTTAGTATAGTAGCATTATATAGTGTTAGTATAGTAGTAGTATAGTAGCATTATAGCTAGTATAGTAGTAGCAGTATAGTAGCATTATAGCTAGTATAGTAGTAGTATAGTAGCATTAGTTGTAGTAGTATAGTGGCATTATAGTAGTAGTAGTAGTAGTAGTAGTAGTAGTATTAGTAGTAGTATCGTAGCATTATAGCTAGTATAGAACCTATAGTTTCCAATCCTGTTTCATTTTTTAAATGGTTGTCGACTCTGTTAATAATGTATGCCACGGATACCATGACATCATGCATCCGCATACACACACACACACACACACACACACACACACACACACACACAATTAAAGAGTAACCAGACACTACAGCAACCCTCACCAAGAGATAACAAACAGTACCCCCCCCCCCCCCCACACACACACACACACACACACCATCACGCCATACTGTCAATACCACCCCATGTGACATCACCCATGTGATGTCACATCACCCATGTGATGTCACATCACCCATGTGATGTCACATCACCCATGTGATGTCACCTGCTGCAGAGAGCTGGTCACTGAGCGGCTCCAGCTCCTGTTTACATGCATGTAGACCAACCCTCTGTTCCCTCCGCAGCACCTCTAGAAGCTATTGGCCAGGACCACTTAAAGGAGACCAGCAGTGCTACGTCGTGGACAATGGCAGCCATTCATGTAACGGCCGCTGCTTTACCGTCAGAGCCTCCTCCTCCTCCTCCTCCCTACACTTTGAACAGACGTGTTAATTCTCTCAAACACCTCTCAACTGCATGACAAGTAGCGGCGCTGAGAGGGCTTTTACAGCAGAAATCAGAACTAAGCATATAGGCTGTGTATTTGACTGTCTGTGCCCCCCCCCCCCGCTGTGTGTGTGTGTGTGTGTGTGTGTGTGTGTGTGTGTGTGTGTGTGTGTGTGTGTGTGTGTGTGTGTGTGTGTGTGTGTGTGTGTGTAAGAAGACACAGAAAGACAAAAGCAGAAAGAGGGAGGGATATGCCAGCACACACACACACACACACACACACACACACACACACACACACACACACACACACACACAGCTTAAATCCTCTAACTCTACCCACGCCTGAGAGTCTTAATCTCAGCTAGAAAGTCACAAGGAACTCAAACAGTTGAGAAAGCACCTGGATTAGGGACTTAACGTCTGAGCAGACATGTGTGGTTGAATGGACCAGAAGAGACACATCAGCATCACCAGAGAGAGAGAGATAGGAGGACATTGTCCACGTTCACACTGCATGCTCGTGCGCGTCACATGCACGCCGGGTCAGCGTTGCGTGACAAGTAGCTGCCATTGCAAAGACAAAGAATCAGTTGACTTGTTTGCAGTTCTAAGACTTTTTTTTGTTCTCTCACACACACACACACACACACACACACACACACACTAACAATCACACCTCATCCACATGATCGCCCTGACCAAACCGTGTGTGTGTGTGTGTGTGTGTGTGTGTGTGTGTGTGTGTGTGTGTGTGTCAAAAAAAAGTGAATGAATGAAGACGCGTGCAAAGCCTCCACAGATGTCTTTATCTGTGGCGGGAGGTGTGTGTGTGTGTGGGGGGGGGGGGGGGGGGGGGGGGGCCAGACTGAGTGGCATCATGAATACATGAATATCAATCTAAAGGGTGAACTCTGCTATGCAAACAGTATAGCTCTACCTGGGGGGGGGGGGGGGGGGGGGAGAGACACAAGCTTTTTAACACACAACACCCAGCTTCACGTCACTACAGTCTGGAACAGATACTGATCCATGATGAAAGATATCCTAGCGGTGTGTGTGTGTGCGTGTGCGTGTGCGTGTGTGGGTGGGTGCGCGCGCGCGCGTGTGCTAATAAACTGGGCTACAAGTGAATGAAGAGAGAGAGACTAGAGAGAGGGTCAAACTCTTTGGAGAAGTGGTTATGTTGGAGAGCAGCTTGTTAAAGTAGAGAGAGAGAGACAAGTAGAGAGAGAGACACGTAGATAGAGACAAGTAGAGAGACAAGTAGAGAGAGACAAGCAGAGAGACAAGCAGAGAGACAAGTAGAGAGAGACGAGGAGAGAGACACGTAGATAGAGACAAGTAGAGAGACAAGTAGAGAGAGACAAGCAGAGAGACAAGCAGAGAGACAAGTAGAGAGAGACGAGGAGAGAGACAAGTAGAGAGAGACATGTAGAGAGACAAGTAGAGAGGGACAAGCAGAGAGACAAGTAGAGAGAGACGAGGAGAGAGACAAGTAGAGAGAGACATGTCGATAGACAAGTAGAGAGAGACGAGGAGAGAGACAAGTAGAGAGAGACATGTAGAGAGACAAGTAGAGAGAGACAAGTAGAGAGGGACAAGCAGAAAGACAAGTAGAGAGAGACAAGTAGAGAGACAAGTAGAGAGGGACAAGCAGAAAGACAAGTAGAGAGAGACAAGTAGAGAGACAAGTAGAGAGGGACAAGCAGAAAGACAAGTAGAGAGAGACAAGTAGAGAGACAAGTAGAGAGGGACAAGCAGAAAGACAAGTAGAGAGAGACAAGTAGAGAGAAACAAGTAGAGAGACAAGTAGAGAGAGACAAGTAGAGAGACTAGTTGCTCACCGACTGGAGGAACAGCAGGGTCCGGACGTAGTCCCGCTCCGTGTTGAGGACTTCATTCAACACACAGAGCCGGAGCCGCTGCTGCCTGTCGGAGTCCTTGGTGGCGTGGAGGCCGGTCTCCACCTGCACGTCCTCCTCCTCCATGGTGGTCCCTCTCTCACACACACTCTCTCACACTCACACACACACACTCAGAACTCAGTCCCACTGTGTCCAGGTAGTATATATCCACACCAGGTCCCGAGGTGACCAGCTCCTTAGTCCATGCTGCAGCGGGAACTTTCTGCTCCCTCCCCTCCAAACTTCACCGTCCAAACATAACCAGCAAACCGAGGGTCCGAGTCCAGGTCCCCGAGTCCTCCAGGTCCCGTCCCCCCCCCCAGGCAGGCTTGAGATCTCACTTGGGGACCGAGGGAGCCACAAGTCACCTCCCTTTTCCTCGCACAGCGGACAGAGAAGTGGGTGAGGAGCGGCGCCGCAGAGCATGTGGAGATGTTGTGAAGCAGAGCGGTCTGCGTTAGGGACCGTCCGCAAGGTGCTCGCGTTAGGGACCGTCCGCAAAGTGTTCGCCCCCCGCGGGCTGCGTTAGGGACCGTCCGAAAGGTTCACGGCGACACACGAACGTGGAATGCGTTTGTCTCCCTCTTCTCAAATGTAACTGGAGCCAATGTAAGGATATATATATATATATATGCACAACTAGAGTTAAAATAAATGTGAAAAATGTTTTTCTTTATAAATAACTACGGACGGAACGCATAATATCCCCCCCCCCAAAGTGGCTACCTGTCGCTAGAGGATGGGAGGTTTATATCCTTAAAGTGCATCGTTATGCACGCTTTTATAGACGAGCCTGCAGACCGAGGTGAGCTCCTGGCGCCCCCTGGCGGATCCAGCCACAGCTGCAACTTGTCATTTCATAATGAATACAGTTGCTGTTAAACACAACTTTAGTACATTCGTCAAGTATAATAAATGGGGAAGTTGCAATGACAGGACGTTGTCCTAATACGCATTTAGGACAACGACTTGAATGTATTTGAGCTTTAAAATAGGCTATATATAATAGGCTGAATCAAGTAGGCGTATCATTACAATAGTTTAAATTGGTTTGCACTGAATGCAGTCACATGGAAAATTCAGTTTAACGGTGTCTGAAAATGTATAACAGTTTAACACGTGGTGAGTAAGAGACACACCTAGGCCTGCATGCGCAGACCTACTTCCCAGAAGCAGAAGCTGCAGGGTGTCACTGCATCCTGTCGTCTCTGCCAACACCTTCAAGCCCCACAGACTAACGGCACAGACCACACCTGTCTGCGGTTATTATTATTAACATGGTTCATTTAGTTTCATCTCCCCCAGACCCAGAGGTTCTAGTTTGTATATGGTTTGGCACTGCATAAACAACTTCAACTTCTGCCATGCAACATGTTCACCGTGACAGGCTTACTATCTACACATGAGAAGGCTGTATTACTCAGGCACCATAAACAAGTCAAATATTGAGATGGTTAAAAGATAATTATGAGTTTTTAATTAATGCATTCATTTTACAGTCAATGACCATTTCAAATCTCCCACACACCGTTTAACATTCATACCTTTCTCTTGCAATTTCAAAGCAGGAATGCAACCGCTAAAAATGCCTGAAACCTTCATGTATTTACACACTAGCCTCCATGGCTGTACACATCCACATGTCACACCCGCAGGTCACATCCACAGGTCACATCATCAAGCGGGGATACAACGGATGACTGATTGACCGATTGACTGCAATTTCTTTGAAGCATATTTAATGGTCTCCTTCTTTCAGAACAAAATAAAGGCATGTGCTCATAGCACTAATGTCATCATAAAAAGGTGATTTTGCAAGGGTTAATTCAACATGATTAAAAATCCGTCGACGGCGACGAGGCCATCTCCTCTTCTTCGTTTATACTCGACAAGATAATACAACTCTTCAGCAGGGAGAAACTTGTACATGTAGAGGCTACAAAAAGACATGGAAGAGGATCAAGAACATAGAAAATAAATGGAAAATGTGCTCAGTGCATTAAGACAATAAAATAAAACAAAGCTGAACTAAAAGCAGGATGTTGTCGTCAGGTGTTTGCCCGCTCCGTGTCTGTGATCAACACCTTCACAGTTACCTGCCCATGGCAGAGCAGCATCCCAGCCAAGCTACTGTGAGTAAACATTGTGGGGACACACAGATCACACCTGCTGCCAAAACTGGAGCGTAAAGTCAGTTAAAATGAAAAGATGTTTTGACCCCAGTGTGTGTTTCTGCTGTTTGTTTAATAGTGTTTGTGTTTTTAGAGTGTCGTCTCTCTCTACAACAACATGAAGCTCATTTCCATCCTAACTGTTGGTCTGTTTGTTATGAATTTTGCTCTGCTGACAGTGTCGACCTTAACCATAGTGTTCTGTGAATTACCTGGAAATATGTTTGGAGACTAGAAACAGTGTCTGCTGCTAACTCGTCTGATGAGTCAGCTCATCCTTAGTAATGTTTCGAATCACGAGACCTGACTTTATAAAACGGTTTCTTTGTGACACGTCTCTATTAAAAAGGGCCCCTATTTTACCACCAAGAACCATTTCAAAATCTTCCCCTCTAGTGACATCACACACGGTGTTTACCCAGAAGTGTGATGGATAGACCAAGCAGCCCGCCAACCTCCCAGTGGACTGTACCAACTGGTAGGCCAATGTATCCATCATACATCTGGTTGGACACTTCCACTTGTGATGTCACAAACAGCTCCGTTTTGAAATTGCTTGTAATGGATAAATGACCACCATCACACCTGGTGGTAAAACAGTGGTCCTTTAACCAGATCTGTAACTGACGTTCCAGTGGTAGCAACATGTGAAGGACTGAGGAGCTGGACATGATTGGGCCGGTAGCATGACCTTGGCAAATGTTGGGTGTTCATGCAGACGAGGACACAGTTCGTGCGCGCACACATACACACACACACACACACACACACACACACACACACACACACACACACACACACACACACACACACACACACACACACACACACACACACACACACACACACACACACACACACACACACACACACACAGACAGAGCTGCCGTGGGCGACATAGCAGGCTGCGGAACAATGAGGAGCGTTTGGTTGTCAAGTTCACACAAGTGTGAATACTTGTGTGAACTTGTGAGAGAGTTCAAGTTAAAATGGCAGTTAATGTCCCGGTGATGTCCTTCTGCATATTCTTAAAGGAAGACTTTGGAGACAAGTCGCTTTGCATGTATACGTGCGTGTGTGTATGTATGTATACATGTATATAAATATATACACATACAAACACAAGACAACCTCGATCATGGACTTTGGGTTGTGGGTTGTACTAATAGTCGGGACGAACAGCAAGAAGTGCGTATCTCAGACTTTACATCACTTCCTAATTATTCTGACTGAAGGATCTGTGGTCATTTACACCGGAGATCGGGACTAAACTCACAGAAACTGGAAAAAAAACCCAGATCTTATTTTAGCGTCTCCATGGACCTGCAAGCGGGTCGTAGGGCTCGGCGTTACTCTGTTAAAGTTCAAAGGAAATGAGAGAGTTCGGCAGCCGAGTGTGAATCTAAACAGCGAGGAAACAGTAACTTCTGGAAACATTCCCGGCTAGCGACCAGCCGAGTGTCTGTGGCGCTAGGCGCGGCTAGCTCGGTACGCGGCGGCGGCTAGCTCGGTACGCGGCCGCGGTCGGCTAGCATGTTGCACCTCGGTGCAGTTTTGACACTTTTGCTCTTGAAGTCGATTGGCAGACAGTGTTGAGATATATGTATATATATATATATTTATATATGTGTGTGTATGTATGTGTGTGTGTTAATATAAATAAAAAATCAGTACAGTATAAATATAGAGATTTTGTGCCTGTGTGTGTGTAGGTGTGTCTATGTGTGTGTGTGTGTGTGTGAACTTGATGTGTGCGTGTATGTTCTTGCATGCCCTGTATGAGCCAGTGTTTCGATAGGGGTGGGGGGGGGGGTTTGAAGAGGTCGGGGGTCAGGTCAGAGGTGGGGGGGCCGCCCCTCCCCCACCTCGTGGAAGAGGGAGGTGTAGAACTCGGGTTCGAGCTGCTTGTTGCGGTAGCGCTGCACCATCTCCGTGATCTTCTGCTTCCGCCGCACGTGGGGCGGGTTGTACAGGTCGCTCTCCAGGCGCTTCCGGCGGCACACGTTGATGACCGTCTGGCGCACCAGGAACCCTGGGAGGGGAGAGAGGGAGGCCCTTAACACTAAAGCTACATCCACACCAATACCTTTTCGTCTTAAAATGCATAACTTTTGCTACGTTTATGCCTATTGTACACACTACTCCGGCGGGGTGTTGTGATTATTGAAAACACTGCTGACCCCGTTTCATGTTGAATACTCCGGGGTTGCGTTTCAGTCTGGACTAGTCTGGACGGGCGGATACGGAGATTTTAGAGACCGATGATGCAAACACCCACGTTCGCTTCCTGATTGGGTCTTTTCAGTCACGTGTCCTTCCCTGATTCGTCACGCCCCTATCACGTGACTCTTTCCAGAAGAAAATAAACGATCAGCCTCGAGGCGGTTAATTCAACATGGATAACGAATTACAGGCGTTGATTCGCGCATGTACGTGAATGGTCATGTGATATGCGTTTTCAGGTGTGGGAGTATGGACGGAGATTCGTTCTGAAACGGTGCTAAAACGCTAGTGAAGACGGAGATCATTTTCCTTTTAAACCGCCGTTTAAAACCGAAAACGTATTAGGGTGGTTGCAGCCTAACAGACCTCATCTGGACTCACTACACGGCTTGGTCCAATACTCCATACTGATTGGTCAATTACGGCATTCGACGGTCTAAGCAGAGGAGGAGAGGAGGAGAGGAGGGGAGGAGGGGAGGAGGAGAGGAGGACTGGAGGAAAAGAGGGGAGGAGATAAGGAGAGGAGCAGAGGAGGAGAGGGGAGGAGGGGAGGAACAGAGAAGGGGAGTAGGAGGAGAGAAGATGAGGAGAGGAGAAGAGGAGGAGAGGAGAGGAAAGGAGAAGAGGAGAAGAGAGAAGGAGAGGGGAGGAGAGAAGGGGGAGGAGTAGGAAAGGAGGAGAGGAGAGGGGGGGAGGAGGACTGGAAGAGAAGAGGGGAGGAGATAAGGAGAGGAGGGGAGGAGGACTGGAGGGGAGGAGCAAAGGAGGAGAGGAGAGGAGGGGGTTACCTAGGGCTCTGCGGCTGACCACCATGCCGTCCACTAGGGGGATCACCATGCTGAACTTGCCCACAGCGCCGTGCAGACGCATGCGGAACAGACCCGTCTTCAGGGGGTGGATGAAGATCAGGGGAATGTCCTTCTCCAGCAACCCTGACCTGGAGGACCAAGACGATGAAGAACAGGAGATGAAGGGTGAGATCGAGAGTGGAGAAGAGCATCCATAGAATATGGGCTTGTACATCGTGACGTCACATCGCAATGACTGCCTCCATTTAGGAAGCACAGGAGCAGTGTATGGTTAGTTATCATGTTGGTAGCGTGGTGGGGTTTTTGCGTGGTGAGGTCGTACCTGCAGGACGTACTGCTGCTAACGTTGGCCTCTAAGCCTGTGCTGGTCTCCGCCAGCAGATCAGAGAGCGGGAAATTCTCTAAAAGAAAAAAAAACAGAAAGAAACATTGTGAACAAAAATGTATAATCCACACTTTCAGGCTCCCAATATCTTCATAAAGCTCATCTTTATACAGCTGGTTGGCATCAAGCCATCTGGAGGTGTTAAGGAGATCCACTGACATTGTGTACATGAGTCAGGGATGATGACATTATCCTGTTTATTCCACGGCTACTTACTAAAGAAATCAATAGCAACGGTTATTCACAGAAGTGGTCTGCTATTCAGAAATAACAGACCCTAGAATGCCGTAATTGACCAATCAGAATCGAGTATTCAACAAAGCCGTGTAATAAAGGTCAATATGTGTGTGTGCGTGTGCGTGTGTACCGATGTCGTCGAAGCGCTCGACCCACACCACGAACACCTTGGTCTCGGGTCCCAGCAGAGGGAAGGTCTTCCCTGTGGAAGACCTCTTGGTCTTCACCAGAGGACTCAGCTACACAGAGACATTCAGAGACAGATGGAGACGAGAGAGAGAGAGAGAGAGAAAGAGACAGAGACAGAGATAGAGAGAGAGAGTCAAAATAACAGACGGAGAGAGAGACGGAGAGAGAGAGAGAGGGAGACAGACAGACATTAGAGAACATTCTTGCAACCCATTCTTACAATGTTGTGCGTCTGCTAACACACACATTATTTTAACCAAACCAACATCTGCCTCTAGTCAACTGAACGTCTAGTCAGTGAACACGTAATGCACCACACAAAGTGATCAGTAGTAGTTAGTAGCTTGTGACTACGAATTATTAGGCAGCATGTTCTCACAAACTCAACAGGGCTTGTACATCGCAACGTCACATTGCAATGACCGCCTCCATTTTGGGAGCATAGGAGCATTGTAATGTTAGTTATTGTGTAGGTAGGTACTATTTACTATTTTTTGTAATTAATGGTGAAATAATTTGTTATTATGGGGAGAAATTGTTGTTTGAAACTGCCACAGCATTTCTCATGCGAGACGTGGGAAAACAACATTTTCATTAGCCTAGGTTACGGTATATTTACGTTGATTTAGGATTTTGATTTAGGAGTATCGCCAACAATAAATCCCATGATGCATTCTGATGTCCAAGCCCTATACCGGTGTACTCGAGACTTGAGGCAAGGTGAGACACCCCATCATGACGCATCCAGCAGGAGTAGTTAGCTAGTGGTTAGACGTACCTTCTTGGCGGACTCCAGGTTGTCCGAGTGGTTGGGGAAGAGCTCCAGCGTGAGGTTGGGCTGCTTCAGGACGGGAGGCATGAGGTCTGTGGCGCCGTCGCCCTCCAGTGTGAGATCACTGTGGACCGAAGACTCCTCTGGGGACCCAGAGCACAGCTTCTGTCAGTATGGTTACATGCTGGTGACAGAGGTGCTAGGGGCTTCAACTAGTAGTCACATTATAGTTGATATGTATATATGCATTTTATGTATATTTTTGTGTATATATTATTCATATAATTTCTTCATTTCACATTTATTCCTGACTGTATTTCTGTGCACATGTGTATATTCCATTTTCATTATTATTTTTCTAATGAATGAAGTACTCTGAATCTGAAAGGCACTGTGTTTGATCCCCACCTGTAGGCTATCCCTAAGCAACCGTCGATTCAAGTCGCTTTGTATAAAAGTGTCTGTGAGATGACTAAATAAAGTGAAAGTGACCTGTAGTCCCTGACAGTACCTGGCTATCTGTCCTCTGTGTATACTGAGTACTGACCAGAGTTGTCCGTCAGTGATGGGACCACAAAGGCCATCTCCGTCAGGGCGTCGGCGTAGTAGAGGACCTTCTTCTCTCCGTTGAACGCGGAGCCTCCCGTCTCCTCTGGAGTGGCTGCATCTTCTACCAGGTCAAAGGTCACAGGTCAAAGGTCATTTACACTGGGCTGTATCCTATCGACCAACCCTATTCCCCGCTGTGTGAACTTTGTTTGAATACTCATGGTCGGGTTTTGTTTCCCCACCCCTAAGGGCTCACCCTTGGGCTGGGAGTCGGGGGTGTCGGGCTCACCCTGCGGCTGGGAGCTGGCTGGGGTGTCGGAGCAGCAGTTGAGGGTCCAGCTGGTGTCCAGGTGTCCGGTCCACCCGGGGTGGCGGCCCACCTCCACCGGCCAGCCCAGAGACAGCAGGAACTCCAGGAACTGGGGCTGAACGCTGGACGACGACTCCACGTTCCTCAAGATCTGAAGAAACACACACCGGAATCAATAAAAAAAAAACATGCACCAGAAATAGATTTTACCCATTGATTATTACAATATATACACATAAAAACACAAGACAACTTCGCTTTACATCCTACATAGGTGGTATCAGTTTTAGTCATGTGACTCACAGGAAACAAATGACTACACTGATACAGGGCAGGGTTTTCATTGTATGTTATACTGTCGTTATTAGTTATATATAGTAGGGCTGAACAACTCATTGAAATATTATCGCCAAGTGCAATATCCAAATCGTTAGAGCTGGGTAAAATGTGTCAATGTACATTTATAGCACCATTATAACTGAAGAACTGTAGTGCTGCAGAGATGCCCTGGACTACAATTTATTTTCTCCAGATGTAAGAAACATTGTCATTTTTCATTTAACACTAGAACCGCCGGAGCCGACGCCATTGGGCGTTGTGATTCAAAAATGTCAATTACTCCGTCTTTGTTATTGCTATGGTTACCTCCTGCCTCGACCTTTCCTAAATACCTATTCTGCACACGCCTATATCGTCATCATGATAGAATAACGTTTAGAAAACCAAATAAAGTGGTTTTTCAACGGCCAGGACCAGCGCTGATTAGCGTTGGTACTCTTCTGCATGACGGCTGTAGAGCACATTGAGAATAAATGGGACATAGAAACTAATTTGCACGCCAGTATTCATTTACATACACTGATAATCACTTATGATCACACTAAAGTATGTAGACCACAGCATTCATCCTTTCATATGTGTAAAATATCAGAAATGGAAGTGAAACTCAGAAATGTTATATATGTAACGCATTTGAACAAAATATAAGTGTTTCTAAATTGTATTATTTTTATAAATTGGTGTGGATGTGTGTTGACTGTTGAACTGAAAGACACACTGCGCACAAGAGAGATCGAGAGACAAATATAAAGGCTGAGGGGACTTATTGTCGTTCTTTCGCTAGACAAAATGTGATAATGTAATAGTCTTCACCATCGTTTGAGATTGAGAACCAATAGCTGGGTTGTTGGTGTTTTTTCATGAAAACACACCAACCAGGAGCATCGCCGAATTTATGCATTTGCATGAGCCAATAGAATAGTGTTAATGGCCCATCAGCGCCGACAAAAGGATACTGACGCTCTTGGGCGTCGGACTTGGCGGTTATAGGACCCGTAAAGAGTCTGGCGGTGCTAGTGTTAAGTGAAATTGAAAATTGTTGCAAAAGTGATCATTCCCTAATCACAATCGCAATAGCTGAATGATCCCAAGATGATTTTGCTTATATTGTTCAGCCCTAATAGGTAGTCATAATTATAGAGGCCGTTCGATGAGGTCAGATAAACACCAGATAAACACCATGAGTGTGACTTCATTCCCTCACCTCGTGGCTGCTCTTCTGCCCCGCCCTCACGTAGAACACAAAGACCGTGTCAAAGGGTCGGCACGGCAACAGGTCCAGGTAGCTGATGTCATCAAAGAAGGCCGGTGAGGAGGACTCCAGACCAATCAGGTGAGGCGGTAGGCGACTGTTGTTCGGTTCCTGATTAAAAAACATGAAAAAACGGTTTAAAAAAGGTGATTGTGCAGAACATCATTTAAAAATGAAAAACCTTTCGTGTTTTTATTTCCACTCGCTGTGAATATGCAAGATAAATCCATTCAACACACACATTTTTAACTGCTGCGAAACTAACTTCACAGAAGCTATGCTACAGCCTCCCCCCCACATCCATGTAGCGTGCTAACAGCTAACCTTGCAGCCCGTAGAATTGTCTTTACTGGACGCACACATGATGACATTAGTGTCAATCTTCTCGTCTAGATGTGGGTAAGAGGGACGCTCTTTTAATCCCATTATTCAGCATGCATGTAAACGTACAGATCCAATTATAATTCTGTCGTACATAACCATGCAGTTAATCCTCTTAAATCCCTTCACAACAACAGAGCCGTAGTGTCGTCATCCAGGTTCTCCCCCCCCGCCCCCCAACCTTGAGTGCCTCCAGTGACAGGAAGCCGAAGTGTGAGAGGAAGAGGCGGGCGGTCTGAAACTCCTGGGCGGGCGTGGGGGGCTTGCAGTCGGTGTGGGGGTCCGGGAAGGGCTTGGCACGCCACGCGTCCTCACTGTGGCGCTCCACCAGGTGCTCGTACTCCACCTGCTTGCTCATCATGCTGCGCAGGCGCTCGTGCTGCAGCTCCAGCTGAGGGGACATGATGGGTTTTCATTAGGGCGGGGAATGGCGGAAGCGGTGAAAAGGTGGATTCACCGTGGAAGCCCTTGAAAGGGCAGTGTCACCTGCTTGGCTATTTCCTGATATAAGAGTTTCCTGTTTCCGCCAAGAAATTTCGGAAGAGTCCCTTGACGTCATTGGTCGGACTTGGAAAACACCAATCACAGACCAATGATGTCAATGGTCAAATTAGCTGGTTCCCAATTTTTCTCACATATTAGAAAATAGCCGATGGTTAATAGAAAATAGCTTGACAGTTCTCCCTTAATGTGCTGGTTATCCCGTAGTCCAATTTGTTAGGCATCACCTTCTCCCACAACACCGTAGATGGAAAAGACACACAGAGACCGAGGCACTGCCAGGTGAAGTCTCTGGGCATCTTACTGGGTACAGTGGGCAGTATGTTGGCATCAAATATTGTCTTGGGGTTGATTTTTTTCCCCATCAGTTATTTGTTTATGAATCATAATATTTTTTGGAGTAAAGTTCTGCCAAAATTGTAGAAATACACATTTGCAATTCGTTATCGTGTCAAACTGTTGACGTGTTTCCATCACATTGCAAATGTGATTTCTGCAAAACGCAGAAAGGAATTATGTTGATTGATGCCGAATTAACACAATTAGATTCTAATATTTAAAATATAACATTTTCTAATCAAACTTTGAATGCTTGGTGCCAAAATGAGGAGTAAGCGGTTGTTTGTTGTCAAGGAGACCCGTTGTCAACGACACCCCCAGAGGTTTCTGGAAAGATCTTCAAACTCACGTGTGGGTCCTTACACTTGAATGTGTAGGTGGGTTCATTCTGCCAGCCCATACAACACACCTGAACATATACGTCACACAACCGGTTTACTAGCTGAACATATACGTCACACAACCGGTTTACTAGTTGAACATATACATCAGAATATACAGAATCGTCTATTCAACAAAGCCGTGTAATAAACTGACTTTGGGGGCTGGAGACCGAGTACCGGGAATCGGGGGAGGGGGGGGGGGGGGTACTGGGGTGTGTCACCCTCCTCACCTCCTTGTTAACGATGTCGTCCAGGTCAGGGATGCTGACGTCGGCCTTGACCAGCGGGATCTTGTCCACCTCCTCAGGGAACGGTCTCTGCTTCACGTTGTAGCGAATCCCCACGTCGTTGTTAGGCACCGGCCGTCCCTCAGGCACAAACACCTGCTGTACGGAGGAGGGGAGGAGGGGAGGGGTGGAGGGGTGGAGAGGGGGGGGAGAGGAGGACGTTTTAAAGAGAGCTGGACAAAGCTAGGGTTTCCTCAGAGATTTTAAATACTCCCTGAGCGTCAGGACATTAAAACAAAACTACAAAATTTGATATCTACAAGGCATATTATTAATAGACTAGAATTTGAGACTCAAAGGAAAATGTCTGTGTGTGTGTGTGTGTGTCAACACACACACACACACACACACACACACACACACACACACACACACACACACACACACACACACACACACACACACACACACACACACACACACACACACACACACACACACACCAGAAAGGAGAACAAAGAGGAAAGCAGAGAGGAGAGCAGAGAGGAGAGCAAAGAGGAGAGCAGAGAGGAGAACAAAGAGGAGAACAGAGAGGAGAGCAGAGAGCAGTGGACTAGGTGCTGGGTGAGCTCACCCTCTGGGTGGCCCGGGCAGCTCTTGGTTGGTGGAAGAGCTGCATGGTCCAAGCGTGTCTCCCGGCCGTCCCCCGGATCAGGACTGTCACCGAGGGGCTGGGGTCTGAAACACACGTCACACATCTCTTACTACAGACACATCCAATCACATCTCTTACTACACACACATCCAGTCACATATCTTACTACACACGCGCATCCAGTCACACATCATACTACACACACATCCAGTCACACATCATACTACACACACACATCCAGTCACACATCATACTACACACACATCAGTCACACATCTCTTACTACACACACATCCAGTCACACATCTCTTTCTACAAACACATCCAGTTCACACCTCTTCATACACACAGATCCCTCATTCCCTCATTCATCATACTACACACACATCCAGTCACACATCTTACTTCACACACATCAGTCACACATCTCTTACTACACACACATCGAGTCACACATCTCTTACTACAGACACATCCAGTCACACATCTCTTACTACACAGACACATCCAGTCACATCTCTTTCTACAAACACATCCAGTTCACACCTCTTCATACACACAGATCCCTCATTTATGTGAACTGTTCTGTGTGAACTGTGAACTAGGGGGCTGCATTGGGATTGTGTCCCGCTGGGTCCCGCGGGACCCAACTCAAATCTTGCGGGAGCGGGCGGTATGAACTTTGCTGCGGGCGGGAGCGGGCGGCTAAAAAAAAAACACTGCAGGATCGGGATATAGCCTAGTGACAGGATGTCAATAAATGATGGATTAGAAGAATATGAAACAGCATTTATTTAATTAAAAACGAAATGAAAACAATGAAATAGGAGTGCTATTCCTGACCAGTGCGTCGAAAGACATGCTGGCCAGGAAAACGAAACAAACAACCCCATGAATCTCTTTATTAATAGCCTATAAAATTACATGTTTTCTCCTGCGGGAGGGGAGAAGACACTAAATCAATGCATTTCTATTATTGTGCGGGCATAAATTCTCAAAGTTTTGCGGGTGCGGGCAGGAGTGTAACACACACGTTGCGGGTGCGGGCAGTAATGGTCAGAAAATCAGCGGGAGCGGGATGAAGAAAACAGTCCCGCGCAGGGCTCTACTGTGAACCACAAATGTCTGTATATCCAGCAAATAGGATTTTAAATTAGCTTCCAACTCAAGACACCCACAAGCACCCTACTCTTCTCCTGGTGAGCTGCCTCGGTACTGATAGACGTGAGTGGAGGGTATGGGGTGAGTCCCTGGTGGACAGGGTGGATGCATCGTCAGAAAAAGGCTTCCCCGACTCACTCTGCTCGTTACCCAGCGGCTGCTCCAGCATGGCCAGGATGACCGAGTTGTCCAGGACGAAGTAGCGGAAGTTGCTGGCACCGGTGGAGCTGAGGCGGGCGTAGCGGATCAGTGTGTCCTCGTTGAGCAGGCTGCAGGTGGAGGCGGGGCCGCTGGGCGACGGGAAGGCCCCCAGCACCTGCATGATGCTGGGGATCGCCACGGCAACACACAGAGATACACAGACACAGCAGGAGGGAAGTGGGTCAGTGAGCACAGCAGATGCTTGGGACAGATTAAAAATGGCAGTAGTAGTCGTAGTCTAGTAGTAGTAGTACTGTGGTAGTGGTAGTAGTAGTAATAATAGTAGTAGTAATAATAGTAATAGTAGTCGTAGTTGTAGTCGTAGTAGTAAGATGAAGCTCATGATGGAGACTGACCAGGAGAGGGTGGCCTCGGCAGCGTCCTTCACCCTCATGGAGGCGGGGTTGTGCTCCTTCTCTCCCTTGTGTCTGACTTCCAGGTCCTGTCGGGACTTACTGCCAGATATCCCCAGCTCCACAATCTCCAGGACCTCCACCAGACAGTCCTGTTCCACACACACAATGCTGCGATTAACCCTGGGTTCATCTGGGACCCAGCAGTCCTATGTTATAGCAGAACTACTGATCCAGCGGTCCTACTATGTTATAGCAGAACTACTGATCCAGCGGTCCTACTATGTTATAGCAGAACTACTGATCCAGCAGTCCTACTATTTTATAGCAGAACTACTGATCCAGCGGTCCTACTATGTTATAGCAGAACTACTGATCCAGCGGTCCTACTATGTTATAGCAGAACTACTGATCCAGCGGTCCTACTATGTTATAGCAGAACTACTGATCCAGCGGTCCTACTATGTTATAGTAGAACTACTGATCCAGCAGTCCTACTATGTTATAGCAGAAGTTCTGAGGGGAGACGTCTTAAGATACTTTTGTGAATCCGGCCCCAGGTCTGATGCTCGACACCACAAACTGAGGAAGCCCTACCTTTTCGTCCAGCATGTCTGGGTGTTCTGTGAGCCAGACGCATAAGAACTGGAAGGCGGCTACGATCATGGAGTGGAGGTCTCTGGACTGGAGCGGGGCTGGCCGGCTGCACTGGTACACGATGTAGCCACAGATGGAGCTGACCGCACGCTTCCGGTCCGCTGAGTCCACCCCTGCTTTTACCTGGACAGGAACACACAGGGAAATACATTACATCAGTGGTTATTAACCGGTCTCACCTCAGGACCCACGTGTCTTTATTTATTAAGTAACGACCCAAAAATACAAAATGTATTTACCAATATTGCAGTAATCAACAATGTCTTCATGTACTGTTAAAAACATGGAGCAAATACAAAGCTGCAACAATTGGGGCTAAACTCAATGAAATAGTAAGCCATTGAAACATGAATTAATTCATGGGCTTCTTTCTAAAGATTAAGGTTTAGCGTATGCTCTGTGACCCACTCAGAATGCCCTAAAATCACAGCTTTATGAGACACTATCCAATGTGCATCTCAGGGAACCTGAAGCCCTGCTCTCCAGGGCCTGGTATCAAGTCAAGTCCATTTTATTTGTATAGCCTTAGCCCCCCCAAAGGGCAATAAAACACTCCAATATTATCAAGGAAGAAACCTTGAGAAGGAACTAGGGATGTCCGATATTGGCTTTTTTACCGATAACCGATAACCGATATTGTTCAACTCTTAATTTCGATACCGATATCAACCGATACCGATACCGATATATGCGGCCGTGTTTTACACCAAAACTAATTTCAGGTAACATCATACAATATTTAGAGTTACAGAGTTACGCTACAACTAGCGTCCCACTACACGGCCGCACATGCCCAGGCTTGTTATTGAGACGGCGCGGCGCGTTTGATGATGTCATCAAACGACGTCCTCACTTGAAACATAACAGATGTCTGAAATTATTTCAAACAAAGTGTTTATTTATTTCACACTGTCTTTGTACTAACAGAAAATGGTCGCTTGCATTCGACTCAGGGCAATTAGAGCTTTCCAACAAGGTATAACATGCCATAGGCCACTTTAGTCATTTTGAGCTTTTTTAAAAACCGATACCGATATTTTCCGATATTGATTTTTTATGCCAATATCGGCCGATAATATCGGTGGGCCGATAATATCGGACATCCCTAGAAGGAACATAAGGAAATAAGGAAAATGAGTATTGTGCATAGTGATGGGGGCTCCTCCTCACCTTGGCCAGGCCAGCAAGCAGCTCCAGGGCAGCCAGTGAGATGCTCATGTCCTGCCTCCACTGGGAGTTGAGCCTCTGGGTGACCAGGTGGATGCTACGCACCAGCAGCCCGGCGGCCGTATCTGAAACAACTGAAGCATATGACACCCGAAATACCAACCACCAAACAGGGAAGAGCAGAGCAGAGCAGAGGAGCATGAAGGAGACCACACTGGCTGGGACACACAGGAGCAAGCATTAGCGTCACACTGCTAACCCCCCAACCCACACACGCATGGCTGCTGTTAGCATGATCATGCAATAGAGCTAATGTGTTGCAAGGTTAGCATTAGCCCACACACACATACATATATATATACATATATATATATATATATATATATATATACTGTATATACATATATATATATATATACTGTATATACACACACACACACACACACACACACACACACACACACACACGTATATATATATATATATATATATATATATATATATATATATATATATGACATGGAACAAAAACTACAACCGCCAGAGTATGTATATTTATTTCAAACAATAAAGCCAAACACAGCTTTGACTTGATAGCTGTAGCTAAATAAAAAGAGCTGAATGTGTTGAATCGGCACCATTAGAAAAAACAAAGACGAAAGTTTGAAACCCCTGTGATAAACTCTCATAAGGGACCAGGAAGTCCATATTTGGGTGGGCCTGAGGCCATATTTGTTGAGGTACGGTTGTTTGTATTTATATTTAAATTGAGCTTTCATCCAAAGTGACTTACAGATGATACAGGTAACGCAAATGCACAACACAAATGATAAATTATATTATAGTTTGTTCAAGTTACGCTTAAAAAGGTCTACGAAGAAACCTCTGAGAACAGGTTTCAGAAAAAAATAAAAGCTCACTGCACTCGAATATTTGCACACAAGACTGAAAAAAGATAAATAGAGCTTTAAATTTGGAGACTTGAGTCCAACTTTAAAACCACATCCAGAACTCAGGACACGGCATCACAGCATAAACCTACAGAGACATTTCACCCAGCGCTTCTTTACTCTCCAAATCACTTTGACCACGTTGGCTGAGGAGAACACAGGGGCATCATGTTAGTCCACATGCTGGAAGCCAGGGAAACCATCACAAAGCAAAGTTTCCCAGTAAACCCATGACTGCTTAAAGCCCAGCCGGCCCAAGCGATGTGGGGATGGGCTCTGCTCAATCAGTTGGCCTGCCTTATAGATGTGGAATGGTATATACTGTATATTGTCCAACACCAAGACTACAAGACTACAATGTTAATAACTACAGGTGTATGTTGCAAAGCAGTAATTATGTACTTTTTACATACACTTATGTATGTATGTAAAACTATAGTGTCACGTTTTTACACCATCATGTCAAAGAGTATCCCACCTACCATCTTCTGTATGGTACATTATCACCTTTGTTTCCACACAGACATTATATAGTGTCACACATAGTTGGTATGGTATGACCTTATATGGTGTGACACATGGTTGGTATGACCTTATATAGTGTGACACATAGTTGGTATGACCTTATACGGTGTGACACATGGTTGGTATGACCTTATATAGTGTGACACATAGTTGGTATGACCTTATACGGTGTGACACATGGTTGGTATGACCTTATATAGTGTGACACATAAAAACAACAGCAGGGTTATTTATTGTTTAACTTTTGTATCATCATGACTACGGAGGTAAAACTAATGTCCTTTTGGAGACATCAAGTATCTACTCTAATCTTCCCATCCAGTATCCATTTCCCTCCACTATCTCCTAGAGCAGTCCACCAGTTCCAGCCACCAGCCAATTCCGGACTGTCCCAATGGACATGGAAACAAAAGCACTAGCAGCTATGTGGAGGCTAGAGGAGGACATCCACAGTTGGCGGTTAGTCTTGGCGGTCACAGTCTGCCTACCGTAGTCTCGCAGCAGTGCCTGAGAGGGGCGCTCCGAGTCTGGGCTGGTGGTCTCAGTGCTGCCCCCGCTGGTGAAGCTGATGCCACTGTTGGTGCGGCTGTGGCTCTGGTTCTTGGAGCCGACGTGACCGCCGTCGATGCTGCCCTGCAACCGGTGGACAAAAAGACCTTTAGTCTTGAAGACCTTGGTTTTATGAATTGACATATGGAGAAGCAGAATATATATGAGGTACGTCGCCTTAGACTGGTGGGTGCTTAGTTTTTTTGGGGCTAAGGCATACCAATATCTCAACCAGAAATTCAAGGCACACAACCTTTAAAGTTGTGAACAGGAAAAACGTTCAATTGTTTTTTCACTGGCGTCACTGTAACCTATGTCAGGAATATATATTAAATCGCACAAAATTTCACTGCACCTAACCTTGCCTCAAGAAACACTGGTTGGGAATCAAGCTGGGCAATATGGCCAAAATCTTCGATCTCGAGAATGACATATCACAGTATAGCATGTTTTCTGGCAATTTACTAAATACGTAGTCTATATAAAAGTATAGTAGAGTATTTTCTCAATTTTTGCATCACTTTACTGTAATGTAGCCTTTAAAACCAGGAAAGGCATATGATGATATGACAATATCCAAAATCTAAGACAATATCTAGTCTCATATCACGATATGGATATAATACTGATTTATTGCCCAGCCATGGTTAGGAACCAACCTTAGAGAACACACTCTAGTCAGAACAAGAGGCCTGTGAAGCTCTGTGTGTCATTGTGATAAAGGGATTTATAAATAAAGTTGGGTTGACCAAAGTCTTACCGTTTCATTCTGCGTGCCGATGGACTCCAGCAGCGCTGAATCCTGGACGATGTTCAGCATGGCACCTGAAATCAGGGACAAAAGTTTATTAAATTAGTTTAATTAAATTAGTCTCCATCTGCACTACATCACCCAGAATGAGTTGTGTGTTGGCAGGGACTACATTACCCAGAAGGAGCTGTGTGTCAGTGGGAACTACATTACCCAGAATGAGCTGTGTTGGTGGGAACTACATTACCCAGAATGAGCTGTGTGTTGGTGGGAACTACATTACCCAGAATGAGCTGTGTGTTGGTGGGGTCGGTCTCTGTCTGCAGGGCTCCTATGAGGACGTTGACCAGGCGTAGTCTCAGGGCCAGGAAGGAGACGGGCTGGTCGTGAGGAGAGCCGTCTTCCTCGCTGAACTTCCCCTCCAGCAGAACCTTCAACCCAGAGCACTGATGTTGCTTTTGATCATTTGATTTACAACAAACATACCTTATGCTTGTAGTATAGTACAGTACTAAAGTATAGCTCACAAGTATTCAAGCAGTAGCTCACTTCAGGCTGTGGTATATGGTTGTTATAACGCAGCTAAGGGGCTGTTGGCCTGAAGCACTCTAGTTTTGCTCAATCCCCTCCTCAATAGTTAGCCAACCCCAGAGGCTGAAGTACACCTTAAATGATTCCATTTCGTTAGCTAGCTAACTTTGTTTGTTAGCTAGCTAACTAACTATCCTAGTTTGTAAGGCACACGTTTGTTTTCCCAGTCGTGAAGCAATACTAAATTGTGCAAAATAATCAGATGTCATAGCCGTGGTGTATGGTTAAAAGACCACGGCTATCAACCAATCAGATTGCTTGGTTTGAGCAACCCGTTTTATAAAGTATCATATAGTATAGTAAGCAGTACCTCTGACTTGATGTTTCCAAAGTGGTGGGGCAGGGGCAGCATGGCCAGCAGGATGTTGATGGAGGCCCGCCGGAGGTCCGTAGGGTTCACGTACAGCTTGAACTTCGACAGCTCCCTGACCGGGTCAAAGGTTGCTTTTTATGGACAGGCATCTCTTATAAACTATTAAAGGGACCTTATTTTCCCACCAGGTGTTGAGCAACCATTACAAAATCTACCTTTTAGTGACATCACAAGTGATGGAGTGTCCACCCAGATGTATGATGGATAGATCAACCTTCCAGCCTACCCAGTGGACTGTACCAACTGGTAAGTTGATCTATCCATCATACATCTGGGTGGACACTCCCACTTGTGATGTCACTAGAGAACAGACGTAACGGCCAATCGGCCCTTTAAAAGACGTGCATCTCTCACAAATGATTACAGCCTCAGAATAAACAACATGGAAAATACTGTAGTCAACTGGTCAAATACTACTGTCACCCAGTAGAAAAAATCATGTCAATCATAAACCAATGAAAGATGAGTATTTGAGAGGTCTTCCTCACCTGTCTGGTAGTATGGTCTCCAGCGCGGCTATAAAGTAGGGCACCACCACGTTGATGCCCTTCAGGTCAGAGCAGAAGAGGGAGGAGGAGTTGAGGATGATGGAGGCCAGCACCGGCCGGCAGATGAAGTCAGAGATCTGGAGGCCTTGGATGAGGACCATGTAGAACCTGCAAACCACAGGGCAGAAGAATGCTGTGTTCACACCGCACGGCACGAATACATACACAGTCAAGGCAAAGGTGCGAATAGACCGCGAATGACCCTCCTCCTGGTGTTACCTGGACAGGTAGACGGGCAGGATCTCCTCGCCCGTCTTCTTGCTGCAGAAGATACGGCAGAGCGTGCCGCAGGCCTCGGCGCGGCCGGCCTCGTAGCTCTCGGGGAACTCGTTGGCGTCGAACATGGGGTTGGACACCATGGAGTCGGTGGACAACTGGGAGCCCTTCCTCCTCAGCTCCAAGCCCACCTGGGTGGCTATGGCTGCAGTGCACAGAGACACACACACACACACACACATCAAGAGGACCCTGAATGTGGAGGACAATGCTGGTGACAGTGAGACATGTGCGCACACCATGGAAGAAGCAGACAGAGGGTGAGAAGTATACTGGGGGTATGCGCACACAACCAACACCAACCACAAACAAAAGTTAACTCAATAAAATGCTACCGTAAAGATGCAAATCAAAAACAAACCAGAACACTTAAGAAATAATAGATAAATGGTAATAACGGAGACTTAAAGGACAAATGCTCACTCACGCCATGAAGAAAGGCAATCAGGGACTTCTGACACAGAGAGTTTGCCACCACAGCGTGCTACCGATCCCTGGTAGAGTAGGAATCCACAAGGAGGTGAAACGTATACTGAACTCAAATTGAAACTACATCCATTTGTGTATCTTTTAGAAGAGCTACAAACTCCCTGTGTCAGTTTCCATGCGTCTGGAATGACGGTGCGTTCACCACCGAGCGACAGACCATTCACGTCATGCATTGAGGCACCAAACCAATGGATTCCCAACTGAACTCAACTAACAGTACAGAACCAAATCACACAACACTGGTGGAACAATGCGGAACTTGCTAGATGAGGTGTGTGTGAGGGGGAGGTGGGGGGGGGAAAGAAAGAGAGAGAGGGAGAGAGAGAGAGAGAGAGAGAAGGAGAGAGAGAGAGAGAGAGAGAGAGAGACAGACAGAGAGAGAGACAGAGAGACAGAGTGAGAAAGAGAGTGAGAAAGAGAGTGAGAAAGAGAGTGTTTGATCAAATCAAATATTAGTGTGGGCTGAAAGGAAAGGAAAGAAGAAATTAAAAAGGCTGCATTGTCACAAACTGGCAACAGAATGATGTGGGGGCAGACGATGCGTTGTGAGGCCCATCCCACCATTTTTTGGACGTTGTTGACATAATGCTGATGGCTATGGAGTATGACAGGAAGTAGGGGGTGTGCGTGTGGATGGATACAGGAAGTAAAATGGATGACAAATAATGAAATGATTGTGACCAAATGAAAAAAAAAAAAAAAAAAAGCAAGGAATTGATCAAGAACTGACTGAAAGTCAAAAAAACTGCCGTTCCTACTTACAGGATTTATAAGAAAGGAGAATTTGGATAAAAGAGGCTGCAAGATAACAGAAATAGTGAAGAGACAGAAAATCAAAGCAGAGCCAATATTGTGGGGGTCAATTCATATCAGGAATGAATTGTGTTCATTTGTTTTCTTTTGTTCTCCTCAATGGATGACCTCTGACCCTCCACTGGACCGATGAACACCAATCAGACACATTCAAACAGTCCAAATGTCCAGAATTAGGGAAACATAAAGATGGCCCAATACAACAACCTGAATATTACATATGTTTTGTATCTGCATATGTATGTGTGTTCTCTCTGTAAAAACTTTGTTTTTAAAGTTTGGAAACTATTGCTAGAGCAATAAATAACTAGACCGATAAAAAGTATAACAAAAAATAATAAAATAAAAATTTAGCAAGTAACTAAACGTGAATCATTTATCAAAAGCAGCATTATGAAATTAAAAGCGAAACTCATGTTAAAACATATTAAACATGTTAAAATATGTTTAATATGGTCTTGGTTGACAAATAAAACTGCTAATACAGTACAGTAGAGTCATTAAAACAAGCCACGTGTGTACACAGTTGGCAGTTTGGATCGATGGTGTTTGAATGGGACCGCAATCGCCCACCTCTCACACAACGCAAGGTAAAGAGAAAGAAATGGTGGAACCAAAACCATATACCCAACAATAACGACAGTTAAAAAAAGACGCTGACAAACAACGAAAAACAGACAGACGGAACCAACACACAGCTCCACAGGGACACAAAGTGATGGCCACAACGACAAACCCCTCACCATGCAACACATAAACACAGCAGATTTCATCATGTTTAATTACAACCTATCAAAAAGGAGGATGAAACAGAATAGAAACGGTCCTGTCCACCCTCTCTATGAAGCTGAAAGAGGTAAACATGGCGGCGAAGAGAGGGTGAGCAAGCTACCTCTAGAAGATACCAGGTTCACGTTTCTTATTCAAATTCAAATGACACCTCTGGTCCAACAATCATTTGATTTTGGACCGTGAACCCCAATTAAAGGGCCCCTATTTAACCACCAGGTGGGCTGTTGAATAGCCAATACCTAGCTATTTGAAAAATGTTCCCCTTTAGTGACATCCCAAGTGGGAGTGTCCAACCAGATGTATGATGGACAGATCAGCCCCAGTTGGTATAGGCCACTGGCTGGGCTGGTCGGTTGATCTATCGATTATACATCTGGAAACTCCCACTTGCAATGTTAGTAGAGAGGGTAGATAGTGTTGCTTGGGTCTAGACCTTTGAATCTGCCCACTCCACCAAGTTGGAGTTGACTGCTTCTGTTCTGGCATTATGAGTAACTAAGGACTAAAGATTAGCCAATCAGGGCCACGGGTGGGACTACCGCCGTTGTCAAGCTGTCGTCAAGCTGTGCACCGGAACCAAGGAGGAGTAATAACAACAATGGCGACCGCTTTATACAAGATAGACGCTGCTATCGAGGCTGTTCTATGTCGAGGTATGTTGAGGTGTGTCTTCTCAATATCGCCCAACATCGTAGTTTGATTTTACTTCGCTCCGCTCCACTCTTAAAACCCCGGCAGAACCAGTTTGTTGGCATGGCTTTGGCTACGCATCAGTGTCGACTTGAAATGACGCTAGATTCAGGCGGATACGTTGGTCTCTAGTGATTGGTTAGGGAACATCGAATCCCCCCCTACGTAAATCGGTTAGAGTAGAGGCAACATCAGACTGGAAATGGAGAGTAACGAGTATTGACTATTAGTATGACCATTCTGTCTGATATCAGGCAATAGATAGTGGTAAAATAGGGAAACCCATGCAATTCACTGTCTAATAAACAAAGAGGGGTACAAGGTGCTCGATTACACAGATCACCATAGCAACGGTCCTCCCTGCATGGCGGTCGTTTCATCCTCCCTTCCAAGAAGAGCTAAGCTATGGTGCTAGTAGTCAGTAGCTAAACGTGCTAGCTCTGGCTAGCTTGGGCTAGCTTGGGCTCCTTACCGGTCATGCTGGGGTCGCGGCTGAGGCCGCTGTGTAGTTTACAGTGGACCAGGGCGGCGTCGAACAGCCACTGGCCGAACAGGTTGAGGATGCTGTTGACCTTGGGTCGGGCGGGGGCCGGGAGGGGCCGGGACTCCCAGCTGGTCTGGTTGGGGCTGGACAGCAGGGTAGGGGAGGAGGACTGTTGTTGTTGTTGCTGTTGTTGCTGGGAGGCTTTAGTTGGTTGACTCCCACTGCCCTGAGAGGTGGAGCAGAGAAAGGAGGGTTAGTGATAAGGAGCTACCAGCTGTCAACATTGGGATTTGAAAATAAGTGACATTTTCAGGCGCCCTGCCCCGGGCCGTCCCATCACCCCTACCAATGTCCATATACCCCTTACATTTAGACAAGGGTATAGGACTGTCCCGCCACCCCTACCACTGTACACATACCCCTTACATTTAGACAAGGGTACACATACCCCTTACATTTAGACATGGGTACACACAGTGAATCCTAAAATCACCACTTGGCAACCACTTGCGTTAAAATGTCAGTGCAACAAGGTTTGGGTGAACTAGCTCCTACGTTATGTAAGTGACTACAAGGTTATTAAATGGTTTATGTTCTTAGAAACCTTTTATAAGAAAGGTTAAAAATACAGGAGATTTACCGGGAAAATATTTAAACGGGAGGACAGCGGGAGAGAAGGGTAAAATACGGGTGAATCCCGGGAAAAACGTGAGGGTTGACAGGTATGGGAGGTACAGGTAGGGGGGTGGGCTGGTCGTTCAAAACGGAGATGATGGAACCACAACCATTGGCTGTCGTAGTGTTGTTGTTGCGGGAAAGTATGAGTGGAGCCTAGTTTATTTATTTTAGTATTTAGTTATTTTCGTGAAGTTTAGTCCTTGTTAATGGACATCAGGGACACACAACACTATAGGCCGTCGTAGTGTTGCTGTGGTTAAGTATTTATTTAAGTTGAGCTCATTCATTTTGGTTTATATAGTTTAGTATATTCCCTGTTAGTCTGCGGAGGCAATGTCACTTTTGGTGGTCTATTCTCACTTCTTGTGGTCTAATTCAATCATATGAGACTGATTTGTGACATAGAACAGGGAATGTGTTCCTGTTGTATTGCACTAGTTCATTACAGAGCTTATAACTACCTTAATATCTGGTCTTACAAGCCATTAGGAAGGTTATTAGGAACACATTATTTTATTGTAACATGACTCCCATGTTTCCCTCTTTTATTCCAGACCAAGTCTATCAGGTAGAGGAAGTAAAAAAGTGTAAGTTGGATAAAACTCCCACATTCAGCAGCTTGTATTGCCGCACCACCACCAAGGTCATAATTAAAAACACAAGATGGCAACTTATCACAATTCTCTTCATTCATAAAGAATTACCTTTTCAGCCTTTTGTCATTTGAAAAGCTAAGGTCTAGACCGCCATCAAACACTACATCACACGAGACTCACAGTGGAGGAGCTCTTGCTGGTCGTCTTGGTAACCGCCGTGTGTCGCTGCTTGCGGCTGTGGGGGGGTGTGGTGTTGTTGACCGAAGGTGGCGGAGACATGCTCAGTCGGTTGACAGGCGTGGGCGGGGCACTGTCGGCTCTGGGCCGCGAAATGCCTGTCGGGAGGGGGACAGGTGAGCACAAACAGAACGTTATTAAAAAAGGTAAGGAATGATTAGAGGAATGATGGTTTCATTTTTATACTTTCATGGTGGAGTTTACCTTGCTGTACTTTTGTACCTGTTTTCACACACAAAAAAAATTTTTTGGATAAGCAAGCAAAGTCAAATATGTATAAAAATCATTCTTTGTTCAGCTGCTCTTTAGGAGATTTGAATGTTGTGCAGTGATACTTCATGTTGTGGGTTAAATTATCTTTACATACACAATTGGTGGTGTATCCCAGTTTTACAGAACAATTTGAAATGTTAGCTTCAGTCGGCATTTTGGTTAGTTAGTTCATCCTGTTAATAAAATCTCACGCACGCACGCAGACGCACACACACACAACTTCCCCACACAATCTTCATTAATTGTTAGATATGAATCACTTTTATCAATCCACCTTGATTAGATAGATAAACATATTTTGTGCTGGCAACTGTTGATGTATCATCTTGTAGGCGAAAATACAAATCGACATGGCTGAAGCACAAAAGAGACCAGATTCATCCGTCCATTCACCACCATCATCATTATCACCACCCTGTCACCCAGAAGGCCATTTGGGTATTAAAATATGCGGACGTTGTTTTATACCATGAAGGAGGCCAGGACTGAAAGAGCTTGCTCTCTTGCTCACCTCTCTGTGCTCAACAGAGACACCTACAGTTCAGGGAGAGAAATACAAGCCAACATGCTGCCGCTGTAACATTACAAGCAGGGAACACTCACACACACATGCACTGGCCAAACCTTGGACAACTTCTGATGTTTGTCTTTAGCTGGTCTTTAGCTAGCTCATCTCTGGTGTTCTCACAGGCGCAGCATTTATTTTGTGCATATTTTATAACTCACCAATGTCGTAATGAAGGCAGTATCTAACCACAAATGATGCGTCTCGCCTCCAATGTTTCATGGGAGTATATTTTGTAAGATGTATTTTCAACAAATATGTTGTATTAAAATAAACATTGAGAATGGTATCATCTCACTCAAGCCCTCACAAATGACTTGGAGGTCCAAAACAGATATTTCAGAAGTTTATTACGTACCAGAGTCCAGTTTTACCAGCACAGTAAACGTTACCTTAATGCCCCACAATAAGAATCACATGAAGAACTGGTGATGGTTAAAGTTTGCACTTGAACGCTCCCCGGTCTTTCCTCTCTTACCTTGTGTGTGTGTTTTATCACACCAGGTTAATGAATTCAAGGAACAGGACATAAATACTTTAAATTACTCTGAATGAAAGCTATTTGTTGACAGGCAGAAATGACAGGCAGCCATTTTATAAATACTCAATTTCAGATTTTTAGATTTTAGAAATAAACATACTACTACTACTACTACTACTAATACTACTACAACCCACCGTGATATACAACGTTTGAACGCTGCTCTACAACACACCTGTTACTACAGTACAACCCAACCGTTAGCTGTCTCTTTTGAATGCCACTCTACATCCACCTGTTAGCAGACTGTTGAACACTTCTCTACAACCTGCTTGTTAGCTAACAGGAAGCATTCAAGAGACATCCACCTGTTACTACAGTACAGACCACTTATTAGTCCCTATGTCAGCACACCTGTAACGCGTCTCTTGAACACTACCTGTAACCAATCTCTTGCACACTACCTGTAACCCAACTCTTGCACACTACCTGTAACCCAACTCTTGCACACTACCTGTAACCCATCTCTTGCACACTACCTGTAACCCATCTCTTGAACACTACCTGTAACCCATCACTTGAATGCTACTCTACAACTACCAGCTGGGTCCTTTTTGCCTGCTAGAGTTGAAAGACCTACCGGCCAAGCAACTGTTTGAATATGTAACCCTGCATTTGTTTACCTGCCTAATGGTCAAATCTTTCATCCATTGGCTGGTGGCAGGTGTTCACCTGTCTCTTAAACACTACCTGTCGCGTGCATCTCTTGAACACTACCTGTACGCCTTCCCTCTCCGTCTAGCGCCCAGACTGCTGGTTCCTCTTACCTAGGAAGGCGTCCACCAGGCGGCTGACGCCCCGCATGGCCCTGAAGAAGATCTGGGGCAGCTGCTTGAGGCAGGGCAGCAGCACCACCTCGTGAGGGATGCCACTGGAGCTCAGGAACTGCTCCTGGAACTTGGGAGTGGTGCTCACGATGGCCGGGTTGCTCAGGTCTACTGGGTTACTATGGAGAAAGACATGCAAAGTGTGTTGTGTGTTAATGTGTGTGGGTGGTGTCTATGGTGGGTGTATCCCATTTGTTTTTGTTGTTCTGTTTTTTGTTTTGCTTATTTTGCGGGGGGGGGGGCTCAGGTGCAGAATGGGTCCTCTACCAACTGTTTCTACATTTCTGGGAGACATTTCCATACATTTGCATTATGCCTGGCAGTGAATAAATAAAGCTTTGTAGAGGCGACTGAATGCAAACATATGAAACAGCCATGTAGATACTCTCTGGGGTGAGCGACAAACCTGAGCATGTGCAGGAAGCGATACCAGGTCTGAGCCACGCAGTCGTTGTCCATCTCTACTGGGATCAGGTTGGCGTCTTCATCGGGGACTTTGAAGGGAGGGAAGGACGGGCCGTGGGTGAACCTAAGCAGTCTGCAGAAAGACACAGAACCAGAAGAACTGCTTTATCCAATGGGACTTACAGTGAATTTAATTAAACATGTCATTCATTACAAATACGTGAAGCAACGGCAGCTATTCAATGCAGAAGTTTAATTTAGTCTATTTCCCTGTTCTGAAACTATTCAAACTGGTTGGTGTTTAGTGTACCAACACAGGCAGTGGTCTGTCAGTCTGCCTCAATGGTCTGCATTTATAGAGCACTTGTCAGACCTGTGGCCACTCAATGCACTTTACAATTACTGCCTCACATTCACCCATTCATAAACACATTCATACACCGACGGCGGTGTCAGCCATGCAAGGTGACAGCCAGCTCGTCAGGAGCAGTTAAGGTTAGGTGTCTTGCTCAGGGACACCTCGACACCTGGCTAGGAGCCGGGGATCGAACCAGCGACCTTCCGGTTGCCAGATGACCTGCTCTACCTCTTGAGCTACCGCGCATGCCATCCATCCATCATCATCATCATCATCATCATCCTCATCCTCCTCCTCCTCCTCCTCCTCCTCCTCACCTGGAGGTGAGGGCGCAGGCCGCCCGGCTCCACTGCTCCACCACAGGGGGGTGGTGTCTCCAGTTGACCAGCATGTCGCGGGCCGTCTTCCAGTAAGGGGGGGTGGGGAAGCAGCGGGCACACGCCAGCAGCCACACCTCCAACAGCACCGCCATCAGCTTCTCCGCCAGCTTCTCCGCCACGCCCACTGTGGAGCAGAAAGCAACATGTCATGGTGGGAGGCGGGGGGGGGGTCAACATTGAAGGTCCCCTATTTTCACCACGCCTGGTGGTAAAATAGTGGCCCTTTAAAGTCATGCATACTCAATGAGTAATAAGTCAGATGATTTACTTGTAAATGAGCAAATCATTCTAGTGCTTTAGTAGTCTCTTGTTGTAATGTTGAGTCAACACATTGCTCGCAAAATGTTTTCTGGCTAATATTTAGTTGGCAGCAGCACCGGATAAACTGTGCATACAAAGAACATGTATTTGAATGTTGTAAAAATGATTGGTCCTTCTTAGCCCTTTGTACAGCTGTTTGCTCAAATGTATATCCGTGATTGGGATTTTAAACTCATTTCTTGTTTCTTGGGTTGTTTCCCTTGCTACTCACTTGCTACTGTGGTGTCGTTTTGCACAAAAAGCACTAAATAAATAAAGTTTGGTTTGATTAGATTAGATCTGAGGTCATTCAAGGCTCTACTCCTAGGGCTTTAAATACCATTGACTGGTAAGGTAGGTGTACGGACATATCTCACTCTGTCAGGTGCTCCAGGCTATCAATCTAATCTCACATCCGAGGGGCGGAGTCAGCCACAACAGAAAGCAGTCGCTTATCAGTGGGAAAAGAATGCAGGATTGTGATTGGCTGGGGCTGGGGCTCACCTCCTGTGGTGGGCGGGGCCAGCAGAGTGTCGTTGACGCGCAGCAGGAAGAGCAACAGCACCTCCCAGGTCTCTCTCACCATGGAAACGGACTCGCGAGCCAGCTTCTGGACGGCAGTCAGGACCTGCTGGCACAGCCTGATGTGGTTCAGGCTGTGTTGTTCTGGTCTGGACGGATGGACGGATGGACAAACGGACCCTGATTACTTTGTTTATTTATAACAATCCCAGACAGAGCTCAAGATAGAAAGGACTGTGTGAAGTTAGATAATAAAATGAATAATACACGATGAACACAAAACGCACTAGAAAGATCTACACAAAATATACAAATACATAAAATACCTGTCCATCTATAAATAGATGGACATGTGAAGAAAAGGAAACAGGGGTTGAAATAAGGCTGTTTTACTCGCCAAATGCGAGTAATTTTTGTATTTGTCGAGTAATTTATGAAGACCACTCGCCACTCTGGCGAGTAATCTAAAAATTCGGCGCGATTGCCGCGGACCCGCCAGCAACGGACCCGACCGCGCAGCACCCACCGCCGTCTACAATCGCGCAGCTCCCCCCCGCTTCCCCCCGCTCAACAATCGCTCACCGTGAATATCCACTATAAGCGAATGATCGCGCGCGATGTGCCGCCTCCATTCACTTTCTATGGGACGCGAGCAATTCGCTGCGCAAAGCACGCTGGGATTGTTTGCGGCGCGGAGCCGGCTGCGGCGCTGCCTGGCTCCGCTTCTGAATTTGCATAAAGTTGGGAGATTTCAACTTTATGCAAATATTCGCGCAGCGAATCCACGCGGTCACCATTCAGCAAACAGGACGTGGGCGCGGGCCGTGACGTTGACCCTTCTGATTCATTACCACAATGCGGGCGGGAGCTAGTTGATCCACTAGTCAACACGCCCCCAGCGAACGAGTCTTCACGGCGGCGCGATGTCACGCGGATAATTCGCGTATAGTGGATATTCACGGTGACCGTGAATATCCACTATCCACTATGAATGCCTCGTCAATCTGTCTCGTTGCACGCGACCCGGCCGGGACCCCCACCTTGGTGGATCTTGGTCTTGAGTGGGGGTGGCCAATGGCCATCTTCACAATAGTAAATAAAATATGCCCAGAATAAACACAAGTGTACATCATTAACTTTAAAACTCATCATTGCTAAATCAAGTCTATTATCTTGCTGATATATTAAACATCCAATAATCTACTACCCCCCCCCCCCCCCCCCATCCCGCTGAGTTTGGTTTGTCTAACTTTACCTTGAATTGGGGGAATGGGGCATTTTGATCCTGACATGTCATTATGCATACATTAAATAAATCTGTTGAACTCAAATTAAATACATATGTTAACATATTCAACCAGACACAATGTTGTATTTGCTATTATTCACACATTTATTAACACCATCACCTCCCCCAGTTGGTTTGTCGGAGTTGAACTGTAACTTCATCTCTGAATGGTAACTTAACTGCATTCGTGATTCGTTTGAATGTTGTGAACGAGGGAGGAGGCGACTCGGCCCCCCGGTCAACAATCGCAACAATCGCCCCGCCCCCCCCCCCCCCCGTCAACAATCGCGCAGCGCCCCTATTTTTGTCTGGTAAAAAATCTGTTTGTCTAGTAAAAATTGTCATCTACTCGCCAGTTGTCTGGTAAGCCAAAATTTTTGTTTCAACCCCTGTTTATAAACCAACATATTTGATGGTATCGTTTTGATAAAAAATATATTTACAAACCTGCACATGCAAACGGACTGCCTAATGATAAACCCACAAGCAAACTACTACTAAACACTTAGTGTTGTGTCTGTGGTGGCGTCTAGTTGCCCTTTTATGGAAGTGTATCATATCTTAAAAGCATCGCATCCCACCCAGGACCAGAGGCACGGTCGCTGGTGCGTTTATCCACTCCATATGTGGTCATCTCTCTCTCTGTCTGTCTCCCTCGCGTTGGCCCTCGAACCTCTTCGGAGAGGTATGTACTAATCCCACTCTGGTCTCCAGTCAGGTGCTGTGATCCACCTCATACCTCTCATTCTCTTGTGGTGAGGTTTCTGTGAGAAAGTGCCATGAGAGCACACACACAAGAGAGAGAGAGAGAGAGAGGGCGTTGGGTGTCTGGTTGGCACATTCCTGAACACAGACTGGCAGAGGCAGGAGACCGAGAGAGAGAGAGACGGAGAGGAAAGCACCTAATTGGAGGGACTTGGGTCCACGGTGGATCAAGGTGCCCAGAGGGCTGCGCGGTGGGCACATACCGCCTCAAATGCCATCGCCTGCATTCTTGTCATTTAATTAAACCCACTTGTGACCCAGACACACACTTTAAAAACGTTTTATGTGTACCGAAGCTGACAGTTTTTGTTTCTTTTAAGATGGCCAACCAAGCCCTTCTCATGTGATGATTACTCTTTATTAAAAAACATAAAACGTAGGCTGGCCCTTTCATCTTCATTGTGGTAAGAGGTTTTTTTCCTTTGAAAACACCATCTTTTCATATTCATAATTGTATTGCGGTATCTTAATATTATATTCAGAATAGCATTTTCTCTTTGTATATTATAATTGAAGCATTCGTTTCTTTTAAGGCCCATTCAGCGAAATGTTACGGTGGTTAAAAATGCAACAACACAGTGCACGGAGTGAATGAGGTCACAGACTGAGTTGGAAAGAGATGACTTCAGAC
>JAOPHQ010001712.1:190000-222500 GCA_030340625.1 Merluccius polli | reverse complement strand
TGCCTTCCCTCCCTCCCTTATCCATTCCTGATTTCCATTGTGCACATGTATAAACAAACTCCTTTCCGGCCTTATCTTGTTGTGTAGCAGCCTGTTCAGACAACTCACACACACACACACACACACACACACACACACACTGACACACCACCCCCCCCCCCCCCCCCCCCCCCCTCCCTTCAACTGCAGCCAGCCAGCCAACCAGCTCTGCCAGTTCCGGTTCGAGGTTAGCGAATAGCGACAGCTCTGTTCCAGCTCCTAAATCAGAGAGGAGGCTGTGTTCGGCGCCCCATCACCCCCCCGCAGGGCAGCACCGCACTGGCAATGAGCTCCGGTCTCTCCCCTCCCTACCCCCGGAGATGAAAGAGGGACCGAACTATAGCGCCGTAGAGGAAGCCATAAGCCGTTACTCACGCCCCAGTTTGCCCATTGGAGGCCATGGAGGCAGAGGTAGAAACCCCCCCACCCACCCCACCCCACCCCACCCACCACCACCCATCTCTTCCAGCTCCGTGTGCAGGCAGTCTGCCCGTCGGCGGGGACTGGGAGGAAACGCGGGTGCGCCTCAGCGGGCCGATCGGCGAAACAGCAGACGCGCGGGGGGGGAAGAGACTCCCAGCGGAGCAGAAAACCAGTAGAGACTCTCTGCGTCGAGGGCCCTTTCTCGCCGGCCCCGCCGCTGTCGCACAGATGATGATGATGCGGCCACAACAATAGGCCCTTTTATTTTGTAAAAGCAAGGAGCCGCTTCTCGTCCTCATGTTGCGAGGGCCGCGTGAGTGGATAAGTGGCCCCCGCCGGCTGCAGGCCTCCGCTCCTCCTGGAGATGAACAGGACACTGGCTGGCGGAGGGGGGCTCTCCAGATAATAGAGGTCGGTTTAAGTGGTGAATCCAGACAAAGTGCGGTGGTGTGCTCCACCTGATACACAGAGAGAGCCCGACGGCGTTTACTTGTGTATCCTAACCCCACACACACACACACACACACGCACACACACGCCAGATGTTTGATGCGAACATCCTCTTTGCTTCACAAGGCCGTTCTCAAGAGACTCCTAAGCACTCTCTCAGCCCACTAAACCAAACCACACAATGCTTTTTCCTTCTCCTGCCCCCAAAGCTATTTTGCTATACAACACACACACACACACACACACACGTTTGTTCACCTATTAAAATCCGCCCTTTTGGCTTTGGCCTTTTAAAAAAAACACAAACACATAAACAAAAATGATGACGGCCATTATGTAAAGATTTAACCATACACTGGTCGCTGTTGTTTCCTTTCCAGAGGAGCAACTTTGCAGAAGTAAATTGCCCACATCTTCCCCCCGTTGTGAGAAAGAGAGGGGTTTCCATGCTGGCTGCCAGAGGCCCTGTTTGTCTTGGCACTGGAAACCTTTGACTTTAAGCACCAGGGTTGTCTTTCAAAAGTGTGTATGTGTGTGAAAGAGAGACAGAGAGAGCGAGAGAGAGAGGCGAATTCTTATTGCTCATTTACTGCTTCACAGGAGACCTCCCACTCAGTAAACAGCCCAGGGAGCCGAGGCCCGGACTCAAGGAATACAGTAAAGTTTAGTAGTTTGAGCCCCGAAGGGCAACCGTATACAAGCAACCTAGAAATAGAGAGAGCGCGAATTACATTTCACGGCATAAATCAAAAAATGTCATGGCGAATTTGTTTCCTTAACGAGGACGCGGGACCTCGCGGAGGCCCGCGATGACGTCAGTGGAAAAGCTACAAGCCTCCGTTTACGAGGCGGCGTGTGCGTCCAAATCTCTCTTTAATAGAGCAGATGTCGTAAATAAAACACACTTTCTTCCCCCCCCCCCCCCCCCGACGACCGAGGAGTCGGCGGGCTATAAATCGATGGATTTTTAGCGTAATGTTACGTTTGTTTGGTATTTTCTGGGAAAGAGGTTCGGCAAAACCCTACAATGGGTGGCCTTCTTCTTCTTCTTCTTCTTCTTCTTCTTCTTCTTCTTCTTCTTCTTCTTCTTCTTCTTCTTCTTCTTCTTCTTCTTCTTCTTCTTCTTCTTCTTCTTCTTCTTCTTCTTCTTCTTCTTCTTCTTCTTCTTCTTCTTCTTCTTCTTCTTCTTCTTCTTCTTCTTCTTGCCGCGCGGAAACCGCAGCGCGTGGAATGAAAATAGACGAGGGCACGCTTCCTGTACCGACCCATCTCCTGCTCAACAGAGGCGTCTGTTCAGGTCAAACAATGGCCTAAAAACCCGATCTGATCTCTATACATCTCCGCGGCGTTATCCTTGGCTGCCGAAAGCCTTTTCAGTCGGGTGCCGGGCCTTTCTACACAGGAACCTCCTTTGTTCAGGTCCAGGCTGGCGGAGCAGGTGAGCGGTTTGTAAGGGGAACAACAATGCGTCTCTTTCACCCCCCCCCCCCCCCCCCCAGAACTTTGAACCCGACTCGGCGTTGCGCTGCTGAACTCGGGCGAGCGGTTCATCCGAGGAAACCCTCGGTTGGACCGTAATCAAGACTTTTACTGCCCCCGTAAAAAGGACAGGGAACGACTGAACAACAACACCGCGCCGTTGCCCCGGGAGACGACGTACCCCCGGTTGTAAATCTAGTTAAGAGTGAGTTAGAGTTAGTGAGTTGAATGAGTGAATGAGAGAGAGAGTTTGAGTGATTGAGGGAAGGGGGGGGGGGGGGGGGGGGGGTCGATCCAAGGGTTGTCAGAATCTGATATGCTCATGTAAACACAAACACACAGACACACACAGGGAGGTAGAGCCTGGAGAGATTGTAGGTCACAGACCTTTTCTTGTTCTGCATGCCTTTGGCATCTCGGATAAAAGCTACAACCGGGAAAAAAAAAGAAAAAGTCAGCGATGCTTTATCTCAGATAAACCTCCCAGCGCACACACAATACGGCGTGCCATGGCGGTTACATAAACAGAGCCTCCAAGGGCTTCAGCCGGATTGGCCAAGAAACTTGTTTTACTGCCGCCTATCTCTTTATATTCACCTTGGGTATTAGGCAGAGGAAGGCCGCTTCAAACTCCTTTGTGTGTCTTCAACAAGAAGCCCTTTGTTCGGAGTTGAAGGAAGTAAAACAACACAAATCAGCAGCGGAGGCAAAGATAAGCTCACTGGCAGTACATTTTTGTCTGTAACATCATATACCAAAACAAGCGGAGCGGCTTCCCGGGTGACCATGGCCGGATGGGTTTAGGATTCCTGCCATCCTCCATCGTCCGGCAGAGCTCTCGCCAAAACAAGATCTCGATGCGGAAGAACTGCACTGGGCCAGAGACGCTTTTAGTGAGGCGAGCGGGGAGGGAGGGAAACCTACAGCATCAGCAGACTGTGAAATTAAATTGGCCACGCTTATTTTACAAGAATACTGGGAGGTCTGTCGGACCGTCTGTCTCCATAGCGTTTGTAGCTTGTTTAGCGCCGCGGCGAAAGGGGGGGGGAACCTCCACCACAGCTATGGCGGTCCACACTGCTAACCTTGCTGCAGCGGCGCCGACCGCAGGACCTGCCTCCGAGCACGGAGGTCAGGCCGGGGAGGAGATGGGCGAGGGGACACGACGGAGACGGAGAGGGGAAGGAAGACGAGAGGGCGGTGGAAGAAACGAGACAGAAACACCAAAGCAGACAGCAGCTTCCGTCCGCAACACTGGAAACAAATATATATAATTGTCACGCGAGGAGACAGAGAAAAGCCACTAATGACTGCAGACAATTCTCCGGGTCGCTATTGTAACCAGTAGTAGCAATAGCACAGGAACTGACTCGACCACAGCACCTTAAAATAGATCCTTTGTCTGCATAATTTGGCTGCTATTAGTCGGTCTAAACCCAAATAGGACCGTTAGCGCACCCAGAGCACAGAGATGAGCGTGTTCCTCTAAATGGGTGGTCAGGCTCTTGAAGCAGCAATAAATGCGTTTTTTTTTTTTTAACAAGGCAGGACTGGAAAATGAGTCAAATAAAATATAGATCAAATATTTTCCAAAGGAATATGTTCAATAAACACACAATGAATAATATTTAAAGACTTTTTTTATTACTAAACTTCTGATTTCTCTAAGGCAGCACTTTGTGTCCACAGTTCTCTAGCGTCTTGCAGTGAATGAAACAAAACAGTACAAAAAAAATTATATAATATAATCATTGCTCTTGCTGTGTGCTACAAAGTTTCAATTAGACAGCTCTCTGTAAAATAACTTTACAGACACAATAATAATAATAATAATAATAATATGCATTATAAACATTCATTTTCCCCTTCAAGTATGCTACGGTCCAAAGTGACTAGTGTGAATTGGCAGAGAAAACGAAAGGTAATCACCATGATTTACATGTTACAGGTCCACTATGTGTGTCGGTGCTTGTGTGCTTGTTTCTGGTTGATTTCAAATGTGACATTATTGTGTTGTAAAAAGCAAGCATGCAATTAACACACACATTTATATACAGGGCGACGCACTACCGAGTGTAAGACACAGCGTTTTAAAACGGTTCAGTACAGTGGGAGGACGTTTTAAGACTCAAGTTTGCCGGGGACAACAGTGGTTGCGACGGGGGCAGCGTTTGCTCCGACTGCGAGGAGGTCCAGCGGCTCTCCGCGGAAATCAAAGTGCCGCTCTCTCGCTCTCCGGCGCAACACACTATAAAACATCAGATAAGGTACCTTTAAAGAGACAACGCTGCTCAGTGAAGCGCTCAGAAGACGCCGTATCGCGTTGAACGCAGCCTGCGAGATAAAAATGTCCTGATAAAAAGGAGAAGGCCTCCTACATCAAAGGAGTCCTCCTTATTGGAGCTCCACTCCGGGAGGAGGAGGTTCTCCTCATGTGTAGCTGCGAATATCTGGGAGAGTGTTGACACTGCCCAAAATAACTCTCAAAGTATTATACTTATTCCCAAATGCCAAGACTTGCAGTAATCCAGGTATGGAGATGCCAATAATAGAACATGCCATGTCATTAAGGTCTTATCCGCAGCAGTTGCGATGTGGTTGAAGTACGGCGTGCTATGTGTACATGGTCTTAATGGATTCACTGGAGAACGGTGGCTTCATCTCCGGGCTGCTTAAGAAAACTCATGTTAATCCGTCGCAATCTATTATTACACTAACGACATTACAAAACGCAGAAACAGATACCAGTTCAGTACAAATGTCTCTTTGGTCAAACTTTTAAAAATGACTCGACCGTTATGGGGAAGGACTGCTACACTTAACACCTTAGTGATAAGAGCAGGATGGCCGGCCCCTGACCTCAGTGCTATACCGAATCAACACACACACACAACCAGGACATTAAATATGAGAATCTTAGTTTCACATCGCTGAGAACTGCTATTCGATTGAGGAGTCAAAACCGGTGTTCTCAAAATGTACAGTACTGTACATGCGCAACTGTGTGTGTGTGTGTATATATAATTAAACATCTGCATGCACACACACAAACACACACACGGACTTGAGACCAATATTCAGGGAGGGGCAGAGGGACAGTGAGGCGAAGAAATCACACATGTACAGAATATATACATAAGACATCGCTGATTAAGGAACCAAATCACTTCTTTAAAGACCTTAGAAAGCTCACACCTGGACCCGATTGGTGCCCACAGCTCAGGTCACCAAATATCGACCAAATAAATCAATTGAGAAAATAGTCCCAATGGCGTGGAAATTGGCCCGAAATTTCCGCTTCATGATTCATGAATATCTACACTGGATAAAGTGTATACAGGACAAAGCGAGGACTTGTACTTGTACCTCGCTCACACACCAATTACGCCCAAACTCTAATCTCTGCTGAGGATTAGCATTGCTTCGGGTCAACACAAGGCCTTCCTCATTCCTTCACCTGCCCCCGTCAATCAAGACGAAATTTTCATCTGGAGATAAAAGCGCCAACTCAATCGAAATGTCTCCATAAAGTGTTATCTGCGATGATCGCTCCTTAACTCCCAGCAATATTAATGTGGCATTTTAGGCGTTGTGACATGTATTTGAAGTCAATCTTGCGAGATAAAAATGTTCCTCCCAGATAAGAACCGACTTGCCAAAGACATCCCAACCCATGCTGTAAAGTCTCAGCTCAAAGTACATGAGCTTTAAGAAAGAAAGGGAAAAAACTAAACCTCCTTCACTGCCTGTCGATAAAAGCCTTGGGGGCCCCATTTTAAGATGAAATATTTGTTGGGGAAACTTCCACCCCCCCCTTCAATGCTTCAATTGTCTGCACAAAACGGCCGTCACACGTGCCGAGACGGGAAGAGAGGACACACAGTGAAACGTCTTTCATCAAGGCCAGAGCTATTGTCCACCATGTGAGGGATCACTTTCTCCTCCCGAGGGGGACGTAACTTAAGAGTAAGAAAGAATGTGCGTTCTTCTTCTCTCCCCGCCGCGAGCGCAGCGGCGGCGGCTGCTGCTGCTTTGTTACGCAGCAGTGCAGGATCGCGAGGTATCCCAGGTACCATCTGTTACTAGGACGCCACCTGCACCAGCCGAGATCTGGAATGGTAGCGCAGTCCATCTTGTCGGCGGAAACAAGCGATCAGCATAAAAATCACATCTGGATTTCGGTATGGAGATCATGGGGGCAGCGTTTAGCCTACAACGTACATTTGAAGTTTAGAAAATGTCTAGTTGGAAGAAAAAAAAAAGTGGGGGGGTTTCTGGTCCCCCATGTTAAAATCATCTCTACACAGCATCAGGTCCTGCATGTTATTTTTCTGCCCGTTTTATTTTACATTTTTACATTGGACTATGTGAATCAATTCATTAAATTAATTAATTGGAATTATCCAGTAAAATTGAAGCAATTAAGATGAAAAAAAAATGAGGTCTAACAAAGAGGAAAAATAATTAGGGTGTCTAATTTTGCTATATATGCTTCCTCGCTGCTGCGTATTCACGTTGGAATGGATGCCATGTTTTAAAAAAACAAAACAAACAAGTGAAACAAAACCATGTTTTGTAGACAGAGGCAGTGTCAAGGACTACAATCCTGTACGCTCTACTTGTTGTTCTCCGTAATAAAAACCACTAAACGGTGGCCAGGTAGGAAGGTTCCTTCATCCATTCCTTCGTTCATCTGGAATGGCTTCACGTCATCGCTGTGCAAAACAGACATTTTCCTTCATGTTGTACCTGGGTGAAACGGGAGTGTTCCAGGACAGCAGAGGCTATTGTCCACAGTACAGTAGTAGGGGGGGGGGTCTCCTCCCGCCTGCTCTGGCCATCTGCTGTCCAGCCTGCACACATGACCATCTGTGGTCATCTTGATCTTGAGGATGAGCTAACCGCTATCCCCAACCCCGGTCCCAATGTCACTGGTTCAGGCTCGCCCGGTCCCGCAGGTCTTTGAACATCCATGACTTCATCAACCGCACTTTTCAACTACGTCATCTGAGGCCTTTGTTAGACCACAACGTTGTGTTTTTAGTTTTTAGTTTTTTTCGTTGCGCCTTGTCCACATTCACAAAAAATACAAAATAAAACACCAAACGAAAAAACAACACATTCCCGGCTTCACTGAAGAAGCCCTGGTGGAGGAATGTGTGTGCACATGTGAATGTGCACATACATGCGTGGGTGTGTCCACACATCTATGGTCCGTTAAGTATCCATAGAAATTGGTCAATTAAAATCATGTTTTTTCAGGGCATCCTTTCAATGGTTTCTGTGCCTCCTCTCTCCACCGTTGTATTTCTGCAACCTACTTCAATAAAAATAAAATTTAAAAAAATCAGATTTTTTAAAAACGATTTATTCGAACATCTCCAGGAACCTGCTCTAGCGTCCCAACACACAGACCAGGAGCCTTTGTTAGTTGGTGAGTTTGTTTTTTTCCCCACTCCATACGGTGTCTCGACTCAACGCAAACAGCCTCAATCTAAACAGAGCTAACTGATGGCCCCCTTTGACTGGCTCAGGGACCAGTATGGACCGGTCTGGACCGGCCAGAACATCCGGCGTGCTAGTCATCGCCATCATTGGCTCTGCGGGGAGCAGTGGGACAACCTTTAGAAGAAGATGACGTCTTCCTTGTCCTCCTTGCTGGTGAAGCTGTAGGGGGGCGACACGCTGTGGCTGTGGCCGAGTCCCGGGTGCTGCGGCTGGGTCTGAGCCTGGGCCGGGAGGCCGGGCCCCTGGAGCTGGCCGGGGTAGTGGGGGGAGCACGGGCTCTGGGAGAGCAGGAGGGCGGGCGGAGGCGGCTGACTGGAGGGCTGAGAGAGGGGCTGGGCGGGAGGCGTGGGGGGCTTCTGGACGCTGGATGGGTGGGTGGCGGCGGGGAGAACAGGGGAATGGCAGTCTGGGGCGATGCCGTCTGAAGGGCTGACTGGATCTGGAAGAGAGGAGAGGAAAAGGCAGACAGGCGAAGTTAGAGAGCTGGAGGGACTTGGCCAACAGCTGGCGGTGAAGTCTCCGACCTTTGCCACAAGCTGTTGAGTAAAACGGACCCAAAAAACAACATGCTGGGTGTTTCATATTATTTTGTCTTGCGTTATTTGCAGACGACAGCAGCAATCACAATGTTTACGCTCTGTTACACTAGACGGTCTCCAAGGAGCTGCTGTTCCGATCGCCCCCCCCCCCCCCATAACAAAGCCTTGCCGGCGCAGCATGAATGAAGACGCTCCAGCAACACGCTGCCAAATGGTTATTGTGAGGGCTGATTGTGATGGATAGGATTAACGAGTGTTCAAGTGTGAGTCAGTGGTGTGTGGAGACATTAATCAGAGCAAAGCCTGCGGAACAGCGAGAGGTGTTGACACAGGGCGAGGCTGGGAATGGAGGATGCCAGTCAGGTTGGGTGGAGCGCAGTTAGCCTGTGTGTGTGTGTGTGTGTGTGTGTGTGTGTGTGTGTGTGTGTGTGTGTGTGTGTGTGTGTGTGTGTGTGTGTGTGTGTGTGTGTGTGTGTGTGTGTGTGTGTGTGTTAACCTATCTCCTGTTTACTTGCAGTGAGAAGGAAGTAGACAATGCATTGTAGAGTTCTGGACAGATAGACTGGTCCTTGGGTACCTTTTAACCATTTCTTTTAAGGAGGAGGACTTGTATCAAAAGTCACTCAGATACAGAGCATTAAGGAGCGGGAAGGGATTAGGGCATTCAACCGCTCAAGATGAAACATTTGGAATTCAATTTTGAAATTTGACACAAATTTTGCGTTGTTCGTGGCGCCCAGCGGGAAATTAGTTTCTATTCGCTCTTTTCACAAATTTCGGCTATGTATGTTTGGTGTGAATACGGCATAGCTCTGCAGGTGCAGGTCAGTGTGCGCTGCGGTGCTACCTGTGTGGTGGTGGAGGGAGTGGGTCTGCTGGTGGGGGCTGACGGACTGCTTGGCCTTCTGCGAAACATCCTCCCGGGCTGACAGCTTCAGAGGCAGCATCTGTTTCATGTCCAGTGAGGCTGGCAGGGGGAGAGTAGGAGGAGGAGGAGTAGGAGGAGGAGGAGGAAGAGGAGCGATGGAGGAGAGAAAGCCAAGAAGAGAAAGAAAAGTGAGTCTTCTCAGCACAAAATCAGATTGCCCTCGAATACAGAAGCATAAAAAGTCTCCGTCGCTGTCATGAGTCGGCTGGTAGACAGGTGTTAATGTGACTCTAAAGGGGCCAAGTTTACTTTTTTAACACTGGACCATGGGAAAATATTGAATAATACACTTCTTGAGACTGTGTATCATATTTCCCCCCCAAAAATGCACATCACATGTCAGTCAGTCTTTCTGACTTTTATTTCAGCAGCATCATCACTATACTGGGAGGGTTTAAAGGGAAGGTTACATGCTACTGTGGATGCAGTGTACTTTTTGTATGCATTTAACGTGAAAACAATAAACATACGATTCAGCCAAAATTGCTATACTTCAGCGAATCGCTTTTTCCCCCCACCCCTACCATTTTGAAGCCCATTCCCATTCAGCGATTTTACCGGCGCTGTCGCTGCGATGGGTGGCCTTCATGCTCTTGGTGGCCTTGTCCTTGCCCCGGCTGAGGAGGGCCAGCTTGGTGGGGATCTGCTGCTGCACGCCCAGCACCTTGTGCTGCTGGTTGGTGGTGCTGAACAGATGCAGCGGCACCTCCGTCTTGGCCGGCAGGGTGCCGCAGCCGCCTACGCCCCCGGCGGCGCTCGCCTCCCGCCGCAGCAACACCTCGGCGCGCTCCGGGTAGTCGGCGGGCGTCATGGACATGCTGTTCCGCACCAGGGGCTTCTGGGACACGGGCAGGTCAGAGGTCACCGAGGCGGTTGGATGACTGGCTCCGCCTTCGCCTGACTTCATGAGGAGCTCCCCGTTCAAGCTGCCTGATAGAGGGGCCACCTGGGGTGAGGGGAAGAGAGACAGAGAGAGACAGAGACAGAGAGATTATGTTGGTTAATTTGGGAATGTTTCCGTCTTGGGGTCACGTGTCAGCATGTTCAGCTAATACAAACGCTGTGACATGAGGTTTTTATATTTACTGCTTCAGCGTTCCCCCAGAACAGCTCGTCAGGCCAACACTGCCATTATCCATGTGTGTGGTGGGAGTCGGGCCGGGGGACCGGCTTACAGAGAGCTCTGTGTTTTCATGTTTGTGTGCCTGTGTTTGCGTGTGTATGTGTTTTTATGAGAGCTTAAAAAAACAAAAAAAACAACAACAACTCGGCACAGAATGGAGGGCCATGTCTGCCCACGTACGTGCACACCACACACACACACACACACACTATAAATCTGTCTGTGTGCCGCTGTGCTGTTAAAGGACACCCAATCTGTGGCGGAGGAGACATGCATTTATGGGATAAAAGAAGAATCACAAACACATGCTAGTCTTTCTGCTGAGCACACAGTTTGCTGCGCTCTTTTGATGTGTTCACACACACACACACACACACACACACACACACACACACACACACAGAGAAACATAACACCCCTTAATAGTCCCCGTGCAAATAAAGGCGTGTCTCCAATGAAAAGGCCGGGTGGTTAGACAAGCTGAGGAACTGGTGAGCATAGCTCTCATGACATCAGTGGTGAGGGACACTGCTCTGCATTGTCCCCCTCGATTAGAAGGAGCTTTGTGGGACAATGATCCAGGGACTGGGTCCAGAAAACATCCCCAGCACCACCGCTGGCCTCTCACTGGGAAGCACCGTCCGTGTCGGATTTCATATTTATCGTATCCCTGGACAATAAGCTCCATGTTTACACTGCCCTGCGCCGGACAGTCTTTATGCACAACAGCAACTTGACGTCCTACTTATATTCGTCTATGGTATTGCGTTACTAACAGCATTGATGTAGGAAACGTAAGGCGAGTTAGGATCAAATGAACGGCTTGAGGCCGGTTGGACTCGAGCTTGTTTCTTGTTAGCTACATGGAAACACGCGCATTTAAGTTTGACGACGGAACAAAGAAACAGTCGGGGTTCAAGTGAGGGGAGCTCTGGAATGGCTGCATATGGGAACAATTAGCCATGATGAGAGTGACTGTGTGCAGTTTGCGGTCCACCTGAAATGCCATTGATGCCTGCTGGAGACTTCCTGTTGAACACCATGGGGAACGCGACACATGTAGGCCTGGTCGCCCAAGCTGTGTGTGTGTCTGTGTCTGTGTATGCATTTGCACATGATTGTCTATGCGTGCGCATGCGCGCATGCGTGTGTGTTTGCGCCCCGCTCCTCCATCTCCCATTTATTCCCCTCACCAATCATATTCCCCCCCCTCACTCTCGGCGATCTGGGCAACACAGATGTATTGTTCCCAGCGTGAGGTGGCTGTGCGCAAAGCTCCAGAAACAGCAGGTTTCCAGGGCCGTAAACGCTGTGGAAATCGGGAGGGGGGGGGGGGACACAGTCTTGACTGACAGCACATAAACAATTAGTGGCTGGCGGGCTTCCAGATGCATGCATTGATAGCAGGCTTGGGCCCGTTAATTATACAGCCAGGTTCCCCTCTTCCTGAGGAGCTGCCTGGATGGTCCCAGTGTCAGCGAATACGAAGCTTCTTGGAGCATGGTAGAAAACAATGCGATGCCTTGTGCATGAGGCACACGCGCACGCACACACACGCACACACACAAATACGAGCCATGACACATTGCGGCTTTTGTTGAATTCCCTAAAGTATGTCATCTTTTCTTTGTAAACTGTGTGAATGCCAGACTAGGCAGGGCAGGGATCAACATTTGGGACATAAGCACAATGGCGCAATTTGTAAGCTGCGGCTCACTGCGACGTTTGGACACTCAGGATTCTCGATGCAACAAAACCGTCGACACACGACTATGGGGCAAAAATAGTAAAAACAAACAATGATGATATACACAATGGCGTACTTAATGGCAGAGTCTAAAGTTTCTAATCTAGCAGTGAACCACTAACTCTTGCACATTGCTGACCGACAGCATTGCAGGTACACGCCAGGTGAGTCATGGGCACAGTGAGTCAGATAAACGCTGAGGGAAGGATCGAGAAGGAGATTATGCATCAGCATGTACGGCTAAGGGGCAGGGAATAATAGCTGTACTAATTGATGACCCCCCCCCACCTCTAGGCTAGCTGTTCTGGCTTCACACAGGTCCCGCTGGCTGCAGAGGAAGTGAGTCACAGGGCCAGCTAGGTGTCGGTGAGGGTGTCGTTCAGTCTGACCACTGAGTCACCGGGGGGGGGGGGCATAGAGCCAGAGACCAAGCGAGAGAGAGACAGAGCCAGAGACAAAGAGACGGAGAGACACCAAGTGAGAGAGGGAGAGACCAAGAGAATGAGAGGTAAGTGATTGATTGCACCGGCAAACGCGAGACATTGTTTGAACTTGTAGTGTTTTTCACCTTTGTACACCGACATATTTTTTCAGCACAGCCGCGCTTCACCTTTATGGAGTTACCCAGGAACTGTCAACAAATAACCGCTGATGAAGCAGTTTCCAGGGAAACGGATTGGACACAAGTTGACCCGATAGCACTGTGGTGGTGGTTAAGCGGTTAAACAGTAAATCCACCCATCTGAATAAATTAGCTGAGCAAGAGGATGTAAGGTCGATTTCCGGTTGATTTTTAGCTTTTTCGTATCAAGGTCATTACAACAAAACCTATCGCTCTTTTACAACCCATCGTTCATTCCATATGTTGCACAAACCTTATGACATTCACAATCTCAGCCCTGAATCACTCCCCGAGTCCTTTCCATACTCTGGGCGGGACAGACGGAGAGGGAGAGCGAGAGACCCCTAAGCCCCCAAAACATTCATTATGAGGTGGTAGGCTGACACTTGTCAGCCGAGGTCCCTGAGGGAACAGCAGATACAGTGCAGATACCACACACACACACACACACACACACGACACAGACACAGACACAGACACACACACACACACACACACACACACACACACACACACACACACACACACACACACACACACACACACGAGGGGTGAGAATGTTGCAGTGGTAACATTACTTAACACTCAGGGGCTGAGATAACTCATAGCAGAGCGGTCTCCTTTGAAGTCAGAACAAGCCCTGACCGGCACATACACACACACACACTTCTAATCACAGCTCCATAGGCTTGCTGATGAGCCCTAATGATGGGTGGTGCTATTAAATAGCTGCTGATATCAGCTTGGCCTGGAGCCTAGAACCATATTTGTTGTTACTGAACACAGACAGAGACAGAGACAGAGAGGGGGAGAGAGTGGGGGAGAGGATATCGAGAGTGTGAGAGAGAGGGCGAGTGCGAGAGACAGAGAGGTGAACTATGATTTGCCAAGTGTGCTGTTGAAGTACTTTAGGAAAGTCCCATGGTAGCAATCAGACTGAAGAACTTCATCGGCGGCAAGGACAAAAATAATAGCCCCGGCACATACAGTGTAGGGCTAGGAGATAGGAGGACTGTCTAGTACGACAACGATACAGATCCAATCACGGTCATTCACCTCATTCGACGTACATGTACATTCAAAACCAGGATAGGATTGTTTGGCACGTTGACCATTTCTTCGCAAAACAACAATCCCCAAACCCATCTAAAATGTCCAACAGGCATGCCGTGAAGGCCTGAGACCTTGAGCTCAGCCTACATCAATATTATTCCTGTTCGTGAGAGCACGTCTAACGAGCCAGGAGACCAGAGTCCCCGTCAGGGATTGGTTCGCAGATCTTATCCACAGAGAGAGAATCTGGCTTATCTTTCCTCCTGTGATCATCTCGGTGCACGCGTGACACGCTTGTCAGTGCAAGGTCACAGCTAAATGAACGTCCCTTTCCAGAAGACCACAAGACTGTGGTTACTACCACCCCCACCCCCAGCCTCTGGAGATTGTTCTGGGGCACTACAAACGGATCAGCTCAATAGGTGTGCGTGTTGTGGTAACAAGATGATGAAGGATAGGATAAAGGCAGGAACCCTTGTCATCTCCATACTGGTCATGGTTCCGCACAACATCGGAAATGTTGCGTCATTGTGAACGCCGTGCTAAACGACAAACAACGCCTCACCGCCCTGGTGGCGTCTGCGGTGTACCAAGACATCACAAATAAGACGAGAGGAGAACATTAACACACAGGGCGGGTCTGGAACTGAATAAGTGCCATCGTGTCATCTCTTGAAGGACACCATGAAATTGATAACGATGAATGATGAATATACTTTTTCGCCTTGTTTGTGTGTTTATTCATACTTCTCACATATTTGAAGAACAAAAAAAAAAGGTGTCAGAGCTAGCCAATCGGGAGAAAAAAATGAAACGGTCTCTTGACCAATGAGATTAAAGTATAGCACTACCAATGGCATCCCACTCCATTTGAGACCCTTAATTCAAGATGAATGGAGTAAAAGTTCCCAAGCTAGAGTTTCTGCTCCTCCCTCTCCCGTATGGCTGAGAAACCATAACAGTAACTTGTTGATGTTATTAAATGCCTGTCTAAACACTAAAGGAGTGATATTGGGTAACCTTACTGGAACTGCTTGACAGAGCGCGCTAACACAGGGCATGAAATTACAGTCAGTCGATTCTCCCTCTCCCATGAAACTCACAAACAATGGCCCACATTGTGCTGACATTGTGCCGAGAGAGGGACAGAGAGCAGGAAGACGGACTGGGGGAGGAAAGGGAGAGATAAAGGGAGAGATAAAGAGACAGGTAGAGAAGTGAATAGAAAAATTGGTCAGAGAGTGAGCAATTGAAACAGTATTCAGTTTGTAGTGGGTGTAGTGTGTGTAGTTTGTGTGTGTGCGTCATCTATAAAAATAACATGGGGGTTGAAACGAGGTAGGGTTGATATGCTCTCGGCAATGGTATGAGAAAGAGAAAACCAGGCAGGTGTGGCATGGAGGGGGAGAGAGGTTTGGTTTAAGGGTTAGGGTTCCCTAATCGGGTTTGGTTTTAGGGTAAGGGTTTCCTATTAGGGTTAGAGTTTCCTATTACGGTTTGGTTTAGGATTAGGGTTACCTATTAGGGTTAGGTTTAGGGTTAGTGTTTCCTATTAGGGTTTGGTTTTTGGGTTAGGGTATTGCTACCACATTTCTCTTTGTTGCTGTCCAGTCTAAGTACTATGGGAGTGAGCTCATACACAGAACAGTGTGCACAGTCTGATGTTAGGGCAACCTTTCTAAAGATTTACTCCTACATTTAATTGGTTCTTAATATAGCAGCAAGGGGCACTGCTAGCTACCAAGCGGAAATATGAAAGAAAAAAAATACAATACAAAAACATAAAACCTTGTTTGTATATGTCCCATGTGTAACAACCAATCTGTTTCTCGTCATATTAAACTATAATTGAATATGTTATTCCAGACGACACTGGGATAACCTTAAGGCAATAGTGTCATATTCAATGTAATTAATAAAGACTAATTATTAATCGATAGGTACCATTTAGTATCATTTTAACGATATCCAAGATGATAATATATATATAGAATATATAGAAATGACCATAATGTGATTATTATGTCTGCAGCTTGTGTTCGAATTATTCCACACGTCAGCCATCAACTGTGAAATAACTACTTTTGTGTTAGTGGAACGGTCAGTTCCAACCCTTGGTCCTATACTGTGACATCATCTCTTACCATGGCCTTTAAGACGCTGCAGTGTGTTATTTATACATCCAAGTGTCGCTGTTTACATTGACATTTATATGCAGAGTTCATAAGGAACAGTAGCATTACTATACATAATTAATTCATTGTATATGTTACTGCAATATAAATAATATTTAAATAGATGACTTGAGGTTGCAAACAGTATTGGTAATGTTGTTTTCAATAAGACGAGCATAGGAAGCCTTTATATTTTTGTTTGTAATATTCAGGCTACGGTCACTTTAAGACACAGAGGTATCATTGCAGAACACGGCCCCACTTTACAGCAACCTGTCTCCAGGGTCCCACCTCAACGGTCTTCCTCTTGATCTTCCTCTGGTGCTCCAGACGCTCCTTCTCCCGCTCGACGGCCCGGGTGGACTCACGGAGCCGCTCCAGGTCCTGCTGGTAGGTCTTCCTCTGCCGCTCCAGCTCCTCCCTCTCCTCCTGCAGACGCTCCTGCAAACCACACCGTCTTGTCACACATGTTCCATGAGCCACAAGGTACCACCCCCACCCCACCCCTCCCCCAGGGTAACACACAGGTAAGCTGCATTCATGATGGAGTCCGTTCCACTTCGTTTTAATCGGTACCGTTGCCGATGGCAACCGCAGTGGCAAAGACCTATAACTATGCAGTTAGGCAGATGAGACGCCCAATATGCGTCAGGGGGGACAGCTGTGTTTATCCTGCTTTGACACCGATCACACCTGGCTGTCTTTAAAAAGCTATAATCAAAATCACATTAATTCGTAATGAAGTGAGTATTAAACAGACTGCCTCAGTGTGGCTCACAGTAAGAAGAAGAACAAGAAGGAGGAGAAGGAGGAGCAGGAGGAACAGATGGAGGAGTAGGAGGAGGAGCAGGAGGTGGAAGAGGAGGGAGGAGGAAGGAGGTCTCACCTCCAACCGCGCACACTCTTCCTCTCTCTGGTGGAGCCGGGCCTCGGTGGCCTCTACCTGCTGCCGGTGCCTCTGGCGATCCTTGTCCCAGCGCTGCTGCTCCAGCCGGTGCTGGGACTGCAGCTTGTGGAAGCTGGCCAGCTCCTCGCGCTGCAGAGCCAGTGTGCGCTGCTTCTCCTGCTCCAACAGGATGTTGCCCCGGTGGCGGCCCGGCAGCGAGGCCTGCTCCGTCAGCGAGGCCCGCTGGAGCTCGATGTGGCTGTCCTGCTGGGAGATGATGGCCTGGGAATAGGGAGGGATTGGTGTCAAAAAGAGAATGATGGGAAACGGACTGATGGGAAATGTATGACATTATACCATGGGTAGTTGCGACCGAGCAACCTGATTGGTCAATTAGACCTTCAGAACGTGCTCAAATGTGCTCAACAAAGCCGTGCTCAGATGAAAAATGCCTCATCACTAGGAATATCACTTCGCCATTTATTTGTGTAATATTGCTGAACCAGAATATAGCTTTTGATTTGGAAGATATTATGTAGTTCTATCATTTTGGAACCTGTGTCGAAACTGGCCTTTTTTTGCAGTTTAGGCAGTTGGAATTATTGTCATTGGCCTGTGGTCTTACCTGGAGGCTGTATAGCCTTTGGGAAAGCATCAGCACTCTGTCAAAAAACTGGAAGAGAAGAGATAAGAGAAGAGAAACAAACATCATCAGCACCACCATGAAAAGACCACCAGTGCAACAGTTGAATCCTTAAGTAAACAGTGTACTGCCAGAGGCTTCATCCGCCCTCTGGCCCGTGTAGATCTACAGGCAGGCGGTGGAGAGTCGGCAGACTAACCTCGGCCTCCGGGAAGGAGTTGGACCAAATGGGGTTCCAGCTGGCAGGGGGCGGTGAGCAGCTCTCCTCAACCTGAGAGAAGCCACAAGCCACACAGTCAGATACCACTGAGACCGGTATAATTACCATCACTCACTCACTCACTTACACACAGTACTGGAGGTCCAGACTGTGTATGCACTATTTACACAGGACCAGTCAGGTCGAATAGTGTTGATCCTTGAAACAAAGGGTGTGATTTCCCCTGAGGTGGAGATGGGTGCAAGATAGGGTTGCTTATGAAACAAGGCAGGGTCATTAAGTAAGGGATAATGTACAGCGAACCGGTCATTATTGCGAAGTAAACCCCTTCAGGGTGATTCAAGAGTGTACATTATCCTGCTCGTTACATGGCTACTTACTAAAGAAATCCATCATTTGACACAAAATATCACAACATAAAATAAAATAAATTAATAATTATTTTATTGATTTAAAAATGATTGAATTGCTTCCGCTTAAAAAAAAACAAGCACCGGTCTGTTATTCATAGCAGCGGTCTGCTATTGAGAAATAACAGACTGTCGTAGAATGTCGTAATTGACCAATCAGAATCGAGTATTCAACAAAGTCGTGTAATAATGTGTTTGTCTGGAGATTCTCAAGGATCAGGAGGACAGTATTTCAGCTGGTTGTGTCATGACACCCTGTCCTCTATTTATACCCAAATATGGTGAAGTAAGATACACAGCAGACAAACAACATGTGGATATGAACACTTTCAGGATGACCTGGTCTGTTTACAGAAAATACCTGGGCGTTGTGACATGTTGGCACAGACTTGTGTGTGTGTGTGTGTGTGTGTGTGTGTGTGTGTGTGTGTGTGTGTGTGTGTGTGTGTGTGTGTGTGTGTGTGTGTGTGTGTGTGTGTGTGTGTGTGTGTGTGTGTTGGATCCTCACTGTATGCTCCAGGGAGTGGCTGCCACAGATGTCTTTGAGCTGAGGGTCGGAGCTGGCTCTCCTGTCTCGACTTTTCGCCTCATTCCTCTTCACACTGCCATCTGGCACAGGCAAACACATAGGACACACACACACACACACCACAACAAATAATAAACACAAACATTCCAATTAAAACGAGAACACATACGAGTGGACCTCCACAACAAGCTGCGTTGTGTCATCTACATTGTGGACAATAAGAATAAACATAACAATTGCTGAATTAAAAATAATAAATCTATTCCTTAAAACCAAAAATCTTTGTAATATATCCAGTTTATTTATTTTGTAAAAAAGATGAATTTCAAAACAATATCTCCTAGATGGTGGCATCATGCTCAAGAGCGGGGACAGTGACTGGACTCACTCTTGGTGAGGATGCTGGGGCTGCTGTCGTAACCCCCGAACGTGCCTGCTCTCCTGGGTAGAACCCCTGAGCCGCTCCCCTCCTCGAGCTGTGGGGATGGAGCTTCCTCCTCCTCCTCCTCCTCCTCCTCCTCCTCTTCCTCCTGCCTCACCCCAGACTGAAGCAGGTTCTGGAGGTTCTCCACTGCAGAGGGCAAACATTGACAGAAAGACACTCAAGATAATGAAATACAATTCATGTATTATACATTGTTGTGTTTGTACATTGGTGATGCCATCAGGTCTTTTTTGCAAAAGAGGTGCACAACCTCAATGAGAATGAAAAAAAAAATCCTATAATGCTCATGCATTTAGGACATGCATTATTAAATGGTGTAATGTTCAGTTAATGGAATAATGTACTCCAAGATGTAAAGAATATAAATGATTTCTTGTAGGATTGGACAATGGTGTTTTTAATTCCCCCCCCCTCCCATTTCTTCTTGTCTGGCAGTGTTCCTCCCTACCCTCAGTGATGGCTCCCTTGAGCAGCGTCTCCCCCTGCTGGAGGTCAGAGGCATCTCCACGGAGCAGCAGTCTGGACCGAGAGGCTGTGTCTTCCAGACCCCCCACTGTCTCCGCCATCTCGGCAAACAGCTGTAGCTTCTCGGTCAGCGCATTGACCACCACCGCATCCTTCTTTTTCAGACGATCTAGGAGTGAGGAGGAGGACATTTAGGGGGGAAAAAAAGTTAACGCACTATTGATTATGTATGGGAACGTCTTTGCGGACATCTATAACACACCGCCTTTGTGAAATATACATAAACGTTTGACATTTATTAGTTTGAGGTTTATTATTTTCCCTCTCCCGACAGTCGCATTACAAAACCTATGAAAATTATATTTAAGGCCTTACATTTTCATTTTTTAAATACCATTTTCATACCAACGCGGGTACCCTGTCCAAGATCTACTTGAATTAAATACCACTGCATCCATAGGTTGTACATTTTAAGGAAAAACCTAAATAAATTCCCATTTGGGCACCTGGCTGAAGTTACTAACCAACTCAAGGGATTGGGTGAAATAAAGAAAGTATACCCGAGAAGGACCACTGTATGTTGTCTCCCTCTAGTGACCAAGTAGTGACAGTTCAATCCAACCGACAACATTTACCTTGGAACTCTTTGAACCTAGCTGCATGCGCCTCTGCCTCCTCACTGAAGAGTTTCTCCTCTGTATGTGGACAGCTGAGATAAGAAGAAGAAAGAAGAAGAAAGTAAGGAGAGAGCAACAGAAAACATTATGTATATGGTACTATGAGTTCATATTCAACCGTTTTAGAACCGTCAACAAGAGCAGGACCATGGGAAATGATTCTATTAAAAATCAAAAACATTTTCACATGATACCAGAGTATCCAGAAGAACACGGCCTAAATTGGCTACCTCTCCACGGCCTGTCGTATGAGGTTCATCCAGGTGTTGCGTTCCTCCTTGGAGGTGGTGTGGATCTCGTACATCTCCGGCTCGTTGGAGGAGGCGCAGATGAGAAACATGGCCTTCTCCTCGTGGGCCACTTCCCTGACAATGAGCTTCTGCAGGGAGATCACCGACGGCTTGTTGTCCTGCAGAGAGAGGAAAGAGGTAGTGGAGGAGGAGGAGGAGGAGGAGGAGGAGGAGGAGGAGGAGGAGGAGGAGGAGGAGAGGATGGCAGAGAAATAAAGTGTATGAGATCAAAATTAGAACATTGTGTGGTAAACTTTCTGGTCATTTGTACAGATATAACAATGCAGATGAATGATATTGAAAAGGTGCACCAGATTCACATTATTAATTATTTTATAGTTATAGTTCACATGACCACATATTATTCAAACACACTTGACATGATACATGCCACTTGTACTGGTGCAGTACTGGTGGTTGAGTGGTGCAAGAAATGCGCTCACCACCATAGCGAACATGTATCTCTGGTCCTTCTCCTGCAGCAGCAGCAAGACGTCTGACAGAAGCACGGCAAGAACATCTGGAGGACGAAAAAAAGATCTAGAATGCCTAGTACAGAAATTGGTAAAGCAAGTGAAATTAAACTTTATAGACAAAAACCTACCGTAATTTTCGGACTATAAGCCGCGCCTGAATATAAGCCGCAGCAGCTAAATTGAATGATGTGTACATATATAAGCCGCACTGGACTATAAGCCGCAGGTGTTTTAATGTTTAATTACCATATAAGGGTTCGTGCACAGAGGGGATTGTCGGGAAAGAGATGGCTGCTTGAGGAAGCTCCCATTTATTAACATTTCAACAAACAAGTTGCATATTTGCATAACGTATTCAAGTGTTACGATTTAGTGCAATAGTAGCTACAGAACATATACTGTGCTGTGTAAACTGTACTGTATCACATAGCGTTTCTGTCTCTCAGTCTCATACCACTCTCGGTTCCACTTTTAACGTACTTTTGCGCGCTACCTGTCTCACTTAAATGTGGGGGGCGCGGACCGGTCATAGAGCCCATAGAGTTAAAGTTGGTGGACTGTAACCTGTAAAATCCATAGATTTAGGAGGTCCCCTAGTGGCCGTTAGCTGTAAAAATCCATAGATTAGCCGCACCGTTATATAAGCCGCAGGGTCGAAAAATGAGGAAAAAAGCGCGGCTTATAGTCCGAAAATTACGGTAATCCCCGCTCCACTAGACAATAGATACAGAGCCCCATACATGTCCCCTCCACATTTTGAAATTACACATTTGGTCGTTTTTTAACCGTTTATCCAATATAGGTCGAGTTTGGGGAGGGGTTCCAGACTAATATGCATTTGTGAATTGGTCTGCCGTGAATTGGTCAGGCTAATGCTACATGTCATTCCCCCTCTTCTTCAACCCACTTCCCTGTCTCTCTTCACTGTCCAGTCCATAAAGGCACAAAAAGCCCATACATATACAAGTTAATAAAGGGAATTAAACTGAATAGTCCACACTGTGCTGGTCACCTTTCAGCCGGCCAGAGGCAGCCTTCCAGTTGACGGTCCCCTTGTGCAGCAGGGTCCGCCTGCCAGCGGCCAGGTCCTCCCTGCGGAAGATGCGGCCGTCCTTGATCTTGCCCAGCGCTTTGGGCTCCATCTTGTTGTGGATGTCACGGAGCCGCATCGTCTTCTCGTGGAGGTTGACCAGCGCGTCCACCTGCATGATGGCGGTCTTGATGAGCACCAGCGCCCGCGTTAGCTCCTCGTGCTCCGTCCCCGCTGCAGCGTCACCGCGGATGTGGAGAGAAACGCGTGGTGAAGCAAGCTGCCATTTCACTGTTTAATAGTACTGGGCTACAAGGGCGACTTTATACAAATAATAAGACATAGTCTGGGTTCTGTTGCTGAACTGAATTCAGCAGCAGAGTTATTTAGTTCTTTACGTATATTATTTACACATACAAAGGGAATTCAAAGTGCTTTAACTTAGGTGACGTTGTTAAAGGGACTACGTGTAAGAATTGAACATGCATTAAGTAAATTAAATGGCCAATATATGGTAACAGGTTGTAATTTCACTTTAAAAAATGAGACCTTCCCCAACTCTCTCCGTTGCGTCGAACAGAGTGTGGGCTGATTTTTGTTAAATATTTAAACCGGGACGGTTTTGCCGGGAAAATTAAAGAAGTGACGTCTAAGCATGGATAATGACAAACATGTCTGTTCTTCCATCACTTTTTAATTTGTACGTTTATTTTGATAACTAACAGTTTATGTTTGTCTCAACCCACGGAGCTCGCACTCCAATGCTCTGATTGCCTGAGCACCAGCAGGCTGCAGTTCACTTACTGGCCAAAGGGGCCAGTATTGAGAAGAAATGCCTGATTCTTAGACAGAACCTTAGAGACTAAGCTCTGGGCGGGTCCCCCTCACTCATCCACAGTTATTGTTCAACCAACCTACCTTCAGTGTTGTGCAGAATGCGCTCCACCAGTACTGGATACTTGGTGATACGCTGGGTCACCAGCAGAATACACTCCGTCACGCCCAACCTCCGCACGATAGAAAGGTTGTTGATTTTCTATAATCATCAAAAAGAGAAAAGAAAGAAACCATCAGAATAAGAATTGACTATTGCCAAGTACACGTACACATACAAGGAACTTGTCTTGGTGTTTGGGGCATAACAATAACAATACAACAACAAACAAAAGAAACATTACACAATTAAAAAAAAGTAGAAAGTAAGACAGCAAACCGCAAGTACTGTAAGTCAAGAAACAAATGTAAAATAGAAACATTTACCATAAGAACACAGTATGTAAAATATATAAAGAATATGTATGAGTTTATCTGTTTTTAAAATTAAGGAGATGCACAGTTTGTGCAGGAAGAGAATAGTCCAGTCCAAGCATAGCGTTTCCACAGCAACAGCAGACTCACCCGCATGAGGTTCTGGAACTTCTTGTTGTTCTGATACTGCTCCTTGTAGTAGCTGACCGCCTCGATGTGGCGGCTGCAGAAATCCCCATAGCTCTCCTTCATCCTCTCTCCTAGCTCACCGGAGAACTGGAGAACAAAGAGAACAAAAATGGGAAAATTTAAAAACCCTCACAGACAACAGTGTTTGATTATAATCCCAAGCTGAGGCAGATGATATTACGTTGTGTTTGAGTGGAACGTCTGCTCGGTTCTGCCTCTCTGAATATTATTACATGAAAGTAAGATGACAACCGTCCCCAATTCCATTTTTCAGACTTTGGCAACACACAAAACTATGATTCAAAGAGCCTTCTGGCAAATGGAAAAAAACAAAACAATCCTAACCAGCTTATCATGCCTACCTGTTCAATGAGCACGTCAGCCAGCCTGTTGATGAAGTAGTTCCTGTCGCTGGGCGCGAGGAGGCTTTCCCGCCGGCGCTCCTTAAGGCGGAACAGGAAGTCTGTGTGGAGCTCCAGGAGGTGCTCCAGGCGGGGGAACAGACAGTCCAGCTTGCACGAGTCCATCTGCAGGTTCTCTTTGAGCTCGCGCACGTACACACGCTGCATGATCTTCAGCGTGCGCACGTGGTGCATCTCTGTCTGCATCAGCTCTGTTGTGGCGGAGGGGAATGGAAAGTGAGTTATTCTAAGCCTGCTATAGTATGCTTATGGTACTTGTATTAAGACGTTATTCCAAGCCTGCTATAGTATGATGATTAAGATACTTGTATTAGGACGTGTTTCTAAGCCCGCTATTTTATGATGATTAGAATATTTAAATTAAGATTTTAATCCAAGCCAGCTATATTATTACAACATTTATGCTGAAGACTTCAGACTCACCGTAGATAACATCCTGTCTCTTCACCATCTCTTTCGGGTGCTTCTTGACACACTGCTGGTCCACAGACAGACTCCAGGACTCAGCCTCGAGGTCCTGAGCATCCAAGTCCAGGTCAGCCCGGACCGCTGTGTAGTGAGCATCTGTATGGTCTGGGGGCACCATCATCCAATCAGTTAGTAAGTAACGTATTTAATATAGCACCTTTCACAGAGCTAGGTCACAAAGTGCTTGACAAGAGTATATTGTTAAAAATGAAGACCATAAAACTGTACAAATAAACAAACAAAACAAAAGCAACAACAGAACTTAAAAACACACAAAATTACAAACACTATAGACAACTCGAGACAAAGGCCAAATAAATAATCAGGGAAGGGACCACAGCTGTATCCGTGGGCTGCTCCCAGTTGCTCCAGAGTTAAAAGCAAATGTTGTCTTCAGAAGCCGCTGCTGGTTTGTAACAACTGACGTCGTGCCTTGTTATAACTGACTGAACTGGTGGTTAAAACCTCACAAACCAGAGCCTCCCATTATGAGAGCACACCTCAGCCTCACGTTTCTGTCGCAAGTAACTAGAATGCTTAGTTAATATTATCCAAAAAATACTGATTTACTTTGCTTTTTTTTCTACTATTTGCACAGAGTTAGAAAACGCACAAAACCCTCAATGGATATGGAAACATAAAATGATAGATATGGTAGTGAAGCCAAATATAATAAGAGCTAGGTAAGACGTAAACTATCAGTATAGGTAAAGCCTATTTTAAACCTGTGCCATGTAACTTTTCTACTGCAGCTATTTACTCCATTAAAATATATCTGAACTAGAAACTTCCTCAAGAATAAAACATGTCAATCCACGAGTCAACATACCGAGGGAATTTTCCTCTATAAATCATTTAAAGAAGCACTATGCAACTCGTTTATCAAAAATAACCTTAACCATGCAGGTTGAGAGTCGTTCTGATCGTTCTACAACACTTTCTGGGTTGTTTGGTGGGTGTTTCATCTCCCCCTGTTGGTTCCCCGCGGAAAAACAGAACATGCAACTTCATGTGGCCGTCCCGGCCACTTACGGATGTGACTCAGCGGAAGTATCCAATCGCGCCTCGAAAATGTAGTCAGATTGTAGTTTCACTGCTTTACGGTAGACCTGGGCGGGGGTTCCAAACATGGGTCCGGCTGAATATAAAGAGTCAGTTGCAAGGCAATTCTGGATCAATCGACAAATCCACTATGGATCCATCAAGACCCAAGAGGGGAAGGTCGGAGGAATCGAAGAATAAGAGAAAGGATTATGATAAACAAAGAAACCAGACACGAGTGAACATAGGGCGAGCTTATGCGGAATGGCGTCAACTGAGAGACTCGGAAGAATGCAAAACGGACGCCGACTTGGCTGTCTTGCTGCTGAAATTGTAAGTAGCCTACCCTTGGGTGAACTTCATTTTTGTAATGTGGTTTGAGAGTCTGTTGAACAATGTGTTTTGCTCGACCGTTTTATTGTGAGCCCTGTATGTGTTTAGCTTGGTTGCTTCATGGCTAGCTTGCTAGCTAGTGAGGGTTTATCCTAGCAGTGACTTGCTACCACACATGTTTGTTTGCGGTCCGAATCCAGGTTCTCGTTGTGTATTACTATTTATTTATCGAAGTGGGGGGTGGGGGGCGTTGTCAATGAGTTTTTACGACAGTGTTGTAGGCCTATTCCGAAGCTGCAGGGGGAGCTCTATAGTGAGAAATGTGAGCCCAATTCCGGCGAAAACCCAGAAACAGCGGAGGAATAACCGAGTTGCATAGCGCACCTTTAATTCTGGTAAAATGTTATACACTATATCTGTAGCTACAACTCAAGCCCCTAGAGGTTGCTAATGAGACCACTAACATAGTGGTAGGTTTAAATGTGATAATGTGTTGTAAAAGACTAGGCTGGAGCTCCCACAGTTCATCCAGTGTTCCTCAAAAACACATTTGGAGCCAACACGTGGGGTAAGCAATAACAAGGTTCAGAGCAGCATGTGCTTAATACAGCTCATGTGGCACAAGATGCCCCTCTAGCAATCTGTCAGTGACTTGTGTTCTCGCTCATTCAGAAGATTTGTCAGCGACAGCCGAAAAGGTGTTTTTTTTTTAAAAAGGGCCAAAAACATGTCAGTGTAATTGATTACGGCCAAACACGTGTAATTGCAGCGCACACAACGAAGAGGTCACGATGAGCAAACACAGACCAACCACAGTGTGAAATCAGCCTTTATGCAGGGTGGGCTCCCGGACATTAGCCAGGGCTACGGAACGGAGCTAATTCTGTCAATAAACACTACGAAAACATATAAAGTAATAATACAAATAAAGAGACTGGTCTCTCTCATAAGATACGCCAACATGTCCCAATGTGACACCTTTTGATAAGAGTCCAAGAGAAGCATTTGTAAACAGCAGGGTTTTAGTGAGATCATTTTTAAAAACCAATAAGAAACAGCCATCACCTCAGCTGGTGGCTGAGTGGTCTCATGGCATTTAGTGGTATAGAGCTGCTCCTTCAAAACAAGGGTGTGTCTGATATAAATCAGCCCGTATCACAGCAGCAGGAAAACAGCATGGCTGTGGCCAGCGCCCAGTAATCCTCTCCCTCACTCTCCCACACACTCTGCTTTAATGAGGCAGAGTGAGGTCACCTCCGACTCTCCTCCCTTCCAAGAAAATAAAAGCAGCACCATCTCTCTCCAAAAACAACAAACTTGCTCTTCTTGCAAATCTACAGTACAGCGATAACAACCTCTGCTGATTCCGAGGGCCGTCGAAGGGTATACATTAGACGTATTACATCACATACACAAACAGGACGGCGGGAAAGCAAATTTTTAACGCAAATAAATCATTGAAAAGATGGAAAAACATTGTCACACGAACGCACCTTCTACGATGATGGACTCTGTGGTGGAAGGGGCCAGGGAAACCGTGTCATCGGCGAGGCGCTTGACGCGGAAGCCGTCCGTCTCGTCCATCTCCCCTTGAATGGTTCTGCTGGGACACACACACACACACACACACATTAACCAGGACACCTGGCAAACACGTTTCATATGTCTATTTATTAACTATTTCCAAGTACAAAGAGTAAATAAAAAGGTCAAAAAGGAAGAACAAAAATACTGTATATGAAAAAGTATGCACAGGCGCATACGCACCCTGAGCTGTTGTTGTGACGGAGGCTGTAGCCGAGGCTGGAGGCAGTGCTGGAGAGTTGAGAGCTGGACCCACGCGAGACTAAGGTCATGCCTGGGGCGCGAGGCCCGCCTGACGGGCCATCCACAGTCTGGAGCGACGCTCGGCCCGGCTGTTCCCGCTGCTCCCCCTCCTCCCCCCTGGACACTGGGGGTGTAAGCAGAGAGACATGAGACGGGGACAAGGCGGCGGGGGAGGAGGGGGCGGAGGGGAGAGAGAGGGGAGAGAACGTCCAGTTGGCGGGACAGGAGGACGAGGTGACAGCCGAGGAGGAGCAGGGCTTCCTGTCGTGTCGCTGTCCACGCTGGCTGCAACATTTCTTCAGCCAGGGGCGCGGGAGGGACTCCAGGAACTGGCAGGTGAGCAGGCTGCGGTGCATCAGCACCCGAACCCCCATGCGCTCAGACAGACCCCGCGATGACGAAGAGGAAGAGGAGGAGGAAGAGGAGGGAAAAGAGGGAGGCTTCGGAAGTTTGGCGCGACGCCTGGCGCCACTTGCAGCCCGGCTGGGGCCCTTGAAAACGGCTAGCTCCATACGTCCTGACTCAACGCGCCGACACAAAGAGGTAAAATCAGCGCTTGGGCAATCCACAGGCACAAAAACCACCGCTACAGTTGCTGCGGAGGAGCTCGATGTTTTGCACAAATCGATCAGACCAATCGCACGATCGATCAGAAAAATGTTTTGGAAGCGAGGGGGATCAGCAACGTTTAAGTTCGAACAGACCAAATAAAAGGAGCAGAGACGAGAGCAGGCTTTATAAGGAGACCAAACCCCTTTTCAACCTGACGCTGTGCATCGTCTGGTAGCTTCTAGAAAAACCTCCCTCGGTCACTCATGTCGTTGTCTCCTGGACCCCTTGCTGAGTCGTGATTGGCTGGATCAGGAGATGGAAATAAAGCAGGTGTGTTGGAGAGGACTCCAGCTGTTTGAAGGAGAATAACAACCTCCATAGCGGAAGATTAACTTAATCTGCTACTCTGCTGCTGATCAGAAGCTTAAATTAATCTCCTGTGGCAGAGATCTTAAAAATTAGCCATTCTTCATATGGATTGACATTGATAGATGCATGTATGTAATCTGCATATATGTAATCTGACTATTACATCTAAAAATAAGATGACACTTTATTGATCCCAGAATGGAAATTTGGGATGCATAATTAATTAATCGTCTTCCAATTGTCGGTATCCCTCCTTGGCCAACAGCGAACGCAAACTCAGCCCGCACTGGTAAACTACATTTTTCCATAGCCGGTGGGAAGACAAGCTAAAAGGTCCAGTCCAAACACCAATGTCATCAGACAAAGTCTCTGTGCAGTAGACTGGCCACTGTAGAAATGCATTTGTTAAAATCATCTTCTGAAACCTCCATCTTTCACTCGCGAATTACTTCGGAAGAATATATCCGTAACAAAACAGGAAACACTGAGTTACTCCACACCTCACTTTTTCTGGTTTCCGGCCCAGGAGCTGTGCAGTCGCCCCCCAGAAGTTTGACATTGTCAATCTTCTGGATCCGAGATAATCAAATAATCATAATCGAGATACATAAGCACTAACAAAGAGTTTTCTCTGCAAAATTACCGACATTGCACACTTCAAAACCAGCTTGTGAGTTCAGAGACCCTGTCCATCTTGCTAATCCTTAGTAATGTCCCCAGAGTGACAACCAGAGCCTGTTAATTTGACACAGTGGGCCACTTCCCCCCGTCCACACGGCCTGCTGGTGCTTCTGGTGATTATGGCAGAGATCCCTCAGCATTTAATCAAACTGCTTGGATTTCGTCACCATGGTGAACAAAAAACATCAACATAGACAGTGAGTAGAAAGTGAATAATTATGTAACATGCAAAATACAAATGCAAAACATACATTTTAATATTGTGTGTGTGTGTGTGTGTGTGTGTGTGTGTGTGTGTGTGTGTGTGTGTGTGTGTGTGTGTGTGTGTGTGTGTGTGTGTGTGTGTGTGTGTGTGTTCTATTACCAAGGTTAGAAGACACCGACGCCGTGAGCCTCAATTCTCGCTGTTGGTGGGGGGGGGGGCGGGGGGGAAGGTGTATTGTGAGCACATTGCTTCAGGCCTGTATCACCATAGTGACATATTGGTATTATCACTTAATCACTTCATTTAGCATTACAACATATTTTTACTGTAGTAATACAGCATAATACTTATTGGACTTGCCTTATACAAAATACTGATAAACCTGGCTGTAACCCTAAATACATGTTTATAAAATATGAACTTTAGGTTCATATTTGAAAAATAATACATTCATATTATAATCACAATACATTTTCAATATTATAAAGATACATTCAACACTTGGATATGAATTACTACTATTGTCATTACCTTACGCGTGTTGCTGTTGCACTCTCCCAGCAGAGTCCTGCAGTTCTTATGCACGTTCACCGCACAGTCTGAAAGACAGCAGGACAGAGCAACATCAGGCCCACTGTAGTGGCACTTTAAACCTAAACTAGCCACGGGGCACTGCACATTTTCCCTTCATACTGTTCTGAACTGAAAGTATTGTCATGGATCGATGTGTGTTACAACTCTTTAGCTTTCATCTCTTTAGCATGCCTCTTGTCCACGTCATTGACTTTATTCTAGTAACAATCATCTTTAACGGTGCCAACATTGTAACTAATAAAAAATACAATAGAAAATACAAAAAAGAAAATCTCGACAACATGGCACAGATCACATGACAGAGGAGCTGCCAGGAAGTCCATCTTAAATACTGTTCTGTTTCCATCATTGCATCATTAAAAGCACTGCTAGATGGAGGGACATTAAGAGTAACAAGCAGAGATAAGCATCCGTGCTGGTGATTTGGGTGATTATGGAGTGGGCTCCTAGGCCTTCTGCTCCGGCCTCAGCTTCCTGCCTGGCTGTAGACTGGCTCAAAGACACCACACTAATTAGCTTAATGGAGCTAGCAAACTCCATACTGCATAGTGGCTAGCCATCACAGGCTTACGTCCAAATATGTTCAGCTCTGCTTTAGTCCCCTGAATACCCAAACAAACCTATGTTATCAATATGCTAAATAACAACTGTAACCCACAGCAGTGGAGACCATTGAGTAATGAGAGACGGAAAAGCATGCAACAAACAGTCACAGACACACACGATCAATAAGGATCGGTGCAGTGGAGGACTGATGAGCTGAAAACAACATGGTCTAATGCGTCTACTTGGACAAACAACCCTGATGTGCCTGCACACAGAGTGTCACTCAATACTGCAGGGCTTGGAGTACAGAGTAGAACAGCAAAGTCACTGCGGTCGCCCGTTTTTACACCTTACAATACGGCTCACTGATTTTTCACACCCGCGTGTGCGTGACGCCTGATGAACAAAAAACATCACATGGCTGCCTGGCGTAGGCAGCCATGTGATTGTGTGACTCCGGGTCGCATGGCTAGCCAACAAAAGGCGGAGCTCTCTCCCAGCCACAGAATGTAAATACGATGTCGAGCGCTAGCAGCTTCCACTTGTTCTGCACTGCCTACAGACATAAACAGCTTCCTATTAGCCAATATGTGAACCTCTCCTAACCTCTCTGCACTTCCCAGTCTATGGGCCTCAAGATAATGCAGAACAAAAGAAGACTGACCAAATACACCTGTATGCGTGAAGCAGAAATAGTTTAGTCAGGGGAGTGGGTAAATAGTGTTTGCAAACAGAGAATGTTGTCGTTGATAAGATAGTAGTCAACCCTCTCTTTCTCTGGAAGCCAACCATCGCTCAATGGCAAGGACAAAACAATGGGCAATGTTTTAACTAAGACAGCACCAGGCATGGGCCAAAGGAAAATGATTATAAAAAGCAGAACAAACACACAAGGCTCCAAAGATTATAGAAGCAGCACCTTTAAAAAACAGAACTCCCTTTGTGGGTCACCAGAAAAGTCTTCAGATGTCAACCGTCTCTGCACTTGGTGACACCGACTGTAACACAAGCCGAAGACGAGCGTTGCTTTGTCACTTTACGGACGAGGGAACGGGCACCACAACCGGCCGGCAAGCCGGCCAGTCACGCAGCAGTCAAGCGGGCCAGATCCAAGCCGAGTAATTTTCCACACCACAGCTGTGTGAAATTCCACTCTCCCTGCCAACCCGGCTCATTCACAGGAGAAAGGCCCGACCGGGTCTTCAGTGTCTAATTAGGTCTGTCAGGCCAGGGCCTCCACGCCCAGCATCTTCAAAGACCAATAAGCATCTACTGGACAAGAGCAGCGCCGAGACTAATGAAAAGATAAGAACACCTCAGGGCTTAGCATATCTACAGAGCCAACTTGTCATGGATGTCCCTTTCTAATTGCATGAACATTTCATCAAAATCACTCCATGTCCTCAGTTGGTAACCAAAAGTAATTGCTGCATATTCTGCTGTGGAAGATGTTATCTTATCATCAGGTTTTGGAACAGAATTTTGCTGGATGGGACCAAACGAATCAAAACAAGAACAGTATGTGCGTTGCCAGTATGTTACTCACCTCCACAGAGATCCAAGCCAGCATTTCTTTACTTAATCATCAGGCAAAAGAGACAAAATCTATACGGACGAGTCCATATTAAATAAAGTTACATTTTCACTTAGAAGACCCTCTGAATTTTACCTATGACCAGAAGGAGACCCAAGACTACAGCAGTGACCGTCAGCTCCCATCAGGCTATCTCACAGACCTCAATCTTCACCTTTATCCACTCAACACCCAACAACGAGCCAACACCTGTTGACTGACAGATGGCCTCTCTCACAGGAAGCAGGCTTGTGGTGTACCGTCCACACTGGCCACTTACTATAACAACCATGAAC
>JAOPHQ010001712.1:135000-185000 GCA_030340625.1 Merluccius polli | reverse complement strand
GACAAATAGTTGACAAGTACATTTTGTTTTCTAACATTAGACAATTCTTACAATGTACCGAGTTCATTTATGAGAAGAAACAGGTATAGCAGAGTCAGAGCAAAGTGTAGAGCATAGTAATAATAAAATAAAATAAAATTAAATAAAAATAATAATAATATTAATAATGAAAATGCATTCAATTTATATAGCGCTTTTCAAGGCGCTCAAAGACGCTTTACACTGAGACACAGGGCAAATGTACGGTACATGAAGAAGACGAGAGAGGAGTAGAGGAGACGGTGATGAAAAGGGAGGGAGGGGAGAGGAGGGAAGGAGGTTGACTGTTGAATGCCTGTAGGAGGAGGTCGGAGAGGTAGGGAGGGGCCAGATCATTCATGGCATAGTATACAGTATATTATTATATAGTTTATAGTATATATTAACCTTGTCTTTGGTGAAGGATCCGGCCACCCTATTTCTCAGAGAGCTGAGGGTTCTCTTCACCTTCGTGCCTTTTTCCACCTTCTCGATCGGCCCATCTTCTTCCTCATTTCTGTCAAAACAACCAAAACGTGCTCCACATGAGTCAAGTATTTACAAAAAATATAATGCATTGCAGATTATCATAATATAATAATTTCTTGACAATGACACAATAATCCTTCACCTATTGTTCATGGCTGTGGGCTGCTGGCCCATCATTAGAAAAGCCATTATTAGAAAAGCCATTATTAGAAAAGCCATCATTAGAAAATGGAAATATAATGCTGTTTTCATACCAAAAGCGAAATACTGAGACATATTGGGAGAGCCCAGCCCTGGTTAACATCACGCTTGTGTTGTCATAAGGCTTATCAGCCCTAATCACCCCCTAATCAACCACTTCTGCATATGATCATATGGACACTGTCATCATGGGTGGGAACTAGTGAGTTGGAAACTAGAAACATGGTTTTTCTTTCGGTTTTCTAGTAAAAGGCAATGCAGCAATAGAGAATGGGCCATAAACAATCTCTGGCCATACACTACTGACATTAAAATTAAACTAAACTTAGAACTCGGGCCGGAATTGCATTACAGTGGTACATACACAATGTTGCCATTTTGTGTGTGTGTTGTCATGTTGATGATGCTGGGCAGTACTCACTCATTAGAGAGGAACTCGTACCAAGTGACACTTCCCGATTCTTTGGCCTCCGATCTGCCCCCTCTTTGTTTTGCTCTGTGGACGGTGAGAGAATGCTGTGAATGTCGAAACTCACTCACAACAATCGTCCGGGAAAGTTCCTGAAACATTGTGAGGCTGAGTTTCTGCGTGACAGTTACTTTCTGAATGACCGAACGGACTTATTGCAAACGTACAAACAGCAGTTCTGAAAAGGTCTCCTGCTTGTGCATGCCCCCATGAATTAACACATGCACATGGTGAATAAACTGTGTTAATCTGTAGGTTTCATTTCCAGTTTTTATTCCTCAGGGGAGTTAAAGATCCCCCATTACCAAATCCGGCTACATCATCATGCAGGTTTTTTTTCTTCACCGCACACAGTGTGCCCAGTATACCATGCAACCCATTTCACAGCCACACCTGTTATTTCGAACACATGCTGCAAGCATTCACATGCACAGACAGACAGACAGACAGACAGACAGACAGACAGACAGACAGACAGACAGACAGACAGACGAATGAAACATTAACACATAGCATCCAATGCATTGTGCCTGGGATGGTTCCTGTGCGGTGCTAAGTGAAGGTGAGCAGACCTCCCTCTTGTGTTTACTTACCTGTGGTACAGCCTTAGCTCCTGCAAAACCCTTTGCACCCTCATCCTGAGACACACAACAACACACCGGGACTGAGTGGAGGAGGTGGAGAAGGAGGATGGGGGAGAGGATAGGGATAGGGGGGAGAGGAGGAGAGGGGAGGAGAGGATGGGAGAGGAGAGGGTGGGAGAAGAGAGGAGAGGATGGGAGAGGATGGGAGAGGATGGGAGAGGATGGGAGAGGAGAGGGTGGGAGAGGAAAGGAGAGGATGGGAGAGGAGAGGAGAGGAGAGGATGGGAGAGGAGAGGGTGGGAAAGGAGAGGAGAGGAGGGTGGGGATGAGTGGGAGGGGACTAGGAGAGAGGAAAGGAGGAGGAGGGATGAGAGGAGATGATGGGAAGACAATAGTGGAGAGGAGGGGAGTGGAGAGGGGGAGTAAAGGAGAAGAGGGGAGGAGAGGAGAGAGGAGAGGGGGAGAAAAGGAGGAGGGGATATGATGGGGAGAGAGGAGAGGAGGAGTAGAAGAAAGGGGTTGGGGAAGATGAAAGGAGAGGAGAACATACTCGAGAGGAAGAGAGGAGAGAAGAGTAGAACAAAAGTGTTGTAGTGTTGACGGAAAGGAGGAACGGCGGGGGGAAGGAGGGGAAGGTTGAAGGAGAGAGATGCGGAGGAGATAGGAGCTCGGAAGGTGGCGCGGCGGTGGGGAGGAGTGCTGAGTGTCAAACTGTGGTTTGAGGGAACGACCCTCCCATGTCTGCTACCTCCTCACTATCTCCCAACACACACACATACACATACACAGACAAATACACACACAGACTGACGGGCCATCTAAGGAGCTAAGAGAGCGGGCCGCGCGGGGGGGGTGCGGGGGCGAGGAGGATAAGGTTAAAGACATATGACATAGAGCAGAGATGTCAGGAGGGAAGTGGGAAGCCCCCCTCCCCATGTAGGCGGCTAATAGTCAGAGAAGACTACAAGAAAGCAGAAGTGCACGTCGGTACTGAAATAAGCGCTGAAATGCCACTTCACTGACTATTATCTAACCACTCCACTGTAATGCCCAAAATGAAGAAATAAAAGTAGCCTGCTGCTTTGACCATGTATACTTCTTCTGCTTGGTGGAATAAAGGAAAATCATGAAAAGGACATGCTGATCGGTGTGTGTGTGTGTGTGTGTGTGTGTGTGTGTGTGTGTGTGTGTGTGTGTGTGTGTGTGTGTGTGTGTGTGTGTGTGTGTGTGTGTGTGTGTGTGTGTGTGTGTGTGTGGACTTACATGTGGCTCTGTCCTTCAACAGAATGCAAGTTCTCCTCAGGGTCCAGCTCTTCTGTGTCTTCATGATGACACACAGAAAGGATATAGCGGAAATAATGATAATGATTACCATTGTGTTCTGTATCACATGTTGAAACACAGAGACAAACGGAGACAGTGTGTATACACTTCAATTTATGATGTGCACAAACAATCAGACATGCACACACTAATATTTCCATGTTTTCACTTGCTTGTGCATATACAATATTAACACACGCACGCACACACACACACACATACACACACACACACACCACCCCCCTGCCCTCCCAAACACACACACACACACACACACATACACATACACCCCTGCATCCCCCAAACACACACACACACACAGTACACAGACAGCAGACAAACAGTACATTTCCATAAACAGGCGGTCAGACCTCCTGTAGCCCTGGCAGCTTGTTTGGAGGTCTCCACCAGCTGGGAGATGTGTGCGGCCTGGCAGCGCTCCGGGACCGGGAGCTCAGCACCGGAGTCCAACTGCCTGCCAGACCCGTCGTCCTCCTGGAACCACCAGGACACAATCTCAACACAAGACAACCAGCATGTTGGACATTCTGATAGGGAATTGAATTAGGATGTATGTGTAGCATGATTGAGGGAGTATGATTACATTGTTGAACATTGTTTGGCATTATTTTCGGGGGAATAAGAAAATGTACGTATGCAATTATTATAGGTTATACAATACATTATTATACATTATACATTCATATCTATTATTCTAAATATTATATTCTATATAGTATTATATTATAAAACATTTTTCGTATTTATATTTGACACATTTAAGTGCATCAATAAAATGTATCTAAATATAAATATATCCATATTTTGTGATGTGTTTCTTAGATGTCATTGTTCTGTTATTGCGTGTTATTTTTCATTCATTGTGGTGTGTGTCTGAATACCATGTCTTCCTCTCTAGAATAGGGTGGTATTTTAGTCTTGCCGCCGTCTGGTTCGTCCACATCCCTCTCTCCATCACTGCCCATAGCCATGTCCAGACTCAGTCTTTCAGCACATTAGGTCAAGACAAATAAAATGAAATCCGCCTGTCAGAAACAGCCAGCAGTCACTGCTTATATACCGTCTGAACATCATGCTGATAATAACGCATGACAAACAGAAAGGAATTATATCATATATTATATTTCTTATTATATGAAGTGTACGTTAAATGTGTTTAACCACAGTGAGAAGAGGCTAACAAAGTGGTAATTGTGGTGTCGGGGTTTCACTTCTAATAAAAAGGCCGACACACCCAAGCCTGCAATAGTTTCTGTAGTCCTATGAGGAGGAAATGCAAGACAAACTAGTGTGACAACCTTTGCTTTGGTTCACAGATGAGTGGTCATGACTTACCACTAGGGTGGTTGGTTTGCATGCTAGTGTTAAAATAAAATAAAAAGATGAACCGCTGAACTCTTGTAATAATTATGAAGTGTTCAATAGAATCCTAAATTAAACTGCTTGATTTGATTCTCAATGATATCCACAAGCTATGCTTCTGTATGCCTTTATCAAAAATGAATAAATCAATCATTTAATGAATATTTATATTTAATTATACTAAATAATCACCCACTCACACAACCATTTATCAATTCATCCACCCATCCGTCCATCCATCATCAATCCATCATCCATCCATCATCCATCCATCATCTATCCATCATCCATCCATCATCCATCCATTCATCCACCCATCCATCCATCCATCATCCATCTATCATCCATCCAGTCATCCATCCATAATCCATCCATCCATCGTCCATCCATCATCCATCATTGATCCATCATCCATCCATCCATCATTGATCCATCATCCATCCATCCATCGTCCATCCATCCATCCATCATCCATCCGTCCAGTCATCCATCCATAATCCATCCATCATCCATCCATCCATTATCCACCCATCCATCATTGATCCATCATCCATCCATCCATCATTGATCCATCATCCATCAATCCATCCATCATCCATCCATCATCCATCCATCCATCATCCATCCATCCACGCATCCATCCAGACATAAAGTAATCTAGTAGCCAACAAGCCATCTGTCCTACCTTCTCCCCATGCTGATGGGGGACAAGGGAATCACGGAGCTGTGTCTTCTCGAGGTAGACATCGATCGCACGAAGATAGGGAAACCGTTGAGGTCGGTCTCCAGGTCCTCCATGTCCGTTAGATCCCCTGCTCCCACAATTTTGCAGGATCCCGCCATTGCGGTGGGTCTCGCCGGCTCTATGGACGCCAACAGTTGATCTAAACGTATCGTCAAACTGAGTCCCGCAACAGGGCCCTCTTCAGGGGTACGGGCGTCCTGGGGGCCGCCTGGCTGCAACAAGCTGGGGACGGGAGAGATCTGGGTGACCACCAGGCCGCTCTGCACCCTCAGCAGCGCCGTGCCGGGTTCCTGGCGGGGCCCAGTGCACTCGGCCGTCGGGAACGGCCCCACGGCAGAGCCGCCGACGGGATTGTCCCCGCGAAGGGGCAGCTGCGGAAGGCCCGGCGTTTCGGCCCAGGTCCTCCGTTCGGGTCGCGCGGCGGTTGCCGTGAACACCAGAGGCGCCGCCACTCCTCCCTGGAGGTCTCTGAAGTACTCAGAGCCTTGGAGAGACAGGCTCAGGGCCTGCAGGTCCTCTGTGCTGCAGTCTGTGTCCTCTCCGGGGAAGTCGTAGTCGCTGGTCACTGAGCAGGAGTCCTCCTGGCGGGGTGGAAAGAAACATCGAGGTCAAATGCAAAATCCATGAAGTTAAACTAAAAAACAAGGAGCTAAGACCATTAACACTTTATTTCCCACATTTTACTATAAGCCTTTATCCTTTGGTAGATGCTTTTATCGGAAAACTGACTTAGAGGTGAGGCATCTCTGTGCTCAAGGATGCCTACAGGTAGACTGTTGACATTTTGGGTTCGGACCTAGACAATCACCCTGACCACTACCAGACCATCCTGCCTTTCGCCTTTGGGACAAATCATTCCAGGATGGGTCTTAGACAGGCGACCGGGACCGTGTTCTCACCCGGTCCTCGGAGGTGGGCCGTGGGAAGAAGACATCCTCTGCGATGGAGGCCGGGGACAGGGAGGAGAAGGACTGCGGTCCAGAATCGTTGGGGCTGTAAGGCGGAGCACTCAGAGGACCACTGACTGCTCTGCAGGGATCGCTGCACGGCTTGCACTCTGAGGCTGGAAAACAACATCACGAAAAATGAGTGGGACTCCATTCCTCTGTGTGTGTGGAGATGAGGGGGCCCACTATGGCAGTGGGTCCTAACCTTTGTCTCACTAGGTGTGCAAACGGTAGAAAATAGGTACAGCTGCTGAGCAAAGAGTGCCAGCGCCCTCTTTATACACGATTATTACTGTAAGAAGGCCATGGCCGGTGGGACACAGTGGAAAGAAAAAGTCAGCAACGCTGCTTATGCTCCCGGTGTGTTTATTTAACACAAATGCAATAAACACAAATGCAATAAAAAAAATTAATGGGAAAACATTACAATGGAAAACATATGGACTGCACAAAGCGACAATATTTTCGAAATAATAACAAGCCATACATACTGAACAATATTTAGAATATATTTATTTTCAATGATCTATATTATGTTTAAATTATTGTACATTTGTGTATTTCAAGAATAAAATCCCACGTACCACCTGCAGTACCCTGTACCCGTACCACCAGCGGTACCACAGGTTGAGGTAACACTGCTGATGGTGACAGGTCCACTACACCTGCTGCACCTGAGCCATACATACGATATTTACTCCACAGTAGAAGAAACCTCAGGTCACGCAGGTTAGTCGTGCATCACATGATGCGCAACTAACAGCGGTCACCCCCGGCAACGGCTCAGCTCAAGCTCATCCCATCATCCTGCTTTCAACAACTCCAGGCCACATCATTTGGAATAAGGAAGATACAGTGGTATACTGTGGAAGTATAGCGAAAGATGCCAAATATTCTTTAATATGCACATATTTCTGTCATTTGACAAACTCGACTCTTTTGATACCAAAAGTGAAGATGCAATTCAAAATGCAATATGTATGACCACAATGAGACCGATTCCTGCAACAGCAGAACAATAACTTAAATAGGTTAGGGCAGATGTCCACATACAGTATATGGCCATATGTTGTCAATATGGAGAATTTCAAATGATAAATCCATGGCATGCAAGGTGTACTGAGGCGGCTGATAATGTTGTGCTCAGTGTTATGTTGAAGCCAAGTGTGTATATTAAAGATGAGCGTGAGAGTGAGTATAGTCTTCTATAGTTATCATTTAAAATATACTGCATTCAATCCTACCGTCTTCAATTTTGAATCGAAATGGTTACTGTACTGCTTACATGATACAGAGGAATGGACGTCTGCTGTGGCTGAGCACCGCAGGTGTTTTCCACTCCTCGGCGTTGCATGCATGGTTGCTGCTGAACGCAAAAACGCATACAGGCACACACACACATAGAACGGGAGTCATGCAACCATGCATGTTCATAAATGGTTTCAACATGTATGTTATTTAAAACCAACAAAAAGCCCATCTTGTGAAATTGTCATTTTGTCTTTGTGTCTTTTGCAAGTTTGTGTGTGATAAAAACGGAAAAACCTGAATAAAATATGAATCCTAAAAAAAAGACGAAAGTCTAAACTATCCATAAACTGTCTTTTAAATTGTTTTAATCTCCACAGTTAATGGGTCCTCACACACAATACTGATATAATAAAAACCACAATGAATGGGAGGGGATCCAGACCAGCCAGGATAGCATCATCCCTAATTATATAACCCTATTCCAGTAAAGAGGGGGGGGGTGGTGGTACTGGTGAGGGGGGGGGGGGGATAGATGCTCAGTGTGATCATAAACAGATCCCAGGGACACCCACCCCCCACCCCTTCCCCCCCCGTCCCCCCCCACCGCCGCCTCCACCTTGTCCCCCCCCCACCCCATCCACCATGGAGGCCACACTCAGAGCAGCAGTAATAATAATCACATATTCCCGTTAGACCCCCCCCCCCCCCCACACACACACACACACAACGACCACTACCCCGCCCCACCACCACCCAGCGTGCACTCAGCCCCGGCCAGAGGATTCACTCGCGTAAACACAGCGCCACGGCGAGATCTATTTTCTATATTACTAAATCACACTACTGAAGGCCAGCCCATCCCTCCCTCCTCCTCCCCAGAGAAGGGAGCAGAAGGGCCCTGCTGTTTGCATCCAAATCCCCACTCGGTGTGTGTGTTTAAGTGTACACTGAGACGGTAGGTGTAACTGCTGCTGCTGCTGCTGTTGTTGCTACTTGATGCTGCGCTGCTGCAGCAGCAGCGGTCCCCCCCTGGCCTTGTATGGCTGTCCTCGCGTATCGCCTAATGGATCATAGAGAGGGGATGAAATGAAACATAAGTGTTTGCATGTTTGTGTGTGTGTCTGCGTTTCTGCGTGGAGGAAGATAGAGTGAAACAGAGAGAGAGAGACAGAGAGACAGAGAGAGAGAGAGAGAGAGAGAGAGAGAGAGAGAGAGAGAGAGAGAGAGAGAGAGAGAGAGGGAGAGAGAGGGAGAGAGAGAAAGGGAGAGAGAGAGAGAGAGAGCGGGGGGGGGGGGGGGGGGGGGGCAGATTCCCTGATCGTGTGTATGTTTGTGTCTATACAGGGCATTTGTTCCTGCGCCTATTTATTTTTGTTGCGCCTTGGACATAAGTGTCCATGCATGCGTGCGTGTGTGTGTGTGTGTGTGTGTGTGTGTGTGTTCACATATTCTAAATCCAACGTAGCCTAAAAGGTTTGTCTCTGTCATAGTATTTGTTGTAGCTGTTGTACCCCTAAACTAATTTAGTAGCTAACATTAGTACACTACTCCTGACTGCTTGAGCCCACACCGCACGTAACAGTGTTTCACAAGAGCATGATGATGAAACAGTGGTTTTAAATTTCTTAATAAATGCTGTAGTCTAGCTGGCTAACTTTAAAGTTATTACCCAATCATTGTACTTTTTTTTTTCACAGTGTGAAGTATTCAGTGTTAGTATAGTATCACAAAACTGTAATAAACTGTAGCAAATTGTGCCATCCGGATATTGAATCTATTACAGTCCGATATGCAAATATATGCAAATTATTTGGCATTTATACCTCACGAATTTGGGGGGGGGGGGGGGGGGGGGCATGCAAACATCCAGTTATTTGTGTTATTCTCACTGAGGGTAACATATAGATATGACAAAAACTCATAACTACTGGGTTACTGAACAACAATTAAATGGTTAACATTTAACTTAACGTATAGGCGTCCATGTATCTGTCTGTAGTGTATGACACACCTGAAGCGATCATTTGGCACATAGCCAAGCCATACAGTATTGTCTATAGTCTGGTTAATTCATACACATGCATACATAAATATATCCACCATGTGGTTGAGCTAGGATTCATTATATCATGCAGGATATGAGACACTGGGTGTTTGTGTAAGCTAATACTTATGCTGGTGTATGTATATACATAATATGTATATACATGTATAGGTCTGTGTGTGTGTGTGTGTGTGTGTGTGTGTGTGTGAGAGAGTGTGTGTGTGCAAGGCAGCTTATACTCTCTTACAGGTCAGCGGTGTAGACCACACATCAAAACAACACTCTTGCAGCACTCCCTGCTCCGCTTTGATCTGCTATTTGGTTACTATTGTGTAGTAACCAATCAGATTCACAATAGAGACTTCCTATACAACTGCAATGCATCCATTTCAAAGGATTTACGAATTAAACCTAGATATTATATATAAACTGTATAGCTGTATATAAAACTATACATTTATATTAAGTGTATGAAACAAACCTCAAAGGTTTCCTCTGCATACACACATTTTTTTTTAAGTTTCTTGTGATCCCCTAAGTGTACTTTTAACTCATTCTACCACCTTCATGCATTTTTAATATTTAACCAATATTGCATTGAAAAAAAAAACCCAATGCGCTTTCGGCAGCAAAGTATAGCAGCTCAGTGCTTACATACGCAATCCATTTGCATGTTTTACACCCAGTGCATTTTGTGCCACCACAGCAGAGTGAAAAAGAAGTTACGCAGTTATCACGACCCACGAAGACAAATATCAGAGATGACTCTTGGCTCTTCTCAGTGACAGAAACCGCCTCTCTCTCTCTCACTCTCCCTGAAACCCCCCCGCAGGGCTCTTATTAACGGCAAATACACATGAAAGAGAAATGTGGGTAAAGCGAAGGTATCCACCCAGGGTCTGCTTCACCTTCCCCCTGTCTGAATCTCACTCCCTCCCGTTGACCTCCACCTTCTCGCTGACTGACGACACAACAATCGCATTTAAACAAGCTTTTAGACAGAGAGAGAGAGAGAGAGAGAGAGAGAGAGAGAGAGAGACAGAGACAGAGACAGAGACAGAGACAGAGACAGAGAGAGAGACAGACAGAGACAGAGACAGAGACAGAGAGAGATACAGAGAGACAGAGAGATACAGAGAGAAAAAGAGTATATAAGTAAGCAGTATATATAAATATATAGCTGCAGTGCCGGCGTACCTCTCTTGAAGGACCATCTTTTCAGCCAGAGTTTAGAGGGCCAGGAGTTGTTGAGGGGCAAACCCGCCATAGTAGCAGCGCAGAGGGGGTGTTAGGCCGGCTGGAACTGCAGCGCTCTCTCTCTCTCTCGCTCTCTCTCTCTCACTCACTTTCACACACAAACACACCCACCCACCCACACACACACACACACACACACACACACACACACACACACACACACACACACACACACACACACACACGCTGAAGCAGTTGGCAATGAGAGTAAGGCAGAGGGGAAGGGGAGGAGGAAGAGAGAGAGACTGAGAGAGAGAGAGAGAGAGAGAGAGAGAGAGAGATATGTAGAGTTAATGGGAGGGGTGAGAGAGAAAGAGAGAGAGAGAGGACGTAAGAGAAAGATGACAGATACAGAGAGAGACACAGAGAGAATCAGGAGAGATGAAAGCCCCACCATCAGTGTTTTGGGAGGCGGGCGGTCAGATGAGAGCCGGGATCAAGGTGAAGGAGGGAACAGAGCCGGGCCAGAGAGTGACATAATATATATATATATATATATATATATATATATATATATATATATATATATATATGCATGGCTAAAAGGTCACAAGAGCAAAGTGCAAAGGTGTCAGAAGACATTGAATTCGAGGAAACAATGTCTCCTACACTGTTTCCTCACGTATTAAAGGTTAAAATGTAAGCATGACTTCAAAGAACTTAAAGGATAACCATCAGGCTCAAGCATTTCATGAATCCATTAACAAATAAGAAAACAAATAAAAGAAAAGTTCAATTGCTGTTAATGGATGGGAAAAAAAGATAAAACTATTCAAAACATGAAAATATTCGACTTAGCAGCCATGGCTCCTGCTAATACGCCCTGGTGGTGTAACTCTCAATGACTGTCAAGTTCAGCTCAACGCACATCAGGTGGAAGAGTGGCGACTTTCTCACACACACACACACACAAGAAGGCCAGGGCACATAAAACACATTATTTTACCAAGAAAATCCAGGGCAGGCAGATCTTAGACAGATGATCTCATTAGTGAATTACTCATGAAGTGAATATAAGTAGAAATATCACAAATAAATAGATACATAAAATAGGCTACACATTTTAACTCAAGGTGGTATAACTTTTAAGTAGGTACTAGTACGAGTAGTAGTACTTTTTAAACATAATAATCCGTCATATGTTGGCATTTCATTCTTAACGTATTCAAATATTTCGACACTAACCCCCAACCTAACCCTTAACGGTCCGGTTCAGACTGAACAAAACAACAAACTAGAGACTGGGAAACAAACACTGTAGGCCTGGTCAATAGAAAACACTGTGGGCTACTTACATAGACTTTCAGATCATTAGAGGCATACATCCAACGACACAGTTCTCACTGTACTGATCTGCCTGAAAGTGTAACGCAAGTGTAACACAAGTGTGCGCGTGCGTGCGCTCTCTCTCTCTCTCTCTCTCTCTCTCTCTCTCTCTCTCTCTCGCTTTCTCTCTCTCTCTGCAGCAGCTAAACCTCAGACTGCATGCACAGACCTTCCTCTTTCGTGTTTTGTTGTTACACTCCCTTTGCCATCAACAACATTAAGTTTCACTTTGGTTCACATGCGTTTATTTTCAAAGCTCAGGGGCTGTTGGGTAAGAGCCACAAGGCAAGGGCCACTGGGACCCGGCAGGGCCACTGGGACCTGGCAGGCAAGGCCAAGGAGTGTGGAGGTGGGGTTGGACACCTTGTCCACGAAAAAAAAAAGCATCACTTTGGCTCATTATTCATGACCTAATAAATCGATGACATCGGTTTCCGCCAGACCTTGAGAAGTGTTGTGTGTTTGCACAGATAACATGAGGTGAGAGTGACATTGTTTTGGACATTTTACTGTCAGCTAAGACAGTTAAATGGGATTCAATGTCTGTCAACTTGTCTGTGTCTGTGTGTGTGTGTTTATGTGTGTGTGTGTGTGTGTGTGTGTGTGCATATGTGAGCGTGCATGCGGGAGTTTGCCTCAATCTACAGGCATATACAGTACATACCAACATCCTATAATAAACAGGCATGAGCTATATACTCCTTTATTATGCATTGTGTGTGCCACTGTGTGTAGATGTAATGACGGGACGGTACACCAGACAGCTCACTCAGGAGGAAAGCCACATCAACTACAACGCAACACGAGGAAGGAAGTATAGCCTACAGTGCGTAGTAAGTACACACTGCAGCAGGTGGGCTGTATAAACTAAAGACCCTGACACTTCGAAATAATTGCGGGCAAGCGACAGAAGGAAAAAAACCAAAGCATGTACTTTTATTAGTATGTTTTTGAACCTCCCACATGCCTGAGATCATCCATGGATAAAGTGAGTGCCGTTTGCTTTTCGCTGCCTCAACAGCTACACAGGATGTTGTTGGGCAAGCTGCCGAACCCATTGTTGTAATAGTGGCGCTCTCATCGCGTCATTTATAGGAAGCACACATTACTAAGATACACATGACTGTACAGTTACTGCTACCGTTACGTGGACAAGGTAGTACATGAATACATCGGATGACATCTAACTGTTCTCTAGACTTTGTATTTACTACTTTTATTAGTATTAAGTCATTTAGCGGATGCTTTTTTATGTCCAGCATATCGTTCTTAAAAAACACGTGTTGAGCAACGACAAAGGAGCGCACAAAGAAGGGTATTCTGCAATAATTTTATTCATAATTTTAATATAAACAGTTAATTGTTGAATAATTTACACACAGCAAGATTTTTTATTTTTCATATCATTCCAACATTTTTCTGTACAGGTCACTGCTTGGCTCTCCTTTTGAAAACATAGAAAAAATAAATTGTCAAGCGTTTTATTTAGTCATGGCACATGTTTGATCCTGTACAATATGCGTGTATTTCTGTTAACGTGTACGTGTTGTGGTTGATGTAACAAAAGTGTGTGTGTATATATATATATATATTTATATATATATATTTATATATATATATATATATATATATATATATATATATATATATATATATATATATATATATATATATTTCTGTGTTTGATGTGTGTGTGTGTGTGTGTGTGTGAATGACAATATTTGCAATGCATAAAGATAATGGCACATTTGGATCCAGTGTGAGGGATGTGTGGTGAGGTCTGGCATCACGGTAGCCTGGGCCTTTTGACTTATACTGCACATACATACACAGGCCTGTTGGTCTGCATGCACAACCGGGGGGGGGGGGGGGGGGGGGGGGTTTATAAGAACATTACACATGTATACACAAACATATTCCCAATTAATACATCAGCATACTCAATAACAATAAATGTCATTACGCATAATAAAAAGAGGTATCCTGCGAGAAAAATAAAAACGACTACACACAGCATTCTGTAGGAAGGGGGGGGGGGGGGGGGGGGTCACCTATGTGCACGGAAAGACAGGCAGAGAGAGATTGGTGTGTAGAGAGAGAGAGAGAGAGAGAGAGAGGAAGAGAAGAAGAAGATGCAGTGAGCAGGTAACACAAAAGCAAGGGACTTCAACAAAAGGACACAACACGGACACCGTTCCACTAATATGAAAAAAAAAACGCATCAAAAAAACAAAACAAAACAACAACATACATGCGAAGGGATAGAAACAAACACATGTTGTGGTGCAAGTTGGAGTCGGCCGCTGGACTCGAGAGAAAGATTGTTGCTAGAGGACCCCTTTTTATTCTGTTCCTTCACTACCAAAACGGCACTCGATGAAACGACGGCGTGCGATATCTAACAGAAGACAAGACGCACGCAGTCTTCCTGACCCAAAGCGATCCACCCACCGCCACCCCCCCAAAAATCGCTTCATCTACGGCCCCTAACTTGACTTGTCAAATACTGATACACGTCAGTAAACGTTTTACAAAAACGTTTTTACGAAATGATTGAAACACAATTATTTCCATAACCAAAACCAACAAAACCTTTAGACATCTCTGCCTCTTTAACCTCATGTGGGTATGTTCAATATTTGGACAAATTGATATCTTTTACAACAGTGGTGTGTGTTGTGTTGTGTTGTGTTGTGGTGTGTGTGTGTGTGTGTTTCTCTCGTCAACAATCCGACAGCAAAAAAAAAAGTACAAACATTTCATCGACAGACGTACATCATTAGTTACATGGTACAAAAGTAGCGGAAAGGATTTTTTTTTTTATACATCTTCATACGACCCATCACAAAAGGGATTCGGCAGTTCCATCCAAAGCGCCGACCACCATGTTTGTCAGACGGGGATATATACGGTCAAAGCCAACGCAGCGTCTTAGCTTATTTCAGAACTTTAATCACCGTATTCTTTCTTAAGAAACGTGCAGTGGTCTTGTCCAGTTGTTCACATAGAAAACCAAAATAAATTATAAAAAAAAAAAAAAAAAAAGAGAAATCTGGAGAAACTAAAACCTTTGACAGTCAGAAATACAGAGTAGCATTCAAGGGGAGAAGCTGTGTTGGTGGTGGTGGTGGTGGTGGTGGTGGGGGGGGGGGGGGGTGGTGTGTGTGCATTGTTCATCATGGTTGAAGATGACAGGCGTGGCTGTGAACCTTTTAGAGCCACGCGCGTCGCCACCCACACCGGCTATAGGCTGTCAGAGCAGAACAGTGTTTCTCAGCTCCCTGGGAGTTTACATGGAGGAGGACTTGACTGTACTGGTGGTGGTGGTTGGGGGGGGGGTGGGGGGGTGATAGTGTGATGAGTAGAAAAAAAATATTTTTAATTTTATTTAGAAAAAAGTTATATACACATTGATAACAATGTTAAATTCATAATGTACAAGAGTAGTAAAAGTTTACAGTCAGAAAAAGTAATTAAATTTGCCCACCCTATTTTGGCAAAAAAAAAGAAAAGAAAAAAAGAAACCAACATCTCTAAAATGTAATACTTTTTTCTTTAAAACAATACAACAACACGTACAATGCTTTGATCTCACCCTGCACTGCATTACTTAGCATCCTCTGTCCAACCGTTTCCGAGGGCAGAGTGCAACAAAACGAGCCTAAACTTCCCTAAATCAAGTGCTTTCATTTTTCCGAGGGGAGGGGTGATATATCTGCTGCTGCTATTTACAGTTTGAGCTTATCGATCAGGAGTTGGGCTTTTTCTTTCTCTTTCTGTAAAACAAAACCAAAAACAGAAAGGACAAACAAACGCGTTTCAAATGGAACCGCATGTCCGACGCGTCCACGCAATCCCTTGTTGCAAATAATCATACATTTTTTTCACATGTCCTTTGGGGCATCGCTGTCAAAAAAAAATCGACTGAAAATGGCTGCTAAAAATCTTTCAAAATAAATCACGTATAGCGCCAAATTGGTTTGTTTTTCATGCACGAAGCGAGTCAGCGCAAGCAGAGCAGAGACAGTGAGCAAAACAAAACAAATCATATTAATATAATCCCAATTTACAGTATAACCCAGCCAAGAAGCCTGAATGTTTACTTCTATCCGCAGAGAGCCCACCGAGGGACTACAGAACAGTGATACATCAGCGTGTGCATATACGTTAATCTGTGTTTGTAGGCGAAGGGTGATTCTCTTCAGTGTGTGGCAGAGACAGGCCAGTTAGTGATGGTTTTAGCGAGCTACATGGCGACAGCCGAAAGGGTGGTCAGTCAGGCTGAGCAAGGCACTATGGGGAAAGAGGCTTTGCTACTCCTGTCCTGCGACACTCCCACCCAGCCACTAGAGGGCAGCCCAAACCACATCACACAACAATGAGCCCAGGAAGTACTGGTGATTTCTTTTCTTTTCTTTTTTTCTTTTCTTTTTTTTAAAAATATTTGCGTTTGGGAAGAATAGATAAAGTGTGTTTGTTTTCTTTGTCAGCCTGGTTCTCACGCCTCTGTTTGCTTCTGTGTAGGTGCTGAGAGCGTGTGCTTCAGTCTGCGTGGATGGAAAGGAAGGTAGCTCTTCCTCCTCTAACCACAAAGCATTAGGCCGCCTTCCCTGAGACCAAAGTTACAATCTAAATTTCACGTCTGTTCAAAAGTTCTTATGGCACACAGGATTGTCCGAGTCCCCTGCCAAGGTGTGTGTGTGTGTGAGTAAGTGAGTGTGTGTGTGTGTGTGTGTGTGGGGTGAGGTCCTCTTTGAAACGTTTGACCGGCCCTTAAAGAGATATCCATGTGCTGCTAAGCCAAAAAAAAAAACACCAACAACTAAAAACCCAAAAATATAAGCTCATCTCTTGATATTCACAGTAGAAAAAAAAATAGGCAAGCAACCACAAACAAAGAAAAACGACAAGAGGAAGGCCTTAGGAACTGAGACTGAGAGACAGACAGAGGCAAAGGCAGGGAGGGAGAGAGAGAGAGAGGGTGAGAGTGAGTGAGAGAGAGAGAGAGAGAGAGAGAGAGACGTTCTTTGAGGAGATCCACCAAGAGCTTCGTCTGTGCCAGGGGACAGGGTGAGACAAGATGTATGTGTCAAGATGGTGGCGTCCCAACAGCAAGCTCACAAGTGTCTCCGAATGAAGTATGAACACCGCCCCCCCCCCACCACCACCACCCCCCCCACGGCCATACACAGCTAACCACAGCTATGCATCACATGTCAACAGAATTTGGTTTTCGTTCCTAATCTTGACTGATGCCAACTCCGCATCGCATGTCCCGTGAAAGAAACAACAACAACAACAACAACAACGACAGCTCTATACATACAATCGAGAAGACGTGTGTGGGGGGGGGGGGGGGGGGGGGGGGCATGAATCGACGGGCTAGAGCCAAGCTTTACGTTGTGTTTCTTGCCCTCCGGTGCCCAGGGCGGGGCAACAAAAAGCGGTTGGGGAGTTATTTCCAAAGCTCTGCTTCTCCAACGGGGCCGGCCGCCTGTCACATCACTGCATTCCCGCCTGATTAACGGCATCTAATAGGAGATAAATCTGCGCGGAGGGACAGACCTCGAGCACGCACAGAGGGTTGTGCTTGGACTGCGTTTTGTGTTTTTTTTTGTTTTCCTTTACGAAAAAACGAGGATGGCACGAAGCTCTCCTTCGACCGCATTGTTGAGATGGAGGAGGAAGAAGGGGGGGGGGGCGGCAAAAGGATCATGGTGTTGCCCCCCCGGTAAGGCATACACATGCACACGCACACGCACACACACACATGCACACACACACACCAGTGGTCTTCTGTGAAATATGGGCTTCTTTGCCAGGACATAAGGTAAAACATGCTGCAGAGTAGGAAACGTCAGGGGAAGGGACTAAGGGCCGTGTGTATTGAAAGGAGAATAGGGATGAAAGGTGGGTTTTGGGTGTTGTCCATGAATGTAGATTTGATCAGGTTAAAAAAATACAGGATGTTTTCTTTAAGGGGGATTATTTAGGCTCTGTGCACTGATTCCTCCTTAACGCTCTGAGGTAGACTCTGGCCAAAACACAAAAACAATAAACTACTACGACTACGACTACTATTACTACTACTCACTAACCAGCACATTTCAATTGGATACTAGATACTCCACCTGTACAATAACCAAACTAGATTTCATTATCAACACCTTTTGAATTGTTGCCTTAAAATTCTTACTTCTTATATACTGCTCGTAGCTATAAAATAAATAAAGATATCTAGTGTTTTCAAGGACAAAAAAACGTGGGCACCCTCTGAATTAAAAATTGCATATGCGCGCGTGTGCACAGTCACAACATAACAAAAATAGGTTAAAGGTAAAAATAAACTGTCAACCATTTTACTTTTGTGGAGACCTTGTAAGACATCCACCCTCTACACTTACAAACACCCTACCCTGCTACCACAGACTATTAGTGAAGAAGAACCTCAGATGACAGCTCTATAGAGGAAATAGTACAAGAAGCTGTGGTGTAAACCTTCACAATAAGAGCCTCCGAGTATGAAGGTGCTTCGGTCAACCTACATGGATGATGGCGGCCCCCCCATCGACAGTGTTGTCATTATCGCAGCGGGCGACGCAGTGGTTCACACCACAAAGCTGACAAATGGCTGGCTGCCACTACCCTGATAAAAGGTATTTTATAGTGACGCTATAGTCACAGAATAAACAGTCTTTCGCAAGCTGCTGCCGCCACCACAACCACCTCCACCTCCTCCATTATCTCCTCCTGTCCGCTGAGTAAAAATAATCCAGGACAACACACAGAGCATGGAGGCCTGCGTGTCAAGTGTGAGGAGAGGAGAGTGCAGTCCATGTCACTAGCCCTGGATGGGGCTCTGGGTTTAACAAGGCACTGGTTAAAGATGAGGACCGACGGGGGTTGGTCGATATTCACGCAGACCCTGTTAACAACACAAACTAATCCTGCCAACCATTCTCATCCATTTTTCACTGAGAGGGGAAAAGTGAAAAGTACTATTTTGATGTCAAAGAGGGAGAAAGTTGGTTGATGGTTCGGGGGGGGGGGGGGGACCAAACCGTGTCTTGCCACTGTGTCAAACTACTACAAAATGGAAGAATCAAGCCGCAATATGTTTGCGCGCATGCGTGTGTGTGTGTGTTATCAGGCTGAGGTGTGGTGGGCCTTGGGCAGGCAGAGCAGGAGGAGGGCAGCCAGCGACTCTAGCTAAGAGCTGGAATGTCTGACCTGAGCAAGCGGGTGCTGTACACCGTGTCCTGACCGCCACACCACATGTGATAGGAAGGAAAATAATAGGATTAACAATTTCGCACACACACACACACACACACACACGCACACACATCGACACAAACGCCCAAATACCGACAGCCCCTCTCGACTGCCTGCTGCGGACCTTGAATGCAGTGGGAACTTTCCGGATTCGTGTCCAACTGTCAACCAGAGAACATGGAAAATTCCACCCGACCCGGTTCTGGGGCCTGACGGCCAATGGGACTCCTCCGAGGGAGTGGAACGGGCCGAGGAGGGCCAGAGCGAGCGTCGCCGGTCAAAGACAAAGGCAATGTGAAGATAGAGCGGGCCGTTGTTGTCAAACAGTTCAAGAGGTTTGCATCAAGTGACGGCATGGCGTTGATCCGTGGTAAAAAACAAACAAAAAGGGAATGCTCCTTCCTGCTCTCAGAGCGACAGGCACTAAAGGAAGAACAAGGTCAACTGTACAGGGGATAAGATCTCACCTTTGCCTCGTCTGTACTTCCCCTGCATTTGGTTGGTGTGTAGACTCTGCAAACCACAGCTCACACCGGCGGCAGCACCCACACACACAGCACACTGCGTGCAAGCACACATGAAAAGGTACAGCACCCGCAAGGACAGCTCTTCGAATGGCGCCGGACAACGGCGATGATTAAAACATCTTACCGACTGGGTAATCCCCGCAATGACTTGAATGTCACCAAAAAACAACAACAACGCAAGACCGCGCTTTGACCTCCATCCAACAGACGGCAGATACAAAAGACAAACGCACGCCAGGTACACTTCGACCGATAGAAAGACCTCATTCCCCCTGTTTTTAAAGCTTGTTTTGGTTCATTACTTCTTTGTGTGTGGCCTCCCAATTTACAATAGCTCTTAGTGGAAACCATGTTTTTTTTTTCTCTTTTCATAAAAATGCACTGATTGGATAATAATGTAGGGCCTTCCCCCTAGTCGTTCAGTTCAACGCTAGGAGACAGACGGGAGACCCGAGACACAGAACACAGACGGTAGGGTAGTGTGTATTCTGGGGCTAGGCTGTGTAAGAAAAATAAAAAATAATAATATAATAGCCCACAGAAAGAGAACAGTTCGGACCAAAAAAAACGAAACAAAAACAAACAAATCTTATCAGCAAAGCTTCTGATGAAAAATATTACAAATATTAACTATATACAAAACATCAATATTCCATATATTATATATAAAATATTGATACATAAATACCAATATTCCATATATACTATATATATATTATATATTTCTATACCCACTAAAATATATCAAAGCAGCAGCTATTGGTCAGTCTGAGGAGCTCTTTTTTCCAATTCTTAACTGTTTAAATATCCTTCAGCCGTATCGCGAGGAAAGAGAAATAAAACGGGAGAGGGGAGCGAGAGAGAGACAGAGAGAGAGAGACAGAGCGAGCAAGAGAGGAGGAGAGAGGATGATAATAAAAAAAAGAAAAAGAAAAATTCAAACGCAAATAAATTAAAAACAATTCACCAGAAGACCTGATGGATCTGTGTGTAGTTTGGAATTCTGCAGAACTGGAAAAATAAAAATCAAAAATCAAAACTAAAAACTAAAATGAGAAACAAAAGATCTTCTACTGACAGACGTTTTGTTCTAATATCAAGTCTTTGTTGTGGAGCGCCCACCGAACTCCCACAGAGCCCCCCTATAGTAGCGGCGAGCTCACCGCTGCGCGGACTCAAAAGCACGGGCGCCCACAAGACACCGGCCTTTGCTTATAGGCCACCAATAAAAAGGCCACATTTGAGTAAAAAGATATCTCACTTGAAGGAGTGGGTAGGGTGGGGTGGGGGGGTACATACTGTCAAGAGTATGGGAGGAGAGGAGGAAGGGAGAGAGGGAGGGAGGGGAGGTCCTGTTAAGATAGGAGCAGAAAGCAGCCTTCTGGTTGTCTAAGGTTTGTTGTGTTCACAGTTTTCTCTCTCTCTCTCTCTCTCTCTCTCTCTTACTCTTTTTTTTCTCCTTTCGTTTCACTTGTGGTTACCGTCGCTATCAGTCCGGGAAACTTGGCATCAAGTGAAAGAACTACAGATGAGACAGTATGGTGAGAGAGGTCCTCGATGTGATGGATGACGGTCCAAAGATAATAATAGCATTAAATATGAAAATAGTGTTGGTGTGACACCGTGTCTGCATCCCCCGCCAGCCTGAGGTTGGCGGCGCTGAGGAAGAGGAAAAACGGAAAAAAGTCCTGAGATCTGTTTGCAGTTTGTTGTCGTAGTTTTGTGTGTGTGTGTGTGTATGTGTGTGTGTGTGTGTGTGAAGGGCTTCCACGAGAAAAGAAAACATCAGAAAATAAAGAGAATAAAGCAAATGGACTGGAAGGGAATGAAGGTGTGGAGGAGCGTGGGTGGTGGCGGCGGTGGCTGTAAAGAACGAGGCAGTTTTTTAAAACTAGTTCAGAGAGGAAACACGCAGGGTGGGGGAAAAAAACGCAGGGAGCGTTAGGACGGGCTGGATCGGGGCAACGACAAGATCCGTCCGTTTTTCTTGCCGCCGTTCATGTGCGTGTAGGGCACGTGCTCCTCGTAGGGGCCCCGCAGGGCCACCGAGGGCCCGCCATCCCGGCCCAGGCTCTCCTCTCCCCGCTGGGAGCAGGAGGAAGGGTCCAAGGGGATGCTCTCCATGTTTTCCAGGTCCAGGTCAAAGTCGTCGCTCTCGGGCTGCTTGTTGTCCTCGCTGTAGAAGAAGGAGACCTCCTGGAAGGACGGGTGCAGGTCCTCCCGCAGCATCTCGATGATCTCCTGGAACACGGGCCGCATCTTGGGGTTGTACTGCCAGCACATCTGCATCAGGTTGTGCCTGGAGAGGAGAGGGGGGGGGGGGGGGATGATGACGGTTTAGGGCTGGGCGATACGGCCAAAACCTTCGATCCCGATATAGGTCACTTAATATCTTGATAGCGATATATATCATGATATAGCGCGTTTTATGGTAATTCAATAAATAAATATTCTAAATAAAATAACCACATGGTAAAGCCTTTTTTTGTATACTCCTGTGGGAATTAAATACTTGACAAATGAAAAGTACTTAGATTATATTCTCATTTTGTTCATCGCTTTACCGTAATGCGGCCTTTAAAACCAGGTAAAGACAGCCCTTATGCCCTATCACGATATTACGATATCCAAAATCTAAGAGGATATCTAGTCTCATATCACACCATCGGTATGATATCCATAAACCCAGCCCTGGTTTATGGATGGACAGGATGGATTGACGACTAGGGGGACCTCCTCCAACTGTGCTGTCGTTTGAAGCCATAGAGTTCCTTCATGCTACTGCCGAGTGATTTTTAAGAGGGGAAATGAGTCAAGTTACATGCAACACATGATGCAAACAGAAAGTTGTTTTGTATATATATATATTGTATATAATATTGTTTGTAAAAAAAAGAGTGTCTGGGACTTTGCGCTTTAATCAGTGTCTGGCTTGGTCAGTGTGTCTCCATAGCAACAGGGCTTGGTTTCCGATAGAGAGAAATGGAGGAGGAGGAGAAGGAGGAGGAGGACCAGGAGGAGGAGGAGGAGGAGGAGGAGGAGGAGGACCAGGAGGAGGACCAGGAGGAGGAGAGGGATGAGCGGAGTAAAGGGAGTAATCCCGATGTACTTCTATACCCATGGATGTGTTTTTACTCACATCCTCTCGGGGCAGTTGTCTGGACGCTCCAGGTAGCATCCGTCCATGACGAACTTCAACACCTGCTCGTTAGACAGGCCCTGGTAGGGCTGCTCCGCCAGTGTGCTGATCTCCCATAGCACCACGCCAAACGACCTGCACACGCACGCGCGCACACATACAAACACACACACACACACACAAAAGTAGCAAAGCAGTATGGGTTTTATTTCACACACAGCATTTACAGAAGAATCATGCTCTGTTGGATCGATATGCTGGTCAATACTCACAAACAAAGTATGAATCATAGTATGGATGCTCCCATTCATTAAAATGAATCAATTCATTAAAATATGCAACACATGTTCGGTGCCTAATGTGCATAGAAAACACCTTTCTAGCCAAATCGATGCATTCGGTGCACAGCAGCACATTTTCTAACAATACATTTCACGCATCCGTACTTTTACATTTTGCCTACACTTATTATGATGAACAAAAGCTCAAAACAAACCCATTGCCTTTAAGGGAGAGTGTAGCATATACGTGCGACATACCAGCAGTCCGAATGAGCGGTGAAGACCCCGTCCTTCAGGGACTCGGGGGCCATCCACCTGACGGGCAGCAGGCCCTTGCCGCCCTTGCGGTAGTAGTCTGTCTCGTAGATATCTCGCGTCATCCCGAAGTCTGGTGGGGGGGGGGGGGGGGGGGAGGGGGGGGAGAATGAAACATGATGATACACTCGCCAGACGTTGCTTTCCCATTCAATATATTAAACATTTTAATATCAGATATACTAGATAAACGTCGGCCCACAAAACATTTCAAACTTCAAACAGCAAATAAATAAAAAAGAAACCTATATTACCAAGGTCATAGAGCAACATACAATTTCAAAAATCATTCACAATCATTTAGTGCGTGAGAAACGCAAGGGGGAGAAAAAGGAAGCGTTGGCGAGACCTCCGATCTTGACGGTGAAGTCCTCGCCCACCATGCAGTTCCTGGCGGCCAGGTCTCGGTGGACAAACTTCTTGGCGTTGAGGTAGGCCATGCCGTCAGCGATCTCTGCCGCCATCTGGATCATCTCCTTGAGGGTGGGCGGGGGGCGGCCCGTCGGGTTGTGCTGTAGATACGGGGGGGAAAAAAACAGCAGAAAGAAAGAAACGCTCAGCGACATGATGTCTTGCACTCAAACGGTGGAGGTACGCAATTAAAGAGGCTATATGCAACAAATGTACTGCACTGAATCATAAAATGACCATGATATGTCATCAGAGATTTAGGAAACATGCTAAGTCGAAATACCGGCTTCTCCGACAACAATGCTGCGGCCAGTATTTTCTCCTTTGAAATCTCTGTTTTTGTTTTGGATCGTGTGAATCACCATTCTCCGAGGTGGCTGCGGCAGTGTAATGGCTACAGAATAATGACACCATTGGCGTTTAGATTGGTTCCCTTAGCTTCCCTATAAGCCTCGCTTTCACTATGCAGCTCTGTCTGCCACCGGGTACGATCTCCCTCGGCACAAAGAAAATGCAACCAAACCAGGAGGAATAGCGCTTTTGTTGATAGTTTCTTTCTCTGAGATTTCCAAACAAATGCGTCTTGTGTTGTTTGTGGTCGCTAGGCTTTGAGAAAACGTAAAGTGATCCGGTTTGTCTTTGCGACAGTGCCGCAAAAATAATACCACTTTGAAACGCTAGGGTGGGAAAAGTTGAAAAGTTGTCTACAGCCCCTTTAACCAGCGATGGCTATTGGCTGAGACAGAGAATCTGACGTTACCTCAGAGTCGGGTCGGAGACAGCGCAGGTAGCTCTTCAGATCTCCGTGGGTCATCAGCTCCATCACCACCAGGGTGGGCTGGCCTTTGGAGACCACGCCCAGCAGACGCACCTACACACACACACACACACACACACAGTTGAGCAGGCTAAAATTGTATACACCTTTGTATTTTTTGTATTTTTACCTTGGATTATCTTACATTGCAATTTAATTCAGGTATAAAAATTGTTGAATGTTGAATATTGATGTATTTTTAATGCAATGGAAAACGGACACGGCAGAAAGGCTGGTCGATTTAAAAATGATCTCCCATTAGAAGGTCTGAACAGAATCCTTGTTAAAGAAGAGTTCACCATCTGCCACAGGAAGCCGTTTCTATGAATAATGCCATATCCATCTATATGAATAACGCCATATCCATCCATATGAATAACGCCATATCCATCACGGGCTCCATCACGCATTATCATGCGTCGTCCTCCTCATCAATGTAAATCACTACAATGAAGACAAGACAAGGCAGATCAGACCACATGAGGTACGCACCACGTGGTGACAGCTGAAAGCCTTCATGACGGACGCCTCGCTCAGGAACTCGATCCTCTCCCGCAGGCTGGCCGACTCGTTGACCGTCTTGACGGCCACGCGCGTGTCCGGCTCACCCTTGATGATGTCCTTGGCGATGCCCTCGTAGACCATGCCAAAGGAGCCCTGGCCCAGCTCCCTGAGAATCGCGATCTTGTCCCGCGGGACCTCCCACTCGTCCGGCACGTAGACTGCACACACCAGACACACGGACACACAGTGTAAGGATTATCCACTAGTGAGCCATGTCTTCCCCTTCCCAGGAGACTGCACCCCTCTTGGCTGAAGCCCAAATCACACTTCTCCATCGAGTACCCGGCGAAATTGAAACACTGTATTTTCAGATGGTTGCGATACACCATCGGCTTTTCAGCAGTAAATTTGAACAATTTTGCAACATCTTTATCATATGGATATATTGTTTTCAAACATATTTTTGACAGAGCAGACTCCGCAGCAGTGTGAATTCAGCTCAAGTGTTCCTTCCATTCTCCTCTTACTTAATACCAAGGCAATATAGTACATTTCAATCACACAGGTCATAGTTTTGACATAGACAGCAATCATATTTTAAAGACTTTGAATGGAAAATTGATGGAAGCCAATTTTTAAAAGAGAAATGTCAAATTTAAAGTAAAAATGTATAACCAGTAACTATCGGATGCCAATTATTTAATCTTAAAGTACTTCTGCCATCTTTGACCCACTGTGAGACATGTAAGAGAGGGAGGCTGCTAGTACATACATATTACATGGTACATACATAGTTCATACATAGTACATAGTACATACATAGCACATAAATAGTACATAGTACATACATAGTACATAGTACATACATAGTACATCACTGAGCAGGGCTTACCATCACTGGCGCTGATGTACTCTGGGTTGGAGGAAGCGATCAGAGGACCTGTAGGGCCCTCCGTTTGTCTTTAGAAATAAAACAAAAAAAAAGACTTGAAAACACTGCTTGTACCATGTGGACTTTTCTCTTGCATGATGATAGTATAGTTTTATTTCATGAACTTGTTTGAGGATGAAGGAAAAAAAACGACTAATAACAAATGTCAAACAAATTTGACATTTTTGCGACTTACTTCTTCTTGAAGATCACAAAGACTCCGCCCCCAACACAGAGCAGTAGGATGAAGCAAATGACTGGACCAATCACAATCTTCAGTAGACCACTGTCCTCTACAACAAACACAGACGCCATTGGTCAGTGGAATCACATAGTAGAGAGAGTGCTTGATGAAAATATCATAATATGTAAATAAAATAATAAAACAACTCTTTGCAGAACTTAATGTATTCTTCCTATGATTAGTTGGCCTAAAAAAGGAAACAAAACAGTTTTGTACCATAATTAATCAGAATCAGACCTATTTTAGTAAAGCATGCTTTTACAGATGCAAACAATTTGACCCTGGTACTAACAACATACATACAGAACATATCATGTTTGTATGATTGAATGTTGTGCGTTTGACTCGCTGCAGAACGGATCTACCCACGGGTATAAATAAAGTAACCTAACCTAACCTAACCTATGTGAAAGCAATATGTAAATGTTTCATTTAACTTTCCCAAGATCAAAATCCCACACCAACAATGGTGTATTTATGTGTCACACAATAAACATCTCACTAAAAACCTCAGCCTCCATGTTTGGTAGCCGTCAAGGAGCAACCACGCATTTATTAAAACCCACTAATGAAGCCATAAGCCGATAAATGTCATGTCCAGAGAGGACATTTAGCCTGGGGTCTTACTGTCGGGCATGAAGAAGTAAGTGTTTTCGGTGAAGGAGCCGTTTCCCGCCAGCGAGGTGGCACGGACGGCCACACTGTAGTTCCCAGGATGCACCAGCCGCAGCTTGGTACCGCCTGACTTCATGTAGGCGGGTCGGGACACGCAGGCCGTGTGGAGCTGAAATCAGAGCATGTAAGTTAGATGAGGGCTGGAATCGTTTTTTTTTGTTATTTTTACTAATCTACTCCACATACACTGTCCATACACTTTCCAAGTAGTATGTACAGAAATTAGTACAGAAGACAAACAAGTTACGACTTGTACTGAGTTCAGCTTCGTTTTTTTTGTAATCAAAAAAGCTGCTTGAACTGACAACATAGTTTTGCCAGAATCAACCTGTATTGCAAAAGTTGCAAATACCAATACCAGAGACTAATCTACTAGCATGAACAAATGCGGGACACTTTCCCGAAAGGGAGGATTTACATTTTTGTTCCTAAGCACAGTGTTGTGTCAGTGTGCTGCAGAGCACTGGGGGTGTCATCGGAGACACTAGCCCATCCCTGCCACTGCACTCTACTCTTCCTTCCTGCCTCCGTTACTATGGTAACAGAGCTGCTGCTGCTGGTTCCTAGGGTCAGGCGGTGCAGCAATGAATATCAATGAGAGATAAATCCAAACATTCAACAACAAGTAAACAACAGTGTCACACACACACACATGCAAAAACAAGTAAACGACACATACACACACACACACACATACACACACACACACACACACACACACACACACACACACACACACACACACACACACACACACACACAGTGTTAAGGGTTCACAAAATGTTGCATACAAAAATGCACACAGATCTGAATTAATACATGCATGCACTATACCTACACACACACACACAATGCACTGCATGTGCACAGAGAGAGACACTCAAGGGGAAAGGGGGGGCAGCAACACGTGCACGCTGGCAGCAGAAGCGAAATTAATATCATCTTTGCTGTTGTTCTCCTTGAGAGAGACAGGCCAGAACTTGGCTTCGGAGCATCTTGTCTTTCAAGGATATATGTGGAGAACTCCCTCTCTCTGCTCCTCCTTTGTCACCCCCTCTCCCTCAAACTACATCTGCATCAAACCCCCCCCCCCCCACCCCCCCGGCCGCCCACTAGGTTTTCCCTTCTGGTCCCACTCCCAGTGACCCTGGCTGTACTGACCTCCTGGTCTCCAACCTTCTTGTAGAATAGCTCGTAGAGGATGATGAGGCCGTTGGGCGCCCGGGGCTCCTGCCACCTGATGAACACAGAGTTGTGCTCGTCCGGCAGCATCTCGTGGGTCACGGTCCCCGGGATGTCGTCTGCCTTTTCTGAGACGGCAAGTGAGGAGGAGCGGAGAGTGAGGGTTATATGATACTCTATGCACAATACTTGGAGAGGTGTTGCGAAACTACTATCCCCTTACGATTCAAATGCATTTTTTTAAAACCTTTTTTTAACCAGGTGAGTCCAATTGAGATTACAATGCCTCTTTTTCGAGGGAGGCCTGGCCAAGATAGCAGCAACACATCCAACAAATATTTAGCAACTCATAGAATCAAATGCCTAAAAAGATGGACGGACAGTTGGGTTCGATGCAGAGTATGCGCGTGTGTGTGTTTAGCGTGTGTGCGAGGTTTGTTATTTGCAGATGTATATCTACATGAATGTGTGTATACAGTATATGTACACATAAAATGAAATAAGATGCACTTTGTTCATCCCTGACAGGAAACGAGGGTGTCTACAGCAGAAAGTACAGGAGAGCATTCAGAGAGATCAGAACTTTTGAAGTAAGAATAATAACAACCCTATACAGGAAATAGATCTAGGTATTAGTACCCTCTGGCATGGTACGGGCGCTGACGTAAGTAGCCATGCTGCAGCGCAGGGGGTCGGTGGGATGGTTGCAGGCCAGGATCTCGATCTTGTAGCTGGTGAAGTGGTGCAGGTTGGAGATCACCGTGGACTCCTTGGCCATCACCTTGAGCACCACCTGAATGGCGCAGCGGGAGACGACGTATCACGAATAAGGCACTTATAAGGACGTATGGCTTTGGACCGAAAATGAAGTCGCTCTCTGGGAAAATCTGTTCGACCGGGGGCAGAAGCCCAGTTTCAGAAGTGCCGATATGTACAATCTTAAACTAAACTGGCATGCTGTGTTAGCATGGGAACCCTGGGACTAACTGCTTTTGATCCAATAGCCGTGAGTGACTCTGACAAAACAAGCGAGAGGAGCTTAAAGGTACAATATGTAAATGTGTTTTTGTTTTCTAAATGTACACTAGGAGCTGGCTTGAAGATCGCAAATCTTGCATATTGTACCTCTATGAGGAGAATGAGGTACAGCGGTTTAAAAAACGAACCTTGGATCCTTCGGCCTCAGGGCTGAGTGTGGTGGAGCCGCCGGCCAGGCTGGGTGCCGTGGCGAGGAAGTGGGGCAGGATGTGGGTGGCGTTGGCCACGCCCAGTGACCGACGCCGGCGGGATGGTCTGAGGGGGAGAGGAATTGGGGCGGGTCAGCGTGGGCTGTGATGTCAACAGACGACACGACACAGTGGTAAAAAAAAATCAAATAACAAAAGTCTTTCGGCTCACAAGGCTAGACCTTGTTAAACGCCGGCGGAGGCAGCGTCTGTATGACGAGGACTTTGTCACGATTCCATTCAATATCTTTAGGGGTTAAGGATGGTTCAGTGTCATAACGTGAGCAAGTGTTAGGAAGGTTATGAGCAAGGCGTTCAACTCTGAACGTTACCGGTGAAAGTTTCCTGGGCTTTCATTGGCCGGTCCCCACCAAGGCGGTGAGCAGCACCAAATAAGTACCAGAGTGGCTCATAAAAAAAGCACTTATCTAAACAGCAGATCAAGCACAGAATACGAGCAAGCGAGGGGGGGGGGGGGGGGGGGTAGGGACTGTGTTTACATATATGGTCTACGTATATGTAGTTCTTGTAGTCGTGTGTGCGTGTCAGCGAGCGTGCGTGTGTGCGTGCGTGTGTGAGAAGGAGTGCACTGGGAGGACAAGCTGCTTGTTTTCTTTAGTGCATGAAGAGGTGACCTTGGTATGGCCTTCATCATGGGAATAAATCTGTGCTAAGATGAGAGAGATAGAGATAAAAGCTGACTTTGGGAGGATGACTTATGAGACGACAGAATCCATATGCCCCCCCAAAAAAGCACCTTGCTTGTGTTTAAAATGGGTTTCCTAAAATGGCATGTGTTTTAATGTACAGCAATTTCAACCTGCTCAATGTGAATAGTCCAATGTTATCCAGCTGCATACATAGCAGAATCATATGAATACAACTGTCAAACTGTCAAACAACTGTGTGTGCAGTTGGCCCCCATGTGGAGGACAAGAAAACAGGAGTGCTAAATACATTCAAAGTGATCACAACCCCAACTCAGACAGGCCGCCATATTACCGTAACGCTATAATTATACACTAATATCTATAACAAGGAGGCAGGTTCCAGCATGTCCCTTTAAAACTGTGTACCGCACCCAGGTTACCCACTCCCATGTCTACAAAGCAAACTCATACCGGACTCTAAAAAAACAAAAGAAAACAGATGCCTAAAATAAAAACCCCAAACCACTGCTACCGCACCTGATCTCGAAGACCTCGTTGTGCAGGTAGTTCTCGAAGGTCTTGCGGTACTCGGACTCCTCCTGCTCCTTCTTCAGCTGGGCATCCGTCTTGGGACAGGCGCAGCACTTGCCCCCCGGGGACGGCTCGTCCGTCTGGTTCCACTTCTGCTCGTCCTCGCTGCCCAGGTGGGTGGGGGTGCGGGACGGCAGCTTCATCCCTGAGACGCCACCATGCAAATACAGCGTGAGAGAGCGAGAGAGAGAGTGAGAGTTGTGAGGATATATGTGAAGTGACCAGTTCTGTTCTACTGGTGCTTTTCATGAGGCTATAACATAAAATGTGATATATATTGTGGAGAGTGTGTTGTGGTTTACAGCCTCACCTAGCCTGAGTCAGACTGATGAGACTCTGGGGCTGGGTGAGGCTGCACACCTGTGGTGCATGAGCACTCATGACACCCAGGATAAACCAGCTATCAACACACACACTCCACACACACACACACACACACACACACACACACACATATATATATATATATATATGGCTCCTGGTTGCTCACCTTGCAGACAGTAGTCAAACTTGTACAGGTCGCTGTCCTCGTCCTGCTTGCTGCAGATAACTCTGTAGTGGGTGATGTTTCCGTTAGGGCTTTTGGGGGTCTTCCACTTCAGGATGATCTGCGAAGAGGAGTTGGAGGAGGAGATGGGGTCCAACGGCACAGAGGGCTCTGGAAGGCAAAAAGCAAGTGTTATGTTCAGGTTATTCTCGGATCCAGCGGTCCTAGACGGCGCAGAGCCTGGTTTACTACTGCTGGCCGAGTTTCAGTTCGCCGATAACACGCTTACGGATGCCCGCCTCTGACAACATGATTGGTCGAAAACAAATACGAAGCGAAAGAAAGTGAAACGCCCCATTCTAAGCTTGTGAGATTGTAATCGTGTCAATGTCCCCGTATGAGGATATTTTGTTTGTTTCTTTAGAAAAAAAGAGTGTTGAATACAGACAACACATGGTTTGTATTTTGCAGCAGCTGCATGAAATGTCAGTGACGGGCGGGGGTGTATCGACACGTTTTGTTTCCTGTTGAAATCTAACATAACACAACAAGGCATCTACTTTATAACGCCGTTTTAATACTCTTTCTGTTGTTTTAAATGCGGCCAACGTGCGATTGGGAAACACCATAGCGAAGAGATTTAGGCCTACAATGACAAGCCTCGACCGATCGCTACCAATCACACACAAGTCCCCCACAACGCCCCATCGCCCCACCCACCCACCCACCCCCGAGCGTGCAAAATAACCTCCAGCATCTCAGGTCCTAAGTAGGCTGAGAGAGGGTCATGAATTGTAGCGTTATCCCGGGCTACCGCAACACAACCTCCCTTCTCTTGCTTCCTATGAGCTGTGTGTGCTGTTACAGTTAACTGTCCCCGGAGGGAGAAGAATGAGAACATGACAAGAAGAAGAACAACAACAAAGACAAGGAGAATAAAGATGGAGTTTTGTTGACTAAGAATTTGACAAAGCAATATCCGAAACTTGTAACGGAAACGGATATCCCTCGATAAGACACCCCTCCCTCTCTATTGCCGCCCTCCTCATCGCCAATAACGCACATTTGAAGCACCCCGTTCAGATTTCCTCCCCTCCATCACTCACTGGTGGCGTTGGTGCGCACGTAGATGATCTCGCTCTTTGCCCCGTGGACCTGGTGCTCGTCGGAGGCGGACAGCTGGGTCTTCACCATGATGGCGTACTGGGTCCAGGGCTTCAGCAGGTTGATGAGGAGGCCCGGGTCCTGGGGGTCCTTGTTCTCGGAGGCACGGTCCGGCGGCTCCACGTCGGCGATCACCCAGCTGTTGGAGCCGCACGCGTCGTGCCCGTCGAACTCCGTCACGTTGCGGTACGGCCTGGGACAGAGAGCGCACGAGAGGGAGAGAGAGAGAGAGAGAGATAGGGAGAGAGAGAGACATAGAGAGAGGGAAAGAGAGCAAGAGAGAGAGAGAGAGAGAGAGATAGAGAGATCATGAAAATGAGTTAGTGATTGTTAGAGTGAGAGAGACAGAGTAAGAGGGTAAGTGAGAGAAAGCGATATAGCGAGAGGGAGACAGCGTAAGTAACAGATGGATAGAGAGAGAGAGAGAGAGAGAGAGAGAGAGAGAGAGAGAGAGAGAGAGAGAGAAAGCGAGCGAGAGAGAGAAAGCGAGAGAGAGAGAGAAAGCGAGAGAGAGATTGAGTGAGAGACAGGGAGTCGAAGCACCGCAATCCATTCATTAGAAAACAACGAGGAGCAAACACACCCAGGGGGATTAGGTGAAGCAGCCGTTCCAAGCGAGCGTCTCGCTGATGGAAGATGACAGGCAGGACACAGTACAGGCAGGGCTACATGTGGATATTGACATGTCCCATGGGATAAAACGTGTGGCTACGTAGGTGTGAAGGGCATTTGAGGCGTTCTGTTAAGAGCTTAAGGCATGCCGTTTTTATTAACACTGAGCTGGTGCACGCATTGGCTGTGCACCATTTTTTAAACGATTTATGTGCAATCGTATAAAGATAGTATAGCATAGTGTAGTATAGTATAGTTTCATACTAGATAAGATGTACTTAATTAATCCCAGCCTGGAAATTAGTGTAGTATAGCATAGCATAGCATAGCATTGCATTGCATAGCATAGTATCAAATATTCTATTGCACCATTTCAGCACAGGACCCAGTAACTGCTATGGTAATTGTCTCATGAATAAGAGATGGACATGTGTTGGGGACTTACGCCTCTTTGTAGTACACCATGAAGCCCAGCAGGTCCCGGTAGTCCTGGGGCCAAAAGGGCTCCCACCTCACCATGATCTTATCCGACAGGGTCCTTATCGTTGTGAACTTCAGCACCTGGTTCTCACCTAGACAGAGAGAGAGAGACAGTGAGAGACAGAGAGAGCGACAGAGAATGACAAAGAGAGACAGAGAGAGAGAGGGGGGGGGGGGGGGGGGGGTGTGCATCAGCCAACTGTCTTCTGCTGTATCCTGCTTCAGTGAGGATAACAAAACAATGCGTCTCAAAATAGCACAAGTTCATATTCATTTTGAGAAGACTCTGGACTTAAAGTAGATTTTGTATCCAAAATCGTCAGCATAGAAAACAACAACATTACGATTCACACAATTTAGCACAACCGAGTCCATTGTGTATCATGCAAAAAAAACAAAAACCTCCCCCTGTACAACGCTCATAAAAAAACCTCTAAAAGTGTGTGTGTGTGTGTGTCTTACAGGAGGCCTGGTCTCCGTTGGTGCGCAGGGCGATGTCCTTCTCCAGGTTGCGGTCCTTGGTGCCTGTGATCTCCTCCATCTTGCGGATCTCGGTCATGCACAGCTTGGAGTTGTAGTGGAAGAAGGTGCGTCCGCGCATGATGGTGAGGTTGTGCTTGGACCAGTCCCACAGCTGACGCAGGTTCTGGTTGTCCAGCGCGTAGAAGGAGAAGTTCCTGGAGTGGGAGAGAGAGAGAGACAGAGAGAGAGAGAGAGAGAGAGAACTGGTATTAGATGCTTTATTTGATAGGACATTGTGATTTCACATGCGTCCAATGAGATGAATAAGAGAGAGGACAGACGGAGAGAATGAGAGCGAGAAAAAAAAAAGAGAAAGAAAACAAGAAAGCGAGCAAGAAGGAGAGAGAATGAGGGACAGATACATAGCTAGATAGACAGGTAGACACATAGATAGTGAGAGGGAGAAGATAAGAGAGATAGCTAGGGAAAAGAGAGATGGAGAGATATAGAACGAGAGCAAGAGTGGAGTGGAGTGGGTGGCGGGGGGGGTGACGTACTCTCCCTCCAGCTGTTCTCCTCTGATGAGGCGGAGCTTGCGCAGGAAGGAGAGAGAGACCAGGGCGTAGGCTCTGCGGATCATCAGGTAGCCAGTGATCTCCTCCAGTTGGCCCAGGTTGGCTTCCAGCTCCGCCGCGATGTTGTCTGTTGGGAGAGAGAGAGAGAGAGAGAGAGAGAGAGAGAGAGAGGGAGAGGGAGAGGGAGAGGGAGGGAGAGAGAGAGAGAGAGAGAGAGAGAGAGAGAGACATTGAGAACTAAATAAAGAGGAGGTCAGACTGACAGACAGTAGAGTAGTCCATTCAGGTCCAGAATGACTCCCGATTTGTCAGACTAACGAACAGACAAGACAAGTGGCTGGCATACGTGTGTGTGTGTGTCTGTGTGTGTGCGTGTTACTGGGTGAGGGGAAGAGATGCGTGTGGGAAAGACGGAGCTGGTGTGTTATTGACGAGGAAAGAGAGGTGGCACTGCAGGTGGTGCAGCAGTGAAATAAGAGGTGAAGCACAGGTGAGCACACACACACTGAGAGACACATTTCTCCACAGAAGACACACTCTATCAGTTTTATCTGTTCCAAATCACCTTCGTTATCCTAATAAAAACATAATAACAATCTACTCATCATCGTTATGATGATGATGATGATGACGATGATGATGATGATGATGACGATGATGATGATGATGATGATGATGATGATTATTATTAGTATTATCAGTATTATTATTATTATTATTATTGTTATTATTGTTATTATTATTATTATTATTATTAATATCATCATCATCATCATCATCATCATCATCATCATCATCATCATCATCATCATCATCATCATTTGTGTTGTTATTAACCATGAACATGGCTCAGCAGACTGCTTTACAGACAGGACCAGTGTTTATAGTGTGAGTGTATGGGTGTCTGTGTGCGTGAGTGCGTGTGTGCGTGTGTGTGTGTGTGTGTGTGTGTGTGTGTGTGTGTGCGTGTGTGTGTGTGTGCGTGTGTGTGTGTGTGTGTGTGGCAGGTGGGGGCGCGTAGGCTACTCACTCCCTCCTCTGATCTTGATGATCAGGTTCCCGTTGAGCACCGTGCACCCCCGCAGCGCCTGAGCTGAGGTCACCGAGTCCACTGTCTGGTTCCCCATGCACTGCTTGGGACAGAGGCCCGCACACGGCAAGCAGTTCAGCCTGGAAAGAGGGACAGAGAGAGACAGAGAGAGAGAGAGAGAGAGGGAGAGAGAGAGAGGGGGAGAGAGATCAGCACTCATGGAATACAACCCATAGATACATGTGTGGGTGTGAGATTTTTAGATCTTGCTTTTAGGTTGTTCTGCTTTCGTCGTCGGACGCTTAAAATGGTGACGGCGGCCAGTGGTAATACGAGAGCCTGGAACCATTTTTAGTTTTTTGCGACTTCCTTTTCATGAGCTGATTTAGCTTGCTATAACCCCCTCGCCGGGTCCGATACATTTCAACGCTTGCCGTCAAAAGTGTGAAATTATCGCCCTTAATCAATCCACAGATCCATCGCTTTTACGCACATTCCAGGCATACTCTCGCGATGCCGTTACTGCATACTGGGCACACAACCGGCTTGCGGCTTAACAACATTATCCACGTAACACATTCCTATCGAACCGAAATGAGTCAGACTAAATTCTTGGCGTGTCGAGAAGTAACAAGGGGGGATACATGCCGTCGGATGAATCAGAAGAATCAACAAAAATATTGTTTGTGCGTTCACATATCACAAGGAATGGGAGGGCAGCAGAATGCTACTGGAATGCAATGTGATCGGCGAGGAATGCAATGGGAATGCCGTGTGAAAAGCTGCGCCTGCATGGGTCGGGTACAGGGGCCTGCGTGGGTCGGGTACAGGGGCTGACGCGGTACTTTTCCGACAACCGAGTCAAACCTTTTTCGGACGTGGGTCTAGTGTGTGCTAGTCTAGTTTGAGTACTCAAGAAACATGGCTGGAACCCCATAATGCTCATTGCCATGTACTTCTTTGCAACACACACACACACGCCTGCACACACACACACATACACACACACACATTGTCTGTGGCCTTGGCAGTGTTGCCTTTCACTGCTGCGTTCTGTAAAGATGAGGCTAGTTCACTGAGCAGCCAAGGACGAGCCACAAAAAGACAGGAGACCTGTCGCTTCGTTCACTGATAAGCTCTCTCCCTTTTTTTTGCTTTGTTTCACTTTTTTTCTCCCCAAGTCCTCTCTTGAGAGACCGTAATCCCTCTCTTTAACTCCACTTTCAGCCTTGACATTCATAACCGCACAGATGTGATCTCGCCGTAAGCTGAATGGCTGTTGCTCGCTCTGCCAGACGCTAAGCTGGAGCCGCTACACTACAGCCACTTCGGCTACCAACACCCAGTCCTTGAAATGCCCCCCACCCACCCTCCACCACCACCACCACCACCACCACCCAGTGTTTCTCTGCCTCGTCTTCTCCCACCACACGCCAACAGTCACCGCTCCGTTCCCCGGTGCCCCCGAAAGTGCAAGGCGGTTTTCTGTACAGTCTCTTTGTCGCTTCTTGTCCATCTGCCAGCCGTCCATGTGGAAAACAAACAAGATGGGGACGTGAGAGCGAGTGAGTGAGACGGCGGGCTAGCCTAGCGTGCGCGTGAGTGAGTGGCAGAGGTTTCGAGGAGGATCTGGGGGTCATTTAAGGAGAGAGGCGAGTGTGTATTATCATCACTGGATGGCTAATTTTCCCAGGCTACTCCCCAGCGAGTTCTTGGAGTCGCACTAGCAACTAAACTCAAAGGGGGTGGCAGCGTCAAAGCTTTTCTGAGTCCCCCCGGCAAAAAGCGACATCTCACAATGGTGAGTTGCTCACAGGGGTTCACAGTGAGTCAATCAGGCTTCAGTAACTCAGGTATGACAAGACAATGGCATCTAAAGGTGGTCGTAGGCGGACGCAATTTAGAAGGCCACAGCCTCGGGCCTCGACTGACAAAGGTGGCCATTGTTCACCACAGTGGCCGTCGGTCACTAGTGCACCCTGCTATAATACTGGGTTTATTTAGCTCTCATTTATACTGCCTGTCCTCTATAGGCAAAAAGCATGAGTCCATACATACAAACAGAGAGAGAGAGCGAGAGAGAGACACCCACACACACAAAACAAGATAGGCGCTGCTTTGATGCCCCTCTTTGTTGCAACAGGAAACATTTAGCAGCAGTCGCAGTCTGTGTCGGTCGTTGGCTGGTCTTTCCTATCCAACATGACACTGCCAAATGCCCAATTATACGCATGGCTTCTACTTTCTTCCATCTTATCAACTTCTTAAAAATACACATCAATCATCGGGCCGGAGCTGCCCGGTTTTCCCCCTACGACTCCTGATTTAATGGAAACGCTTTGTAATGAACGCTCCAAAACAACAGACACTTTTCTCTCCTACTCCCCTCCCTCTCTCTCCCTCTCCCTCTCTCTCTCTCTCTCTCTCTCTCTCTCCCCCACATGGAAAATTGTGAATTCAGCCTCTCTATGCAACGCTCTAGTTGCAGCACAGAAAGAGCAAATGTTTTGGGCCGTTGTATTGAACAACAGACAGACGGGCAGGCGGACGGTCAGGCAGACAGGCTGGGCACTGGGGCAGACAGTGTGGATCTGTCCGACTGAACTCCCTGACTCCGGTGCCTGGGTCTGCTAGAACCATCTAGAACACAGGCCACAGCAGACGCTTTGGTTTGGTTTGGGCCAAGGCCCGGCAAGAGCCAGGCCAGTACACTGGCTGGCCGACCCACACAAACAAGCGTGCGCGCATAGACACACACACACACACACACACACACACACACACACACACACACACACACACTGGCGTGCTGTCAGAGCCTCTGGGACAGATGAGCAAATCCTGTCATGGAGATGGTGAGAGAGTACAGTGAGCTGAGTGGTGGTAGTGGAGGAGGAGGAGGAGGAGGAGGAGGAGGAGGAGGAGGAGGAGGAGGAGGAGGAGGAGGAGGAGGAGGAGGAGGAGGAGGAGGAGGAGGAGGAGGAGGAGGAGGAGGACTACCAGGCACCAGCACTACAGTAACTTGGGCCCTCCAAGGGGGTGTACTATGGGCCTCTGTGTGTTGTTACTACACCAGCCCCTACTCCCAGCACCTCATCCATCCCTGGGTAGATAAGTGTGTACGTCTGTGTGTGTACATGAGTGAGTGTGTGTGTGTGTGTGTGTGTGTGGGGGGGGGGGGGGGGGGTAGGCCATGACTGAGTGGGTGTGTGCGTCTGGCTGAATGATTTGTGAGTCTGGACGTTGCTGCTGCCAGCGAAGTGACTCTGATGACGTTTATTTCTACTAAAAAAGTACTCACACACACACACACACACGTTCACTCACGTACACACACACACACACACACTCTCTATCTGGGGACTTTAATTCCCCCCTCTGGGGACTTAAAGCAATGTGCCTCACTGCCTAGACACCTGATAATCACTCACAGCCCAGAATCATGCAAGTCAGAAAAGACACACACACACACACACACACACACACACACACACACACACACACACACACACACACACACACACAATCCCGTTTCCTTCTGGGATTCTAGTACTGAGGATTAACTGCATTTACTGTTGAACATAAGTGAAAGAAATCCCTCTCGTTCCACAAATGGGTGCATGTGTGTGTGTGTGTGTTATTTGCCTAATAAATAGATGTATTTATACCCCTCCTCCCTATCTGGAAACAGCAGACATCTGGAAAAAGCAACACAGCCCAACACCTTCAGAGAGCAGAGTTAATGTAGTCACAAACACGTTCAGCATACACAGGCACATGCGCACGTGCACACGCACACACACACACACACACACACACACACACACACACACACACACACACACATATGCACGCGCGCGTACACACACACACACACACACCATCAATCATCCGGCAACCTGTGGCTTTTGGTCATGCGGACACATCCATGCTGCCTCACTACCTCTCCTTCCTCCACTAAAGGTGCTGTCTCACTACCTCTCCTTCCTCCACTAAGGTGTCTCCTCTCCTTCCTCCACTAAAGGTGCTGTCTCACTACCTCTCCTTCCTCCACTAAGGTGTCTCCTCTCCTTCCTCCACTAAGGTGTCTCCACTCTCCTCTCTTTCCTCCACTAAGGTGTTTTCACTCTCCTTTCCTTCCTACACTAAGGTGTCTCCGCTCTCCTCTCCTTCCTCCACTAAGGTGTCTTCTCTCTCCGTTCCTTCCTCCACTAAGGTGTCTCCTCTCTCCTCTCTTCCCTCCACTAAGGTGTCTCCACTCTCCTCTCCTTCCTTCACTAAGGTGTCTCCTCTCCTTCCTCCACTAAGGTGTCTCCGCTCTCCTCTCCTTTCTCCACTAAAGGTGTCTCCTCTCTCCTCTCCTTCCTCCACTAAAGGTGTCTCCTCTCTCCTCTCCTTCGTCCATTAAGGTGTCTCCTCTCTCCTCTCCTTCCTCCACTAACGGTGCTGCCTCACTACAGCTCCTTCCTCCACTAAAGGTGTCTTCTCTCTCCTCTCCTTCCTCCACTAAGATGTCTCCTCTCTCCTCTCCTTCCTCCACTACGGTGTCTCCTCTCTCCTCTCCTTCCTCCACTAAGCCGTCTCCTCTCTCCTCTCCTTCCTCCACTAAGCCGTCTCCTCTCTCCACTAAAGGTGTCTCCTCTGTTCTCTCCTTCCTCCTCCACTAGCTCTCCTTCGTCCGCTCAAGGTGCTGCCTCACTCCTGCACTCAGTGGCTCTGTGAGGACAGAGGCGCTCCCACACTAAGCAGAATATTTATGAGGCGCCGGGAAAGTGCTCTGAACCGCAGTTAAGAAGAGTTGCGTTTTGCATGGTGTGATCTCGACATTACGTCTACCCATTGAGATACACGGGACACACTGTATTTCAAACGCACAAAAGCGGCAGACAATGAAGCAATGGCAGCAAATTATCCACATTCCTGAGACTGGAACCAGAGACTGGAATGCGTGTTGCATAAATTGTGCCTCTAATGTGCCTGTCTGCACGCCTGGTCCGCCCGTGCGCGCTTTAAAGACGAATGATATATTTCATTAAACTCTACTCAACTAATGAACTCTAAATTAAACCCGTAATACGAGCACTCAGTCAGAGCGCAGTCCTCTGAATTGTTTGTGTACGGAGACGATGAATCAAGAGGAGAATTGTGGACAGCAACATATGATATTAAATCACTTCCATGAATCAGTTCGGTTAATTGTGAATAAATATCCACCTGCAGTAACAGAGGAACGGGTAGGGATCGGAGACAGATATTTCAGAATTAACGGTGTTGCCTACACGGAAGGCTGTTTAGATGCAAATGGCACGCAATGTATACACCATTTTCTCCGCTCTGACATATTAGCGTTGTTTGTGTTGACCTCAGAATCAGGAATCTTACTCTATGATGTGCCATAGTGTAATGTGTTCACGTGATGGGCAAAAATATTAATTACAGCAAGTTTTCCGACATGCCATGTAAATATTTCAATAGCATGTATATAACGCACACAACTACAACATAAGAAGCCCGACGGTGTGACCAAAGTGACAAAATAAAGACAGTGACGCTTAGGATCTTTTCATGTAGGAGAGCAAGACAGTGTTCTGTAGGTAAATAGTTTTCACATGTTTGCATGCCAATCTGGGGTCATTCATTTGATAGAATGTGTGCATTATATTGTATGATACCCACAGTGTCTGTGCATGTTTGTATGAAAGTATGAGAGGTTGTGTGCATGTGTGTGTGTGTGTGTGTGTGTTTGTGTATTAGGGCTGGGCGATATGGCCAACATCTTCTATGATCTATCTCGATATAGATCATTTAATATCTCGATAACGATGTATATCATGTTTTCTGCTACTTCAATAAATAAATATGAAATAACCACATGGTAAGCCTATTTCTGTATACTCCTGTGTGAATTAAATACTTGACACATGAAAAGTACTGAGTCATTTCTCATTTTGTTCATCACTTTACTGTAATGCAACCTTTGAAACTAGGAAAAGAAACACTTATCACCATATCACAATATTACGATATCCAAAATCTAAGACGATACCAAGTCTCATATCACGATATCGACATAATATCGATATACTACCCAGCCCTGTTGTGTATAAATATTTGAAAGGGAGAGCGAGAGGGAGATTGAGACTCACGACGTGGAGTTCATGGTGGTGTATCCGGACGGACACTCGGGCAAACAGGCCCCGTTGTGGATGACGTACTCGCAGCCCGCGTCTCGCTCGTGGCTCAGCCTCTTCGTCTGCTTACACTGGTTGTGGAGGTCCTGTGTGCAGATGCGATTGAAGATCCGTGAGCATAAATCTCTCTCTCATTCTCTCATGGACACAACATTGATGCTAATGTTGATGCTAATATTGTATGGGAAATATTTGAGTATATATGCAATTTATACCCAGTTAGCTGTATTTCGTAGGTAGGTTTCGTAAGTAGGTATATCTATTTGTTTCATTATAAATAGTCAAGTCAAGTAGATTGTATTTCTATAAAGAAAAAATGTTGTTTGGCAGTCAAAATGACCAAACAACACTATGGGCTTCCACCAACAGTAACATTTGACCAACCATCTGTCCAACAGTAAGCTGGACGTCATTGTGTTTTCCTTGTATTCGATTTGCTGGCCCTATCCTTGAAGAGCACCTGATTTTCTACTTCAATGTTATTGTTCTTCACTCAGTGCAGCGCTCCCTATTTTCTTCTTTTCTTTCTTCTATTTTCCTTTGTATAGCCCTTAATCACAGGTAAGTCTCAAAGGGCTTCACAGGCCACATTATACGACACCCCCTAACCCTAAGCCCTAAAGGGCAAGGAAAAGCACCCTTGTGTGTGTGGTAGAATTGCGTTATTAGTAATGGCAAAATAACTTGTTATGCAATTTGCTGATTTCTACTCTTTATATGTTCAATGTCTGCTTTAGAAGATGACTTACGTCAACAACAAGTGCCGTTACGTTGACCATTCGTGTGGTTGTGTGTGTGTGTGTGTGTGTGTGTGTGTGTGTGTGTGTGTGTGTGTGCTCGTGTGTGTGTGCAACAGGCGCATGTTTAATCCCCTGTGCCTCCAGGGAGCGGACCTGACAGAAGGAGAGGCTGATGCAGCGCCAGCCCTTGAAGACGTAGTATCCCGGGGGGCAGGTCTCCAGGCAGGTGTCTCCGTGCTGGAGCTTCCTGCACGCCACGCAGCTGCTGGCGTTCCCTGGCTCGGAGCAGCCGCCCAGGCACTGGTCGTGGCAACACTGGCCCTGCATGCTGCAGGCTCCGTGCTTACAGTTGTCCAAGCACACTGTGGGAGAGAGTTAGAGAGAGAGAGAGAGAGAGAGAGAGAGAGAGAGAGATGGTTAAGAAATAAAAATCTCACCACTTCAATCATTTCTCAGAAGCTCAAGGGAGATGGTGCCTTTGCAGTAGCAGCGACCCTAGATTATGGTTCGCCCCCTCCATCAGCACTTTTTAAATCCAGGATAAAAACTAATTTCTACTCCTTAGCGTTTGAATCCGCCTGACTGCTTTATGGGTAGATGTGTGTGTTTGTGTGTGTGTGTATGTTTGTGTGTGTACGTGTGTGTATAAACTTGTTGTTGCCCTGTTTTGACTTCTATGTACATTCATTCTTTGTATCTGTTATGTTTTGTTCCTTTCGCTGTGTGCCCACTGTTTGGCATCTTTTCCACTGTGCAGCACTTTGGTCAACTATGGTTGTTTTTAAATGTGCGCTACAAATAAACTTGATTTGAAACTTGATTTGATTTTAAATACATTTAAATCAAGCTCCGTGGAACTCAATCTGGAAGAAAGAAAAAGTCCAGCCATAACGGACCTGGTCGATCGTGTTCTCCAAGTAAAAATAAGAACAAGGACATCCTCACTGAGCTGTCCAGATTGTGTCACACAGTGACGTGGGTGTAATAATGGGGATGAGACTAGATTGGATTTGATGTTCGACCCAACAGTGATCTTATATACTTGATTGCCTTTGTCAGTAGGCCAATAGAGTCAATAGAGGCTCATTAGATTTCAGCATACAACCTGTGCTGACCTTTCCCACTAATGGAGACTTAGTGAAAGGCTAGCTGACCAAAGCAGAAGATGTGCAATGAGACCCAGTCAACTACACACCAGCCACCAGACAAACAGAGGAATTGAGGGGGCAGGTCTGTCTTGCTCTCGTCTCACACATCAAAGCAGACAAGCTAAAAATCTGGGTGAACGCGGCGTTTCCCTTTCTTTCACTTCATATTTGTTTCGACCAATCATGTTGCTGGAGGCGGGGATCTGTACGCACGTAATAGCACATAACAGCGCACACAAACTCGCCCAGCACTAGTAAACATTATCTTCGACAGCATATCTCCGAAACAGGAAACCAGGCGTATCTCCGCCCCTTGCAGTTTCTGGTTTCCGGCCCAGGCTCTGTGCCGTCTCCCCCCAGAAGATCTGCTATAACATAGTAGGACTGCTGGAGCCGAGATTACTTACTCCAACAGCTACATTTGTGGATCAATCAACCAGCCAACCATGGTACCAATTTGGTCCATCCTATTATTATATAATATGCCTAATTATTCCCAAAGGCTTTATGTCATGCATAGCAGCCACAGTGACCTCAACAGGAGCCAATGTTGCTCTGGGATGCGATTACAAATGATCCCCATGTAATTATGTATGCTGTTAGAATCGCGGTAAACAAACTGAAAACCTTGATGCCACATTTCGATCGTCGAAATGCATCCGCACAGCTAAAGTATCCACATGGCGAGGACAGGCTATGTTTGTCAAGGATCGCAGGGCCGGAGAATGCCCTGTGAACCTAGGTTACCCCAACCACCACAGTTGGCTGTGGTGGAAAATGTAGTATTTGCGAGCTGTGCGTGTCTTAACTTGTAAATTACTTGTTGTGTGAGATTTGTAAAATGTAAATTAGGACCATTCTTTGATAAGGGCTAGTATTCTCCCCTCTGCTCCATTTTTTCTCACACAATAACATACACACATACCAAAAAATGCATATCTCCCCAGTCCTCCCCTCTGAGGCCCTGCCTCCTCCCCTGTCTGCTGCTGCTGCTGCGTGCGTGCGTATGTACATGCTGTGTGACCATGCCGTCACATAGCAGAAGCAGGAAAAAAAGGAAAAGAAAAAAAAACGTAGTAGCGCAGACACACACTCCTGATCCAGTTCCTGTGTGGAAGTCCGTGCCGGAGCACTGCTCCCGCCGCAGATCCGCCCTCAGCCTCAGCCAATGTGTACGCTGGCTGGGGGAGGCAGCCACTCAATGGCCTCGTCCATGTTGGGGAGGAGAGCTGCCCAGGGTTAACCCTGGCCTCGCTGGGGCAGACAGGGGGCAGACACAGACAAGAAGCCAGCGAGCCTGGGAGCTCTTGCTGCTGCTTCGGGTGTGTGTGTGTGTGTGGGGGGGGGGGGGGGTGGGTGGGACGGCGTGCCAGGCGAGGGGAGCAGGTGATCCTAATCGCTCAATGGAGAGTCGTAAAAAAACACACACACACGCTTCCCCTCAATTTGCCTCAAATCAGGCTGTTTTGGTTGAAAACCAAAAATGCCATGACACGTGTAATCACATACTTTTTGCTTTGGTTGCTCCTGTATTTAGTTTAGTTTTTGTCTGGGAATATGAAGGTGCTTTATGTTGGGAAGGGTGTATTCACCCCACCTCACCCCCTACCCACAACACACACACATGCATGCATGTGCGCGTGCACGCGCGGTGTCCCCAATAGTCCCGTGTAGCAGATCTCCTCTGTATCAGGAGCAGTGTCACGGTACCGACGACAGCGAAGCAGCGGTGCTAACTGCAACGGCATCGCTCCCCGTTCTGCTCACACGGAGAGAGCTGAGCGTCGCTCCCCGGTCGCTCCTCCAGCCCTTCATTCATGCCCCTCTTCTCTCCCTCTTTCTACACGCCGTCTCCCTCTCCTCTTCCTCTCGTCTCTTCTTTCCGCTGCTCTCACAACAAGGAGGAGCAAGGAGGACACAGCATCCTGGGGAGCTCTATCTCATCATTAAGGCTGTGCATGCAAACACACAAACTCAAACTCACATAAACAAACACACATAAACAAACACACACACACACACACACGTCAACCTTGCCGTGTGTCAGTCACTCTGTTGGTGGTGCCTGTGTCTCTTAAACACACAGAGTTCCCATAAGGATTTCATTTTTTTTCTCCTCCAAAGCTGATCAAAGGTGTGTAGTGTTTACCTTTCATTTGGCAGAGGCAGTCAAGAGCTGCCTGGCTGTTCTCTCCCCCCGGGGAAGGAAATATGAGAGGAACCGGCCAGCCAATGGGGAGCGGCCACACACGTAATGCTTCCTGCTCTTAACACATAAAAACCTCCCCTTTAATTGGCAACGTTGTCCACGGGCGAAGCGCTGGGAACAATAACAAACACGGTTTTTTTTTAACCCCGGAGTCGTTTAATCAGGAACATACACAGATACGCACCGGCACCCCCACCGCTCCCCCCCCCCCCCCAACCACACACACACACACACACACACAGAAACATGCACATGTACTTGCTGGTTTCAAGTTTACTATATTTGGCCACAGTGGGAGTCCTAAGCTTCAAAAGCTTTACTATAAATGCTTCTAGTGATCTGATGTAAGACGCTTGTCCTCAAGAGAGACAGAGAGAGAGAGTAGGGGGGAGACAGCCACAAGAAAGAAGGGGGAGGGGAAACAAATGTAAACAACAACACAGATCACTGCTAAGCAGGAAGAACGAGAGGAAAGCCATACGCTTAGCAATAAGGGTTATGCTTTTGCTCTCTCTCACACACACACACACACACACACACACATCAATCGCACAATAAAGACCTGTTTAAAGGAAGTCCGTTCAATAGCAGAAAAAGCAACAACAATAGAATCACCAGGACAGCCAAGGGAGGGAACAGGGGGCGGGGCTAACAGTGAAGTGCAAGGTGATTGGAGGAGATGGAGGGAGGGAGGAGATAAATGACAAAAACATAGAATGAGAGGGAAAAGAGGAGGATTGAAGAGGCCGACTATATAATAATGACATTATATATATATATATATATATATATATATATATATATATATATATATGTATGTAATATACACTATATTTTTCTGAATTCTACATAATGTTTATGTGGTTGGTTGTTGCGTCTTGTATTTGCCTTTCCAGTTGTAATACTCGTACTGGAGTCAGTGGAGGAAGCATATTCTTAGTTACAATCAGAAAAAAAAACCTATGGAGGTGAGAGCCACTCAAAACAACGCTATGGATATAGGGCTGAAGGAAAAGCAGACTTCTCATTCATACTAACATACACATTGACGACATGTTATTTTTTTGTACGCATTTCAGGTATACTCATTTATTATATTTGAGGTCCTGGCGGATGTAAATGTGTACAAGACAAGTACAAGCAAACATAATTACATCTCTCTCTCTCTCTCTGTCTCTGTCTCTCTGTCTCTGTCTCTCTATCTCCTTCTCTGTCCCTGTGTCACCCTCTCTGCCACTCCCTTTTAGTCTCATTGGCACAGATAAAGAGCAGCTATTAGGGAAGCCACTAAACACAGAATGCAAGACAACCTGATGGATATAGGAGAGACTGCGATGTACGTGTGTGTGTGTGTGTGTGTGTGTGTGTGTGTGTGTGTGTGTGTGTGTGTGTGTGTGTGTGTGTGTGTGTGTGCGTACGTGAGTGCGTGCCTGCATGCGTGCGTGTCTCTCGCTACTTGTTTATCCGGGGCGTGTAGAGGTGCCTGGGGCTATTGATTAGTTGATTTGATGAAAATTAAGGCAGCAAGAAGGACAAACAGCCTGAAGCCAACGCAGCCCTAACATCCTACCATCACAACAGAGACGCATTGTACCTAGTGACCCTGTTTGTGTGTGTGGTGCAGCCAATGAGCTACTTAGTCCCCGGTGATGCCTGTAGGGATTACAAATCTATTATTTTATACAGTGTGTTGACAGTAAAATCACCCTGTCTTTTACCAGGCTAGGGTAATTAAAAATAACAACTTAATATCCATGATGGAAAAGGAAGCAACGAATCATGTTATACAGTATATTGCAGTAGCCTTATGATACACTAGAATTTTCTAGTTCAGATATTTTTAAATGGAGTAAATAGCTGCAGTAGAAAAGTTAAATGGTAGACGAACATTGTATTGACTTATTTAAATGACCAGATGAAAGCTCAAAATTAACTAGAATTAAATGGCAAATTAATGTTATATTAATGAGTGGGTTTTGGAACCGGGCCACAATCTTAAGTTGTTTAACTCCAAATAGCAGATTTGAATTGCATTCAAAGCTGATTTCAGGACAATTCCCCTCACGTGAAGTTTATGACACAAATGATGAGATGAGAGAAGTTAAAATGTGACATTTCAACATTTCAAATTCAAGCTGGAATGAATTGAGCAGCAGCATATAGGAACCACTTCCGATATGTCTGAATGTACTCATCTGAAAAGCGTTTGCTTCGTGAGCTTAACCACTTTGAAAATAAAATTAAAATGATTGAACATTTTCTGAATGTAGGTTTGATGTATGCTCATGGAAACGATGAAATGAGAGAGACATAGAGAAAGAGAGAGAGAGAGAGAGAGAGAGAGAGAGAGACAGAGACAGAGACAGAGAGACAGAAAAGGGAGACACACAAGAGGGAGAGAGATGGAGAGCAAAAGAGAGAGACAGACGGAGACGGAGAGCGCGCCCCAAGAGAGAGAGCGAGAGAGAGAGAGAGAGAGAGAGAGAATTCAAACAATTGACACATTTTCTTTATATTCCACCAGCTCTATTGATATAATCCTGCTGAGCTCAACTGTCGACCGTGACAATAACATGACACTCTCCACTGTGTCATGTGTTTACAGTGTTACAGTGCACGTCCGCGCGTGCACACGTGTGTTTGTACGCACACACATTGTGTTTGTGGTGTGAGTGAGTCATATGGTCGGTGACGCTCAAAAATTCAAAGCGGTAAATGTTTGGACAAGACATTTATGTGTGTTCTTCGTAGAGAACGAGATCAGGCGTGCTGCACCTCTCTCAAGAGCGAGAGAGGCCGACTCCCTATGACATACACACACACACGCGCGCGCGCGCGCACGCCCACGCCCACGCACACACACACAGGGCTGAGTCGGTTGCTGTGCCAAAGTCTGCTTGTACATGGTAATGTCACTGGGTCACCAAGACCTGATAAGATATTTTACAGTTTAGGTTGTAAAATTACACACACACACACACACACACACACACACACACACACACACACACACACACACATACACACACACACACGCACACACGTGCAGACACGCACACACACTTGGTAGAACAGTTTAGCAGATGTCTGTGTGGTTTGCTATGGGCCAGCTGGGTACCAGATAGGTGCTACACACTCCAACACTTTGCTCTGGTACCAACTTTAAGTCTCTTTATTAAATTATGTGGTCAAAATGTTGTGGGAGATCACACATGCGCACACACAAGACATAAACCGCGAGCCCCACCATAAATCCAAACACGGCTTAAAGATAACACAAAACGGAAATTGACTTTTTAGGGTCAGATCATTCGCTGTGTAATGCGCATGTGGTTGTGTCACCAAGTCTGTGACAGTGGGCACAATATTAAAACCACATGCAATATTGAAAACATTGTTGGTGATGCCCTCCAAAAACTCAAGGATCAATGCTTCTCTCATTGTGGATTTCCAAGTATGGGCCTGTCTTCATACCCATATCCAGTTTTACTTGGAAATGTGTGTGTGTGTGTGTGTGTGTGTGTGTCGTCCCTTGGCCTAATGAGCCTGGCTTTATTGAGTTACCTAAAGGTTGGATTGTGTTAACGAGAGCACAGCCAGTGGCGTGTGCTCATGCACAAGGGTCTTTTCAGAGATAAATGGGTTGAAGAGAGCCACAGTCGCTATATGTTCAGCGAACGCAACGAAGACTTCCATTTTTGCTATTTTCGTTGTTGTGAGAAATCTCACTCGCACCGCAATCACACCTTTCCTCCGCAAATCCTTTTTTTGTGGTTCATTGAAAACGCTCCAAATTAATAACAAACTACAGTACTATGACTTGTGCATACCTTGTATTTGCCTAACTTGTATTTGCATCTCAATAATGATGTAACTTTTATTTGGCTCTCAACATGTACGCACGCACACACACACACACACACACGCACAAACACACACCTGTACCTCTACACAATATCCAACAGGTGCTTGCGCAAACACACATCGTGGTTAGTTTCCATAAGCAGTAGCCTAACAACAGACTGTTTACCTGCCGCTAAGCCGACAACGAGTGTGGGTGTATCTCTTGTCATTCACACGTGGAACGTGGCCAGAGC
>JAOPHQ010001712.1:0-130000 GCA_030340625.1 Merluccius polli | reverse complement strand
AAATAAGAGCGTGATTGGACAATGTCACAGCCTACCCAGCTTACAGAAGTGTGTCTGAGATGAGTGATGTACGGCTGACTGGTTAGGGGGGACGGCTCTCCGTCAGCCCGGCCTGTCCGCCCCTCAAATACGTCCCCCCGTTATCATGCTAATATGGAACGTGCCACTCTAAAGGCTCGCCTAATTACGTTTGGTTGCAAAAGGTTTAAGATTTGCCTGTCTAACACACACACACACACACACGACACACACACACACACACGGCTAACAGTATGCGTCTCCTCACACCCCATCCCTTTGTCTCTCCCTCTCCATTCAGTCCACCCTAAGAACGACCCCATCCGAGACATGCCATTCCCTCCATCACGGAAATACGTTTCTGTGCCTTCCGACAAAAACTACGAAAATGATGAAAGGCGCCAACCAATAGATTTACAGCACAGTCCAAAAAGACAGGACGTTTTAGGCTGCGGCGGATATTGTGTGCATTTTAAACTCGCTGTGCTCGAGAACACAAAGCCCAACCGAGCGAGGCGCGCGGCGTCCTCACGCGTCTCGAGTGAACGCACCTTAACAGTCGCATCCGCGAGCACTTGCATACGGATACTCTTACTTTTTTTTTTTTCTCTCTCTCTCTCACAGCTTTGTTGTTTAACAAGGAGGACACTGGAAGTGAACTAATTGGTTTGGCAGCAACACGCTTAGCACAAGTCTCCTTGCGCTAACAAACATGTTGAGCTGCTTACAAATTCAAAACTTTGCACGCGGCTCTCGTGTTTCACTTTGGAGGAGTCTGAATATCGGCTATCCGTAAAGCACCTGACACTCGATGCCGTGTATCCCCTGTCTCCCAGCAGGAGGTAATAACATGTTGCTACTCCGTGTTTTTGAACACTCCCACAGTGTATTGAATGTTCAGTCACTTGTTTTGCACCGCCGGCGCTACTGTGTGCTCTGGCTTTGCCTTTGGATAAACAAACAAAACCAAAAAAGGTCAAAGTTCACAGCACTACAGGGTGGAGGAGGGTTTCACTACAACTAGTCCCACAAGGTTTGTGGGACCGCCTACTGTGCTCTTGACTGGTAAATGACTACTGTGGTCTCGGCCCCCCTGACTCTAAAGGCGGGGGGGGCGGGGGGTGATGAGCTGCTGTTTAATATCAAAAACGTTTCTGGTTCCCCGTCACGTCACGTCTAGTCACAGTGGAGAAAAGAAAACTCGCACACATACACACTAGGGCAGCAAACGGGTACTCGAGTGAACGGGTATTCATCAAGCAAACCATAAATGATGACAAAAATATTGTGATCGAAAAATCGTTTTGTAGTCATTTTTCCGACGTCTTATAAAACATTTTTAGACTATGTTGATATGTATTTTGGCAAAGTCTTGAAGCAGGATATAATTAAATAGTCCAAAATAAAGCCTTCGCCGTTGCATATTGTTGTTGGGACTAAAATAGGTCCGTTCGCCAGCGTTTAGTGGCTGATGTCTCACGTTTGAAAATGTCCCCAATGGATATAACATTAAAATGGCAGTTTAGAAGTGTATTATAGCTCTACAGCAGTAAAAAACAGGTAAAACACTGCATGGCCAGTGGAGCTCCAGTGTGAATGTAAAGCACATAAACTGTATAAAATACAGGTTAAACTGAATTTCGGTATGTACATTGGTGGATAATATCCCAGAATTTGAATGAATGTATTTGATTACAGTTTTTTGGCATTTCTTAGCATCCCTAATACACACACAGAAACAACACATACGCCTGCATTTGGGAGGGAAATTTGAGTGCTTGGGGAGGAGGGCGGAGCTTGAGGAGGCCCCGTTTCCCTCTAGGGTGCAGGTGACATCCACAGAGGCCCCTCTGACTGGTAGTTGGTACACAAAGAGAAAAGCCCCTCATTGAAACACAGCAGTCTGGGGTAAACAGCAGGACAGACAGATGGACGGGAAGACATGTGGAAAGACGGACAGCGGGAGAGATTAAACATGTTTGGCTTGTACCAGTTGGGACGAAGCACAAAGCCAGCATGCACAACATGAATACGTATTTGTTTAAACCTCATACATCAAATTGCTGTTTGCAAAAGCTGTCCCTATATTAAAAAAATATATACAAATCGGTTGGTTTTCAGTTCCATATTGATTTGCCTGAAGTAATTACAATCTAAGTAGCCATGTGTCTCTTTTTGAATAAATCTATATCAATTTTGAGGACATTCAACACATGATTAGATGTTTGAGCTAAACAACTCATTATTTTTACTTGGGTTTATTGCGGTAGCATTTCTTTTTTATGAAAAATTGTCACTTTCCAAAAGCTCCATGTTTCCCTGCGACAGTATGTTATTTTAAGCATGTGCTTAATCAGCCCTGTGGGTGCACCGTACTGCTTCTTCCTGCCTCACTGTGAGTGTGTCTCTTCCATACCCTGATGTTGAGTACCTGTTCCATACTATGATGTTAGTACCTGTTCCATACTAAGATGTTAGTACCTGTTTCATACTAAGATGTTAGTACCTGTTCCATACTAAGATGTTAGTACCTGTTCCATACTCTGATGTGAGTACCTGTTCCATACTAAGATGTTAGTACCTGTTCCATACTAAGATGTTAGTAACTGTTTCATACTAAGATGTTAGTAACTGTTCCATACTAAGATGTTAGTACCTGTTCCATACTCTGATGTGAGTACATTTTCCATACTAAGATGTGTGAGCATCTGTTCCATACTCTTAACAGGGCCAAGACCACCATCCACCTTGGACACATGCTTCCTATAAAAAACAATACCCAATAGAAAGATGGACAGAGGTGCTTCTGTGTGTGTGTGTGTGTGTGTGTGTGTGTGTGTGTGTGTGTGTGTATATGTGTGTATGTGTGTGTGTGTGTGTGTGTATGTGTGTGTGTGTGTGTGTGTGTGTGTGTGTGTGTGGGTGTGTGTGCAAGTGTGAGTTTAATGAGATTTTAGAAGGAAGAATAAGTGAATCACATTGAATCAGGGTGGAATGGGAGGCGGTGGATGTTGAGGGGCTAACGTTAACAGGAGGTTGAATGGAAAGAGATGATAGACGGTGATTCAGGATCCTGGCTCATACTCATCATCGGTGATGCACACTAACGCACACACACACACACCCACAGTGCTTCAGGGCCTGGTCTTCAAAGGGTTGAATCGAAAGACTGATCGAATGGCGCCGTTGATGTGTATCCGAAATTCAAAAATCTAACTTAGGTACCGGACATTTTTATTTTATTTTTAAGAATACAAATATGCCCCAACAGCGGTCACAGCTTTTGTCTCAATAACAGCAGAAGACATTACTGCTAAAATATGCCTGGTAATACTAAAAGATTGATCCATGCTAGAATCCAATAACCATATCAAACAGATTTTTTTCCAGTTGAAGAGAAAAAGAAAATCCATAAAACATCTAAAAGACACAGTATTGTTACGCTGTTCAACGTTGTCTAAAACTGAACTGGAACGTGGTACATATATAGAGAGAGCTGTTCTGTTGCCGTTCTGTTTGGTTGTTGGCTAGACAGACAATGATTGCAGAAGATAAACATGGACACGTTTGCTTGTTTCATTGGAGATGAACAGAAGCCCCATATATGTTCAAGTGTGTGTGGGTTGTATAAAAAATGTCTAGTACAGCCAGTCCTCGGTGGTGTTTGTACTGTTACACAAATACTACGTCTCACAAACACTGGAGACAAAAGCACTTTTTTGTGAGGGTTTGGTGCGTACACTAGTATTAGAAAAATCTGTTGCCACCGCGGCGGGATCCTAATAAACTAAAACCAAATGCGTTCCACTTCAAAACATATTCAGAATAAAACTGTATTAAAACCATTTGAAAATGAATAAAATCCTAAAATGATAAACCAGCAACTCCTTTCGATGTCTGTACCCATGTTTGAGAAGCAGGGTGCTTTAAATGTTAACGATCACAGGTTTGGTGTTTCGCTGTCAAATCTGGAGCCGTTACCCACTACCAAAGGTGGCCAATACGAACTAAGGACCGATAAGGTTGCAGCCAGATAAGGGTACAGCCAATCAAATGCAAGAGCAGAGAACGAGCGCTCGCTAGGACAACGTGTGTCCCAGACTGTGTGTGTTTCTCTGTGCAGGCCGCAGGAGTGCTACGGGTACATTTATCAGTGTCACTGGTATGGATGAGCTGGAGAGACCGGAGCATCTGTCTCCATTTACACATACTGCCTACTACAGTGTGGCACTGTGGCGTGCCAGACTGTCCTATAGCCATGATGCTACGCTACAGTATAGTGCAAACTGGGAAGCGCGTGCGACATCCAAGCTGTTCCCCCCTACGCATGCAGCCCTCCTCGCAGCTCAGCGGCACTCTGTAGAGGTGTCAGACGCTAGGATACACACACACACAGTCACACACACTAATACAAATAAATGCACACACAAAATCAGAGGGTATGGTATAGTGTAGGGCTGAACAATATGTAAAAATAACAGATATTGCAATTCCACTATAATGCAATATTAGTGTGAATGATCATTTTTGCATCACAACTTTCATTTTCACTGAAAAAACTATTGAAATCATGATGTGACATTTGTTGGGGTCTGTACCCCAACAAATCTGGAGACATCTGGATAAAAACAATGTGTAGGGCCAGGGCCATCTCTGCATCACCACAATACTTAAAATATAAAATGTTACACATTTACATTTACACATTTTGCACTTGGCCATTTTGCGATTTTCGATAATATTTTGATGAATTCTTCAGCCCAAAGTATAGTAGCCAAGTGAACCACATTTACTGGGTGAGAGGAGGGGACTGAGATTTTGGCCTGGCATGTTCACTTATTGAAAATAACATTCATTCACAGTTAGCCCGTTAGGCCCATCTACGTTGTCGACGCCTTCCACATTCATCATCCAACGGGAGCCTATATAAGGAAGTGTCTGAGGGACATGACAGTCAATGTCAATGAAGATGCCGGGGTTGCTTTTTATAAATAACCCCCCCCCGCGCGCGCGCTTCTCGCTGGTCATCGCTGGCGGCCTCGCACACGGGGAAGCCGTTCAATCTGTAATCTAACCGGATCCGTTGATGGACCGCCGCGCGTTACACCGCATTTCTGCGGTGTGTTCATTTTTATCCACGATACACTGACCACCATCCGATATGACTTTTACCCCATGCATAAACATGCTACATCTGGTGTGTGTGTGCGTGTGTATATATATATATATATATATATATATACAAACATGCATGTAGCATGTTTAGCTACGTACCACTGCCATTGCCATTTTGAAGTGAAAGTCATGCCTGATGGCCAATGTATCACGGGTTACGAACATGAATAAACACCCTATGTACGTAATACGCCGGTATAGACGTACGTGTGTGTATATAATATGTACACACATATGTGCACGTAGCGTACGAGGGAGCAGGCTGTAGGCTGTCCGTCTGACAGGCCTGACAGAGACCAGAGCCTTTATTTAGCCGCGGCCCCGGTGTCGTCACAGGGGCCGGGGCTACTAACGCGGCGGCGCGGGGCCGCCGAGGCACGCTGGCTATTAGCAGGGACGGACGTCACTGCGCCCGGTGGGACATACACAAACGGTTACACACTCACACGTGCACATACCCCGTGTGGCTATCTCATAGTCTATATTCGGAAACAGGCCCGGAGGCGATATTCATATTACGATACGGGCCGCTAAAGGGTCCCGGCGAGAGACAGGTGGCTCTCTACGTAAAGGTCTCACTCGCTCCCGCTCGGGTCCGTGTAGCGCTTAAAAGTGATCCTGTGATGTAACTGAATGACATGTGGTGGTTCGGGAACAAGGATTTGGGCGGGGAGGCAATTTGGAAGGACGGGACACACTTGCGGTCTGTTACTGAGGCAGATTACACCGCACGACTCATGTGACTGTTGGCATCTTTATCAGCAGGTAGGGGACAATTAGGAAAATGTGAGGAGCACGCTGAAGTTGGCGTCAATGCAAATGCTTATTTTCGTCCGTCCCTGATGTGTCACTAAACACACGACGCACACTTTTAATGTAGGCCTTTAGTCACTAAAGGCCTAAATTTATATCTTATGTCTTTCATTTACACGGAGTGACTCACAAAATGCAAATATATACGGCCTGTGTGGAGTTTACATTATTACTCATACAGAAAAATAACCCACTGTTTCACTGTGCGTCACTTGTTCTGTTCCAACGGCTATAACACCTCAACTGGGTGGAGTGGTACCTTTATTGACACGGCCCATATTTAGACACATGCATACTGTACACACACATACACACACACACACACACACACACACACACACAAACACACACACACAACACAATCGTCTAAAAGTCAAGACAAACTGAAGGATAAACACTCCGAAAAGCCTGCACCTCATATATACAAAACAGTTGAAACCCGAGCTTTTGCCCATACCACATGCACACAGGCCATCAAAGAAAAAAGAAAAAAACGTTGACCAATCAGACGGAGGGTTACTGCGATGTGCACCAATCAAAGGCACACATACAGTGTATGCCTGCGATGGCGGCCATCTTTAGTAGCGGCAGCCAGGGCTGACAAGTTTGGTCTATCATTTTGAGGCCCAGAAATTCCTGCATGTCTGCATACCACAGCATGCAGGGGGAAAGGAAAGACCGGAGGAGGAGGAGGAGGACGAGGACGAGGAGGACGAGGAGGAGGAGGAGGAGGAGTGTGTGGGGGGGGGGGGGTGCAGCAACAGACCAAGCAGACCAATAAAAGAAGAAGAGAAGAATGTTTAACATGAAGAAAAAAAAGATAAGTGAGCACGAGGGACAGGGAGAGGAAGAGAAATAGAGACCATGCGAGAGAGAGAGAGAGAGAGAGAGAGACAGAGACAGAGACAGAGAGAGGAAGAGAAATATAGAGAGCAAGAGAGAGAGAGAGAGAGAGAGAGAGACTTCTTTGAGTGCCGTTCATTTGAGCAGCTTCTGGGGGAGTTCTAGTGAAACATGTACGGCGGGCTAGATAAGCTTCCCAGAACCACAGTTAGCAGGAATGATAACCCCTCAACCAGCTCCACAGCAAACAGTGAGCAGTGCTGTGATGTCAGGAGATGGTTGAGGAGATAATGGCTGCTTTCTCTTCTCACCGCAACCATAGATGGACCAATAGACTGTTTTATTCTTTAGGCACTTTTGTTTAAATTAAACTGAACAAAAGCCGTTACGTTACAAAGAAGTTTGAAGAAACGTGTTGGCCACAGCTTAAAAGTGACGTTTCACAGATGTTTCTGAGGAATGTACGTATTGATAAAGCTGCCAATAAAGACAGACAAATGATAGATAAGACAAGCCATCAAGCCAAAAGCCGAACGTCCACGTAGATCACCGTTCCCCCTTCCCACGATATTATTCCACTGAACACGTCACGAAAGATAAGTCTGACCTTTGACCTCAGCCGGTGAACCGGGGGTCACATTCTCCCAATAACTCCCCCCACCCCACCCAAATAGCCAGCAATGCCTCTGACATCACCATGTACAACCTACAGAGTGAGGGGGGTGGGCAAATATGTGTGTGTCTGTGAAGAGCGAGAGAGAGAGAGAGAGAGAGAGAGAGAGAGAGAGAGAGGACACCAGGAAAAAAAAAAAGCACAAGAGTAGAAAATGAAATCTGGAGGAGAGGAAGTAAGGTTGAAGGTGGGGGGGCCTCGGGATGTGAAGTACATTCGGTGAGTGAAATGTGACACCGACTGAGTATTTCCTGTGGTGAAGCTACACTTTTTATGTGTATTTCAGAGAGCCGGATGTAGCTTTCTATGCGGGTCCGTTTCCATGATATGACCATGGATGCCTTCCATGTGCATATGCAACAGACACGAATAACAACACATTCAAATGATAATGTAATTAACGGTAATTGATTGATATATCAATTATTAATAAAAATGCACAATTCCATCCGGTAACACAATCAACTTGAATAAATGGCATTGATCAATGGAGACAGTTTGTTCAGCTGAATCTGAAAATGTCCCCGCAAAGAGATGACAAAACAACATGAAACCCAGAGAACGCTGAACCCCCCCCCACCCCACCCCTTCATCCGAAAAAAACCACACCGCCTCAAAGCCACCAATAAAATGCAAAGTATTCGCTAAAAGCCCGACACGTCAGATGTTCGGGATGCGGGAGTGACCGTCGAGCGGCACCCTGCCTGCCCACTCAGGCCGTGTGTGGAGGAGGTCACGCTCGCATGTGTGCATGCATGTGCGTGCAGACACAGGCATGTACAGTTTCCCCTCGTATACATTCCCCACCCCAGTGTCTGCGGTGGTGTAAAGCAAGAGTTCAGAGTATGCTCGGTTTCTGTGGCGAAGTGCGTAGTATGTGTGTGTGTGTGTGTGTGTGTGTGTGTGTGTGTGTGTGTGTGCAGTCGAGGTGCGTGCTGTGAAATATTTCAAAACATAAGATTAGAATAAAGACTTGTTTATTCTACAGCAAATTGTATTGTAAAGGAAAGTTTCTTCATAAAAAATGTTACTGATACGGTATGTGCAGCATTTGGTTTAGCATTCCTTAACCTGCGCTACACCAGATTACTGAAATAGTTGATGCTTGATGTCATTGCGGTGTTTGTTACATCATATAATAGCATGTGCCCTACAATTAATCAATTCTAACCTTAACATAAACAGGAAGTGGTATCATGTCAGCGTAGGATCATAGCATGTCATGTCAATGTATTAGCGGGTCATGTGATGTCATGTTACTGTCAATCCACCGTTTGCTGACACCATTTGATGTGAAATATTACCAAAATCTACACTAGTTCCAGTAAAGCATAGCTGAATGGGTATTGACCCTGTTTTATACAGCCTATTGTATTGACTCAACAGCTAGATATGGAGAGAGCACACAGCAGAAACTGGCTGAAAAAAATGTGACGATTTAGTTTTGTACGCGTGCCTATGGGCTGAACATGTGATGTTTGGGTTGGTACCCACGTGCCTATTGCATTGTGACCGGTACGTCATGAGGGCACAACAGTGGAGCGTGTGCCTCGGCCGCGCTTACCAACCTGCATCAATACCACCTGGTGCGTGTGCAGGATGACGTATGGGCGGGGCAGTTTGCTGTCATCTGAACAATGGAAAACAATCCCCTCTCTCAGTGGATGGAGCAGGACACACAACGGCGCGCGCGCGCACACACACACTCACACATACACACACCCACACACACACACACACACACATCACTCAATGACGCAGTCTTCCTTTTTCTCCAAAGTGAACCAATTGTCTGCTCATTGTAAGTTAACCCAGGGCATGTTGACCCGGATACATTATGAAACGCTATGTCAAACTGCGTACTCTTCCAACAAGGCTATTTTGAGACACTAACTTCCTCTATGCATTTCGTAAAAAATTTGAAGCAGTGGCTTTAAATCCTCTGTTGAGTGTCAAAATACCAAATTCTACTCAAGCGTGGTTACTTTTGAGGGATAATTGTGGCATCTCTATTTCAAATGGCCTTAAGCCAAATGGCCTACAACGAGCAGCGGCGCGACTCAAGCTATTTCTACACACACACTCATGTCGCTCCCCGAGTCATTAAGCCCTGCATCAGGAAGTGCTTCGTACAACAGCAGGAAGTAATGAGGAAGTCCTCTCTGACAGTTTGGCCTGCAACAACAGCTCTCCTGCCAACATCCCTTCCTCTGAATTTCACATTACAGCCACACACACACACACACACACACATATACAGAGAACTGAGACTCTACAAACAGTGGGGTGAGTAAATGAGGGAAGGCATGATGCAACACATCGGCCTCTCTTTCCCTCCATATTTGTAATCACTCGTTTATCTGATCTGTTCAAACTGAACACAGCGAAAACCAAGAGACACTAGTGGCCCTTTTTTCTTTCTTGCTCTCTAGTAAATAGAAGAAAGAAGAAAAAAAACTACTACTACTACAACAACCCATACATGCACGTCCACACACACACACACACACGCATGCACACGCACTTAGATCAGCAGATGAAGTGGCCCGGCCCAGTGCTCGACTGCGTCGCTATCCTTAAAAGCCCTCACTCTCTCCTGTCTACAGGCGACTTCAATCCACTCAACCAGCTACTGCTATGACTGCGAGTGTGTGTGTGCGTGTATACCAATTCCTGCATCTTCTATCAATACATGCATAATTGGTGACTACTTGTATACAATACCTTAACTTGAGCTTGTCCTTATTCTGTGTGTGTGTGTGTGTGTGTGTGTGTGTGTGTGTGTGTGTGTGTGTGTGTGTGTGTGTGTGTGTGTGCCGGTGTGTGTGTGTGTGTGTGTCTCACACCACGTGTGCCCATGCTCTGCAGAGGCGAATGGGAGCACCAGTCCATTGATGAGCTGTGGATGAGAGAGGAGAGAGAGGGGAGTCCCCCTCCTCCACCCCCACACCCCCCCCTCCTCCTTCTCCCCCACCCCCACCCCCTCCCTCCCTCCTCCTCCCCCACCCCCACCCCCTCCCCCCGGGGCTCTCTGCTAGCATCACTTACTGGATGAATGGGAGACTGCACGTACACACAGTCCCACACACGCACGCACACAGTACTCAACCGCATCCAGAAGTGTGCGACTAGACGCTCTGCAGATCAACTTAAAACACACGCACACGTGCGCGCACGCACACAAACACACACAAACTATAAATGAATGCCAGGTTATCAAAGTTAATTTGAATTTTCCGACCAGGATGCCGCCTGGCAGGAAGAGAGACACCGGAGTAATTACCACAGCACTGTGTGCATCCCTCAACTCTCCCTTTCTTACTCTACCTCCTCGATTCTTTACAAGTACATCCCTCCTCCTCCTCCTCCTCCTCTCCAATTGCCTCTCTCTCCCTTTCTCTCTCTCCACCGCTGATGTGCGTCCTGTACTAAATCTCATAAGATATTCATGGTACGAGAGAGTGAGGGAGGGAGCGGGTGAGTCAAGCCACCAGGGGGAAAGCCTTAGCCATCACAAATGGACACCATCAAAGGAGGAGCATGTTTCCACGGTGATCAAAGGGATACGATCGAGAACAGGCGTCAGTGCCGCGTTCGTAGACACCAGCTCGGCGCGCTCGTCCCTGAAGCCAAGTGAGCGCGCTATGTGAAAATATACTAACGGTTCCCGTTCTTCCTGATCGGCTTGAACGATCCACACAATGAGCGCGGCTTATTTTGTTTGGCATCGTGATCACACGACAACATTGTGGAGTAATCACATGACCCAGAGCACCGGCATGCGGCTTTAAACTAGAAAATGAGGGATGATGTGAGGCAGCTGTCTCGACCAGGGCCCCGCCCGGGTCCTCATATCCCACGCTTAGACGCTCCGCCGAATGCTCCGGAGGACGCAATCAAACACGATAACAAACAAACGCACACACAAACCATACATGTTTACCCCCACAAGGCTATAGGGTTGCTATAGAGCTTCGGTATGTTACAGCATCTTGGCCACGCAACCCATGCAACACTCGAGGGCTATAGCGCTGGTATGTGAAATCGATTGGCGGGGTAAAGCGCGGGCTAGGGCAAACAGCTCAGACAGCAAGCTAAGATAGCCCCCGGTATTAGCGAATAAGAGCCTCTATGCCCCCTCTCCCACACACACACACACACACACACACACACACACACACACACACACACATACATGCAACTCTGGAAATAGTAGCTATACTACAGCTTTCACTAAAACCTGAAGCATCTCTTCTGTACCAGCAATACCTGAGGAGCTAGGATTTATGATTAGGATTATTCACAGGAGAAGACATGGTATGGCACGGTTGCCTTGACAGTAAAGGTACCATTAGTAATGGTAATTGTGTTTTAATGACTCTTATCTCCATGGAGATGTTCTTTTAATCGAGGTGATATATCCAAGCCCATGAGAGCGAAGCTACCTACAGTGTCTTTTCAAATGAAAGGTCAGCTTTTCTTTATATGAAAAGACACACACACACACACACACACACACACACACACACACACACACACACACTCAGGGGATCACCTGTAAAACAAATGCACACGAGAGCGATGGCTACCTACAGTGTCTTTTCAAATGAAAGGTCAGCTGTTCTCTACTATGAACATACACGCACAGACACAGGTACAGGTACTCAGGGGTAACCTGTAAAAAAAAAAAAGAAACATGATGACAAAGGGTGTGTGTGTGTGTGCGTGTGTGTGAGTGAGTGTGCGTGTGTGTGTGTGGGCACGTGCGTGGTCTTGGCACTCAAAGAAGTCATTTAGCAGCTAATCGCTAATTAGTCTCCGCATCAGGAAAATGTCTTCGGGTTGCTTCTCGCGGGGAGAACCAGCGAGCGGCTGAAAGACAGGAGTCAGTGGGGGAAATAAATAGAACGGAGACAGGGGTGGGCGCAGCATAGAAAAAGGACAGCAAACAGTTTTACACCTCGACGAGGAGGCCCGGGCCCGGCTTGTTTGTGTTGGGTTGCGTGTGCAGGTCAACAGCATGCTCAATTGACTTCCTTTAACCTCTAAAGACTCTCAGTCTCTCTCTCTCCCTCCCTCTCTCTCTCTCTCTCTCTGACTACTTACCTCTCTGGTTGGAATGTGTGTGTGTGTGTGTGTGTGTGTGTGCGTGCGTGCGTGCGCGTGTGCTTGCGCCCACCTTAGTGCGCACATGAAACACTCGACCGTCCGTGTTTGTTTTACCGTGTTTGTTTTGTTTTGCCCACCTCCCTTTCACCTAGTCCTTCTAGATACCCCCCCCCCCCCCCCCCCCCCGCCCCTCTCACATGCAATAGTTATACACAGACTTCAAGGGGTAGGCTGTGGTATACACTTACGCATCAACTGAAAAACATCATGCAAAGGAATGTTCCCATACCTTGAAAATGACATGACATGCTAAACATGCAAGATCGTTCAAGGTCTGTCCCTTCCTATGTAGCATAGGCGTGTGCACGCATAGCACAGGCACAGAACGCAGCAGACGCTGTGCGCTTCGGGCCGTTCGTAATGTACTTTTTCTCACACAACCTGTCCTCCTCCTTCCCGCTCGCCGAAACCCACTTCCTTAAACCCGTCTCTAGTGCGTGACAAACCGACATTATTATTAACCATTAAGCTTTTTTTTATTGTTGTTGTCGGCTATTCATTTAGCTTCAGCAGACTATCGACAGCTCAGTCAGCTATCGGTAGCTTATCTGACGTAATCGTTTGGCGGCCAGGACACGTAAAACACACGGACACGGTTTTATATATGCAGTAACTAGGGGTGTCAAAACTCATTTGAGGTTACGGGCCGTAATAGACCGAAATGCTACTTCACTGGGGACGGACAAAACTAACAATATTAACAAACAATATTATATTATTTCTTAACCGCCACGTGCCGTGTGCACACTTAGGCACGTTGCCAAGTTATTTTGGGAATTCCAACAACAAATTTTTTTCGATTTAATATACCTGTTTTTCTTTTCTGTCTTTTGTAGGCCTACTCTGATGATGTTGTACATGCTTGTTTAATAAACCTATTTTTGTTAGTTGCAAAAAAAACATTTTTTGCACATTGCCCCCATGGCCAGACTTAACCACCCGGACCCCAGTTTGACACCCCTGCATTAAACGTATCCAATACACTGACTAAACTATCCTATCCTATCCACCATGAGATGACGCATGTGTGTGTGTGTGTGTGTGTGTGTGTGTCTGTGTGTGTGTGTGCTGACAGTAACCAATGCTGCCTGGGTCAGTGACCCCGGCGTAACGTCTCATTACCTGGCTGTGACGCTTGTGAAAAACACACCGACACAGCAGCACAACCTGGGACTGAAGGAGCAAACTTCAACCTGAAAGCTCTCGTTTTTTTTCCTCCACCTGCGCACTCGCTCACTCGAGTGTGTGTGTGTGTGTGTGTGTGTGTGTGTGTGTGTGTGTGTGTAGTATTGTGTAAGCATGACACTGACTGGTCGCCCCAACTGAGAACATAGTGTGCCATCATGCTTCAGCAGCAGATAGAGAGGCTTATCTGAACAGGAGGAGTAGGACTGTGTTCTTCTCTGCTGTCCTCTTTCTCTTCTCCTGTCTGGGAAGCCAAACCGCAACCCCCCCCCCCCCACCTCCCCCGAGACCACCACCAGCTCCTCCATCCATCCATCTTCTGCTTTACTTTGTGACTTTTTAGTTAATGAACTGGAGGTCCTATGGAGTCTGATTCAAGCAGCACACACACACACACACACAGATAAGTGGATGCCAAGGCGCTCACCAGAATGTTCATAGAAAACGTTGTACTATTGCAGGCAGACACACACACACACACACACACACACATGCACACACACACACACACAAACACACACGCACACACACACACGCACCACATGGTGTCTCTACTAAAAGCCATGAACAGTGACTTGTTTTACTTTGGCGCGCTCTATCACAGCACTTACTCACAGAAGGCCTTGGGAAATGCTCCAGTTATTCAAGGCAGAAGACTAACAGCAGTGTTTAAAGTGATTAGTGTTATAAGTGGTGTTTCTGTTTCCTACAGAAAGAGTCTCATTACGCCCTTTTATACGTGCATGGAAGCTCGCATTGTCAGAGGCTGCTTTGTCGCAAATCGAGTCAGCGTTGAAATAACACAAGCGAAGCAACCTGCATTTGCAATGACCGTTGGGGGCGCAAAGCTGATGACACCTGCCTATTAAAAAAGCTGTTCATAAAGTGACCATGGTCACGTCCCTCCCTTATCTCAAGAAAGAGCTACAACTACTAAAGATTATTATGACGATAAGTGATTAAAAAAATGTATCTCAAACAGCACAACCTGCATCACATTCAGAGATGCGTAGGTGTCTATCCACGTGTGAGTGGGTGTGTGTTAGATTCATTTTAAAAACGTGTGGGGCTCATGGCCAATTAGTTTGTATGAGAAACGTGTGCATTTGTGTAGTAGGGCTGGGCGATCATTCAATATTATCGTTTATTATCTTTGAATGTTAATGAAGATATCGACTTATCGTGATACCCAGTTTTATAGTATAAATGAATTACGATGAGGAGGAGATATGCACCTAAAATGATCAATTATGGGGTTTGAAACGTCAGTGAGAAAGGAAACCTAGTTTTAGTCCGATACCATGGTTTACTTTTCCATGTACTTCAAAGTAATGACCCTCAGTTAGACTGTTAAGAATAGCATTTTGAATGAATTAGCATATTGTGAGATCAATCGATATTGTGTAGGATTCCCCATAATTATCGTGATCATACATGTTTCCACATTGCCCAGTCCTAGTCTGTAGGCGTGTAGGCATTTTCTGATACTCATATGTAGTTCACGACAACCAGCCATCACTATACTCTCGCATGGCAAAGCCGGAAACCTGTAACACTCAATCAGGAGGCACAGCTTCAGTGACAGCTTGTCAAAGCCAAGAGAGAAATTGTAGCCTGTGAGCTGCAATTTGCTCAACGCACTCTTTGACTGGAGCAACATCTCCTGATAAACGTACTTAAACAGAAACGTATATGGGCACACATGCATACACAGACAGAAATACAGATACACAGACAGACACACACACACACACACACACACACAGACCAAGTTAGCAGCTCTTTTCATTATAGTTATGTATGATATGTTTGTCGTTTCGGTCAATGTAAATGCACACGCACGCACACACACACATACCGTACGCACACACACAGTGTTCCTACGTGCACACAGGATCAGAGGCAAGCTTAGCCGACAAAAACCAGCCCACCGTTTCCACTCACACGTAAACTTCCACGCGCCATCTGACGCGATTCCCCTCGGTGCATGTGTGGCCATGTGTGCCCGTGTCCACTTTTTAAAACCACCAATCTTTGTTATCTCTTTGTTTTGCATGTGTAGGTTTCCAAAAAAAAGGATAAGAGATACGCCTTTTGGTGTAGTTAAATGCCTCAAAGTTGACCTAAGCAGCTAAATGTGAGTTAAAGTCAGTAGTGCTGGGAGTTGTGTTCTGTTGATTCAAACAACTACAGTTGAGTTGTTTGAATAGAGGAGGGGAGAGAAGGAAAGGAAGGGGAAAAAAGAGAAGGAAAGACTGTTCCCATCTCTTCTGAGGACTATGCAAACACATATTTACAGTGCACACACATATCATGTACCGATGTTCACTCATGCACACACGCGCACGCGCACACACACACACACACACACACACACACACATAGGGAGAGGCATTGCATCATAATCTAGGAATGACTGCTGCTTTGACACTTTAACACTTGACTAAACTGATGCTTGTCACATGACACACAGCACAACGTCATAGCTGCTCCCTGGCACACACACACACACACACACACACACTTGCCTTGCTCTGCGGTTTCGCAATACATGACTGTTTTCACTGACCGTCTATCTCCATCTGTCCTGAGAAAGCAGCATTGGGCAGACCTCAAATCTGCTCTACCTTGTCATTCGTGGGCCCATATCTAACACATGGTCTACGGTTTCCAGAGACCAACTGGTATAACAGACAGAGAGACAGAGACAAAGAGAGAGAGACGGAGAGACAGAGAGACAGAGACAGACAGCGTATTTCCCTGTATTATACCGTTTCCCATCAACGAAGCCGAGCAGAAAACAGAGGATCCCAGATAATACGTGGGCTCCGGCCCTCAACATTCAAGCATAAACACAGCAGAGGTTGTTAAGTCGTGAGCGTTCGGCTCTCGGTAAGACACAGAGACGGGCGGGAGAGGGAACAAAACTGGTAAAATAACAACACAAGCTGTAATCGCCTTCACAACAATAATAAGCATACTCTACGCTGTCACAATAGAAGGCCGTCTCTGCGCTCAAACTTCGGGACATAAAAAGGAAAATGTGACAGAGGGGCCGACACAGTAGCACGCTGGCGGCAGCACAACACACTGGATCCAAGGATATAAACGCTGTATAATTTATACCAAACAAGTGTATAGTTATAAATCAGACTTCTGCATGTCTATGTGTCCGTCTTGTTTGTCTTGACTTGCACTCTCTCACCGCTTCCCTTACTGTCTTTTGCTCCTTAAATGTTCTCTCTGTCGCCAGCGTTTTTTTGTTTTTTTTTACCCATAATGCCTACCTGTCACTGTGCGGTTCGCTGTTTTACAATGCAGTCGAGCCCTTTCTCCCATCAAGCAGATCACTAGCCTGTAATTACAGGATACTTACCCACAATGCCCCAGTCAATGAATACTAATCAGAGGGCGGGTCATGTCCGTGACCCCTGCCCCCAACTGCTAATATCAAGAGCACCACCCTCCCTCCATCCCCCTCTCCATATTGTGGAAATCATTAAGAAAGCCATTTGGAGCCAAAACATCACTCGGCCCAAATTGATTTCTGGGAAGGAAATTCTCCCGTGCATATTCTCATTATGCGTCTCGATGGGCCACTTAACAACAGGCAGGGTGATGGATACCGGAGTGCTGTACTATCACCTCCGGCCAGTCAATACGGACGTTTCCACCACCATAACCTTCTTCTAGGCTCATTCTTCAATAATACTTCTGCCCCCCCCCCTCCCCCTCCCTGCCCCCCCGACGCCTTGATACAGGCTGAGAACCTGTATCAACCAAATACTTATTATCTACCAATTCTGCACAAATCTCTGTGTGCATGTTTGCAGGTACACACACTCGATGTACACAAATGTCTCACCAGATAGTAGGGCTGCACGATATGGTAAAAAAAATCATATTGTGATTACGATATGATTCACTATTAGTGGGAATGATCATTTTTGCATTCACAATTTTCATTTTCACTGACAAAATTATTAAATCGTGATGTGACATTTGTAGGCCAGGGCATCTCTGCAGCACTACAGTACTTCATTCATAATGGCTGCTATACATTTACATTTACACATTTTACATCCTTATCCAAAAATTGCAGCTCCTGCGATTTGGATTTTGCACTTTCGATTCGATTATACTTCGATGACTTGTTCAGCCCTAGCGTCTAGCACACGTCTAACCAGATAAGAGCTCCACAGATGCGCGGACAGACAACACAACATGGCCGTGGCGACACCTACTTCTCTGGCAGTGGTTCTGCGTCCAGCAGCGTCCGCGGAAGTGGCCGTTGATGGTGTTCTGGGGACAGACGGTCTGCCCCTGGGCCGTCCCGGGACACACGTCCCCACACTCCCGGTCATTCTTGTTTTCCACGATGTAGTTGTCTTCCACCGTGTCCAGGACCTTGGACCAGTCCAGCGTGGACAGGTAGCAGAGGTCCGGGTTCTTCTCGATGCGCACGGCGCCCCGCGTGATGTTCATGAGGCTGTGCAGGCCGATCTCCTTCAGCTGCAGCATCTCGAACAGCACCAGCGCGTAGTTGAAGAACAGGTTGTTGCCGCGGATCACCGTCAGGTTGGGGAAGAGGTGGGTGAGGCTGTCCAGGCCGTACACGCGGAACAGCAGCAGGTAGTCGGTCACCACCCGCAGCTTGGGGAAGCTGATGCCCCGGAAGTCCTCCTGTTTGGTCCCGAACATGAGCAGGATCTTCAGGTGACCCTCGATGACCGTGCAGTTCTCCAGCGACATGAGGTTGGTCACGTTGTTGCGGATGTCCTTGCTCGGGCAGACTGGAGGTGAGAAGAATGGAGGAGATAACAGAGGCAGAGAGAGAGACAGAGATAACAGACATTAGTAGCTGTCAGATACGGGTGGAATATCAAAATATTGTTTTGTTTTGTTTTGTTACATTAACCGTTATGTACAATCAAGATAGGCTTAAAAACTAGGGCTGAACAATAGCATTAAAAAATCTGATTCACTATTAGTGGGAATGATCATTTCTGCATTATAACTTTCATTTTCAGTGAAAAAACTATTATATTAAATCATGATGTGACATTTGTTTGGGTCTGTACCAAACAAACTAGAAAATATTTTCTTACATCTGAAGAAAAAATCTCAGGGCATCTCAGGGCAGCACTACAATACTTAATTTATAATGGTGGTATACATTTACACATTTTACCCTTATCCAAAAATTGCAGCTCCTGCGATTTGGATAATATTTAGATGAATTGTTCAGCCCTATTAAAAACCCCTGTGTGTACAGAAGTAGTCCTGCACGCCTGTAGTCCAGGCAAGCGATAGCAGTTGGATAGATTTCGTTTCCGGCTAATAACCGTTTACAGCTAAAACAAATGAACATTGGACTGGATCCAATGGGCTTCAACCTGCTACTAGTGTTAAAATAATCGGATATGAACATCAATGGTTCTTTCTCTTCCATATCTAAGCCCCAAGTGGTTTGCATTTAAGTAGAGCAGAGCCATTCACAAATGCTGCCTCTCTCAGTCCTGTAAAAAAAAAAAAACTGACTGCCTGCAAGCACTCACACTCTCCCTCACTGTACTTCATGTTATTTCCTCCCAACAGTGTACCCCCCTAGAGAGGACATTATTGTACAGTGCTGTCTAATCTGAATGAAGCAGACAGGAAAGGGTTAACAGAGCTAAAAGGCCTCTCTGCTTTCATTCATATAATCTAGTGGCTGCACACGCACAGCTGATGAGTACGTGTGCCCGCACAGCAGACACACACACACACAAACAGACACACAGATCACAGGAAAACTCATTAGGGGACTCCTAATGAGAGACAAAAGAAACGCAGTTGCTGCTGTTGCTATTACTACTGGTCTACAAAAAAAATACTCATTGGTAGGACAACATATCAACATCAAGTTCATCATAATACTCGTCGTCATCTTCTCTCGTTCTCTCTCCCTCTCTTTTGATGGTTCAATATGGCAGTTTTAACACAGAGCGTGTAGGGGGGGGGTGAGATATAGAAGGACGCACATGATCTTACGAAGGACTGAAATAGGCACTTTGTCACCGTGGTTTAGAAAGGTCAACGTGTCAACACACCAGCTGACCGTAGGTGGCTGAGCGACGATACGTAATCATCTCACAGGTCCGTCCATAGCGTGCGCTCGTGTTACTCAAAAAAAACAACAACATCTATAGATGTGCAACATGACGTGACAGATGTATCATATATAGTTACAGTTTTAATATAATACCGTAATCATTACACAAAAACTTTGCTCTAATGGGCTCATGGTGGGAGACAGTTTTTCCCCCTTTATCTATCCACTTTCAATCTTTAACACACAAAGAGTTAAAGACCAAAACAACAACAACAAAAAAGGCCTACCAGCCACATACTTTATTGCCATGTTTTCCGCGCCGCTATGGAACGGTTAGTGACCCTCGTCAACCTGTGGCCATGAGCTACCCATTAACTCATAATTCTGTTAATAATTAAATGGACAAACATGTCAACAATCCAGGTACACACAGAGCGGGCGGTAGCACATCAATGCAGAGGTTAAAAGTCTTCTTTAAATGGCTGGCAGCCAGATAGGGTATGAGATGGTTTACGGTTGTTTACTATGACCGAACGAAGACATAGGCCTGGTAAAATATTTTACAATGTCGATTTCAATATATGAAAATAAATAGATTGAGGGAAAGCTCGATTCCAACGCAAAACGTGTTTGGCTATGGGATCAAAAGGAACCAATGGAAGAGGAAAACACATCAAATTATGAAAGACTGATAAACCTCAGACTTGGTGACATGATTTATTTTACAATGAAAGGAATTGGCTTCTGTGGCCACCGATCGTACTTCTCTGTACACAGTGTAAGGTACAAACAGTCTCTTTTCATTGGTTTAGCCTTACAATGGTGTACATGCAGCCTACTGGCTATGCAAACAGTGTGTATGCTTGGGCTTCTCTGTGTGTGTGTGTGTGTGTGTGTGTGTGTGTGTACATATTACCCTCTGTATGAGTGTCAAGGTAAATCTTGGTATTCGCCCATGTATGATTTGGAGGACATGAGTAAAAAAAAATTAAAAATCAAGAATAGAGCCAGCCGGACATGCATAGTGTCTCAAGGGGAAAACCTGGCCACTAGTTTGCTCCAATGAATCTCAATATTAGAATTCAAAACTTCCATGAGTGACAACATCCAAACCCAAGCAAAAGAAGCCTAGGTCTGTAAAGTTTAGCCTCTTGGTACATGGCATGCCATTAAAAAGGGACATCCTCAAACATAGTCATGTGTTAATCCAATTCCTACAATAGTCAAGTTTAAAACAGCCTTTCACATCAACCTGTTGGAAGCCAAACATCCACAGGTACTTTTATGATGTGACCAGAAAACCAGACGCAGGGAGACACACGGAGACACACAGAGACGCACGGCCTACTGTACAACCATAACTCAGCCGGTCTGTTTTTCATTAAGATATAAACTAATCAAGGGCCCATTGCGTTGTGCCCTTCTACTGCGCATCAATGAAGCTCTGAAAACGTGTCGCTTGATGACGTCAGGCCTCTCTCTCTTCTCCAATAAGCTTTAAGCGTAGCGCGTGAGAGAGCAAGAGAGAGAGGGCGAGAGAGAGAGTGAGGGAGGAGAGTCGTTCGAGTCCACAAACACAGACTAAACTATGCACAACCACAGGAATGATAGACGCCGTATTTAATTTATTTTTGCATTGGATTGACTCGTTTTTTTTCTTCTTCTGCTTCATTGAAGTCAAGAGACTCATCTAAAGTAGATTTATGAAGCGTTGAGTTTACGAGCTGGTGGGTGGTCATGGCTGAAGGCAGCTGAAGGAGCCGCTGCTCTTGAGACGCTGATGGGACTCAGTGGAGATGACATCACGGCCGTCGGTTAGAGGCGCACGCGGCCCGCTGAGGTCACGCAAAGAGCCAAACATCCATCATGTGAGCTGCCTGCTAATCAAGCCATCGGCCATCGCTTAAAACCGCAAAGCTCCCATCGCCGCTAATATAAGACATTACGACGGTGCGGCTCGAGAGCTGCCCACATGTACTGTTGTGGCGCGCTCCCCCCCACAATAGTAGTCTATTAAAAGAAAGTTTGCCCGCTATACCGACACAACCTGATCGTCTTACATCTCTCCCGTGGAATTTCCTACGGTTGACCTTAACCATTTAAAAAAACACAGCGCACGCTGTTGCACGCAAACAAATGTACTCTTTCATCGGGTCATGGGAGTGCATGGCTTGGTGGCAAGACCTTGGCGACAGAGGTACCCATTGTCATCTCCCCAACATAGCATACCTCCCCTGTCTCCCAAGGACCCATCAATCATCGGCAACAGCACTGGAGAGGGAGAGAAAAAAGGCTGAAGCATGAAGAGGAAGTATCCAATCCCCGACCTCGTCGCCCGCCCCCAGGCCAGCGGCCTCTCCTGTCCCGCGGCTGTCATACTTCAAACCTTTTCCGCGTGCTTTATGAATGGCCCGGACATCACCGCTCGCCATACATCATGTCCACACACCGGACGCCCCAAACAAAACACAATGCACACAAACAACTCTGGCTTTCCAAGTGAACCGATATATAAGCCCAGGTAGACCGCCTTGACGTCTCCCATCCCTCGTTTGATCAGCGCACTAAGACGGACGCAAACACAAGACGAGGGGACAAGTAAAGCAGTGGTTGTCAAGTGTACTTAGCGGTGCTTAACAGCACAAGGAACCCTACACCTCATCTCTGCGGCCCTATCATCTTATCTCCAGGACACATCACGCAGGCCTGACGGCCACCCACTCGCTGTCCGCCCACAGGACACACCTATTGTGCAAGACGCCAACATAACAGTGTTACGCAACACCCCGGGGGGGGCGGGGGGTGAGGGCAGAGCGCAACAACACACTCCTTCCTCCAGTGATCTCTGAGAAGGTGACAGAATACACAAACATGACCTTTTCGCATAAAAGAGACAATTATGTTTTTGTTTTTTTTCCTTCCTCCAACCTGCTTGAGATACGTTTGTGTCCAGGGAAACAAGGAAGGTTGTTGTTTGTTTTTTTCCCAACCCAGAGCGATGCTAGCACATACTTTAGATGTCTTGGCAGGGCTCTGCTGACACTAAAGCATGCCAGCAGGCCATATGGGGGAAGCTCTGCTGCGGCTGCTGGGAGCTCCCTCCACAAAATGGAGTCTTGTTTTTGAACTGATGAGGAAGAGATGGCAGGAGGGGAGAGGAGCGGAGGGGAGGGGAGGGGAGGGGTGGTCAAGGGTGGGGCAGAGGGGGAGGGGGGGGGGGGGGGGGGGGGCGGGAATGTAGTGCCATCGGGGTCGAGCCCAAAGGGCCACTGTGTCTTTAAAACAATGGGCCCTGTCCTCGCTCTCTCTCTCTCCTCCCAGGTTTAGGGAAGGGAGGGAGCGGGGTGGGTGGTGGGGGTGGGGGGGGCAGCGGTATTAATCGCAAGAGGGGAGGGTGAAAAGGGTTACAGGCAAATGGGGGCAAAAGAGAGGGGACCCAGTAAGGGGAATGGAGCTAGGGGAGGGCTGTGTAACCGGAGCCTGGCCAGGCAGGCAGGGTGACGTAAGGGGCCTCCAGAATGGCTAGCGATCACATGCATGAATGGAGAGCCCCTATGGCCCACCGTTACATGGCAGGCTACATAGACACATACACAAACACAAACACACACAAACACCTTACATAGGGGAATGGGGAGTGGGACATTAAGCTGGGTACCTATCTGCTAATGGCATAACACTAAATCTATGCAAGTGAAGAGAAATGGCGCAGATGAATACAAATGGGGGGGAGAGGCAGGCATGCAGGTGCATAAAGAAGAGGACACCAGTAGCTTTATTTAGACTTCCTCTTCATCAACTCAGAAAGCTGATGGGTTGCATTGACTTCCTCACAATTTTCGCAACAATTGACATCAAACTTTAGTCGGTATAGTTCATGCTGTAGGCAATCATGCGCACCCTCTGAGAAAAACATTATTTTTATGGGCTCCTCCAACATAGATTTAAAATGATTAAATCAATTGAGCCGTCTTTTGTTTAACATGAAAGAATGTGATGCCTGCCGCCTGGCCCCCACCACCCCGGTGGGGGCCAGGCGGGTTGTGTTGTGTTTGGAGAAGTTTGGCAGACAATGGCAGTGACCCCCATAACCCCTCCCCACAGCGGGACCACCCACAACCAGACCGCTTGGTGCTCTCACTGGCCAACGGGGCCCTCTTAATTACAATAACAACCCAATCAGCCACTAATGATGATGTAAGGGGAGGGGGGTGGGGGGGGCATGTCGTATAGGAGGGGACCGGAGAATAGACCAACAGAGACACACTGTACCATACCATTATGGGCCGTACCATGCGCTGCTATAGGAGAACAGAGGGCCAGGCACCTGCCTCCCCCCTCGGTTTGACACTTAATTTAGCAGCAGGAATGAGAAGAGGCGGGGAGTGGGGAGTGGGGAGTGGTGGGGGGGGGGGGGGGGGGAAGAAACACAGAGGAAGAAAGGCTTTATGCTTTAGGCGGGAGAGGAGTGCTGTCTCTAAGGCTAGCTAAAGAGGGCCCCTCCCACTTCAGAAACATAGTTTAGGAATCATTTGAAATAAAAGGGGAATGGTCAGCAGCCTAATATGTGTTAATGGACCTTTTGGATTTAACAAACAGATGTACTGCATAGAGCACAGGTAGCCAAACAATGTAAACGTGTAAATATCATAATAGCTGAAATGATTAAAACACTTATTGAATAGTTTTTTCATTTTTTGTTTTCATTCACACACTCACACACACACACACACACACACACACACACATACACACACACACACACACACACACATTGAATTAGCCAAAATGATGAATTCCTTCATCTATATTTGGTGATAGTAGATGAAGTTGTCCTGATGCCAGTCGTTATCAAGTTGGCTGGAAAATGCACCGTTAAATTCATTTTTCACAGGCTGGAGTTGGTTTTCAGCAAGATTAGTTTTTTTGCATGCAGTCCAATAACCGCTGTACTCAGAAGACTAGGGAGTGTTCACTGGAATTAGAAAAAGCTAAATGTACAGTTCTGCAGAGATGTCCTGGCATGTGGTAGGGCATTCGCTTCTTATAAAACTGTTACAGTTGACTATAGTAGGTATAGCAAACCTAATTCATTGGAGCAATTTATAAAAGGGAACTATGCACCAGAAGAGCCTACACATGGTTTTCTAAGTAAAAGTGTTTTGGCACACAGACTGATTTTTAGCTGTATTTTATAGCCTCAATAGTGCCCATAAAGTATTACAGGCAATTTGTAAGATCTTGACATCGGACTCAATCCTCGTATGTGGGAATCAGTAGAAACACTTGTCTTGTTTGTCATCTTAGCGCTGTGCAGTGTAGAGTGTGCATTTGAAATGCTATAGGTATAATGGATGAGAGTCAACATCGGGTCACACAGTGAAAACAGACCTACAGCAGTCCCTGTTATGCCAACTGTGGCTGCGTGTTGTTGTGCTCACTGGTTGCATGTACTGTCATTTCGAGTTGCCGTGTTTTGCTACGGCTTTTGAATCCGTTTGAAACGCCACTCGGTTCAGGGAGTATGCGATCTATGTAAACAACACCATGCACCAGGGTTTCACTGTAAACCAACCAAGATTCGCATCTGGATAGAAATCAGGGGAAACCTCAATAGCACATACACACACCTTCTGGCCAGAGGCTCACAAAACAGCTAAACCAGGTGGTGCGGCAAACAAATAAAAAAGTGTGCATGTGGCAACAGCATTCCTGAAATAGTAGCCGCGCTTTGGAACGGAGAGACTATGGAAGAGGAGGTAATCGTCTGCAGAGTGGATGGAGATCTGGGAATCATCAGATCTGGGAACCTCTTTTTAGCTCGAGTGCGACTGAGGTCACAGCGATGAAACTCAAAAGGCCTCCACACAGCTGAGGCCTACATCATAACATAGCTACAATTTCAGACGGATCCTGCCGTTTATTTTTAGAGTTGCGTTCCCTACAGGAGAATTTAATATGTCAATTCAATACGAATAGTAGCAGGCTGGCAGGCCAAAGATGGCTGGCAGCTGGAGAGTAAAACACGGCGGCAAATTTAGAAGATGAGACCCCGTTCTGGCAGAGTACCACCGATATGGATTTCCGAGCGTATATACTGGTTTTCTGGAGCAATCAATGCAGTGCACAGTGGATACCTTCAGAGCCTATACTTCGAACCATTTTTAAATAAAACCCCAAAATGCAATTTAATAAATGTTTTTATTTTTTTTTGTTTTATTACAAGAGTCAAGACCTTTTTACACAACAATAAAAAGGTCTTCATTTTATGACAAAACAACTCTGCTGCAGGAGTCCTGGATGAAACCTGGTTTCGCTAGCACCTTAAAAGTGATGGAGGCGGACTCAAGAAGGCATGCTACAAAAGTTGCTCGGCTTTGACAGCCGGGGGACGGTGACGTCCTCCATGCGACGGATCAGCCCGTTATAGATCGCTCAGCAGCGCAGATGCTGAACAAACCCCTGAGAGGAGGAAAAAAAAAAGTATGCAGCCGTGACTGCCAAGTTGGGCTGGTGGCGGAAAAACGCGTTTGTTTGTTAATATAGCCGTGGAAAGTTCTGAGACGCGAATCCAGCGACCCAACTGCCAAGCTGTGGCTTCCACGGGGAAAAGCCATGCTGAGTGAAATGCAAGTGAGCCGTTTTGAGCAACATGTACCGTCTTGCACCCCCCAAAACAAAGTCGAAATCGAGGGACTGGAAGGCATGGGTGACACTTTGAGAAACTGACGGAATAACAATCCTAGCAGAGGAGGAGGGACGCGTTGAATGCTAGGTGTGCATTTCTGCTCACATGATCCATCCGCATGTCACACCAAAAAACCAAGAAGGCGACCAATGGATGCGTGAAATCAGTGCTCTTTGAGCAGTCGAACACAAAAAGGCCATCGACGGCGGGTGGCGCGGTGAGTAGAGTGTGTGCACCTGTTCCTCCATTAGCAAGAGCCAGCCTCCCATTGACGAGCATGGTAAGGGGTGCAGGTCTAGCCTATTTATAAACAGCCTCAGGTTCCATTACAGCTAGGGCATGGGGCCAGGCCGTGGCACACTCAAGCAGAGCGAAAAAGAGCAGCAACATGCTGCCTCCGAGCTGTCAGATGGCTCGCCAGCAAGAGGAGAGAGGCCCAAATCAGAGCCCATTGGTGACTTTGGCTCGCCTTCACGCCCGCCGCCAGCCAACCCATAGCGCTTCAAGGCTAGCGGAGGGGAGAGAGGAGAAACGGAGTGAGAGGCGCACAAAAAAAAAACAAGCCGATCGACAAGCAAAGAGGAGGAAAAGGAAGAAGACGAGGGAAGAAAGGAAGAAAGAGATGGGAAGAGAGAGCGAGGGCGAGAGCAAGAAAGGGGGCCAGGAGAGGCGCAGGGTCATTGTCACTTGTTTTCAACAACAACAGTCTCTCAATTGTTTATTATTCCAGCGATCCTGCCGTGACCTTGGACGCGAGGCTGGCGGCGGCGAGAGCAGATAGGCCCAGAGTAAGAAGAGGGCCGTGTACTGAACCCCGTTCTGCATCATGCCACTCTTGGCAAGTGCGACGAGTTGAAAGATTTAGGCACAGAGCTTCACCGTGTTGCCAGTGTCCTTCGTTCACCGGGCCCAGTTTGTTCAACTCGCCAACGCCAACGCTTCCATGCAACCTGCCTAGACAACCATGAGACGTCTGCGTCACAAATCCTTCAGTTAGGTCAAATGCAACACAAGACAACAATTATTACTCTCCAGGGATAATTACAGTGAGATGTTGCAGTATTCACTGGTGTATGAAGTCTCTACCCAAGCCAAGATGTGGTAATATGTAACTTTAGTCCTCATACCACAGCATTACATCTCAGTTAGCCGATTCCATTAATAATAGTAATTAAAAGTTAATAATTTAAACTGAAAAGGCATCACGTGCAGTTGCAAGCCTTTCCTGCTGCAGTAAGTGCATAGCAGTGAGGCCGGTCTGTCCTAAAGTGCTGCAGACGTGCGCAAGCCAATGACCGTTGAGAGACCAACGTCAATATAAAATGAAACACTAATATGAGAGAAAACATTGAGATACATGCTACTACTAGCTAGGCGTCGTTTACCCAGCAAACCCTGCAGAGTCTATAAGAGTCATTAAAGTCAGACCAACTTGTTCACATAGTGAGCATGCCGTCGGTACACCGGCCGCCATCAGATCCCTATTCACTCATTTTTCAAAGTGCATTCAGGGAAGCGATCCAAGAACCCTCTTGAACTCAGTTTACATCACCGTATATTTAGATACACGACAGGAAATGTCAAAATATATCATTTTCATTTAATGCCATTGATAAAAAAATAAAAAACGGCGTAACTTCTGAGTGGTTTAAACAGCCTATTTGGTGAAATATTTGCGATATAAAAAGGCATCTCTGTCTAAAGTACCGTCTTGATTCGAACACCTGGTTTCAACAGAGCCAATATCGGTACATTGCACACACGGACACATTTCTACTAGTGTATCATTTTCATTGTTCTAGAAACTTCCAGTACAAGCCAGCAGCAGTGGCCCTGCCGCCTGCGGCCCACCACTATCTGATTACAGCCCCAGTCCTTTTCTATGGCAGATAAGATAAGCCATTGTCTTTGTATCAGAGGTTTTTTTCTCTCTTCACTTCCCATTTCCTCATTCCAAAAAGGGAGCCAATTTTCGCCTTCGCTACCCTCTGCTCGCCTCACATGTCCCCGCAATGCAGCACAAAGCAGTACGTTCACACGGACACACACACACGTTACCTCACCGTTGGTGGTCATTGAAGAGAATGATGATTTAGTTTTGAGACATTTGAACCTTTGCAATAGTCTCTCCCATGTGGAGGGAAAATAAATAACCGACTTCACATTTTGGAGTACGGACCCAAACTGCAACTATGTTATGCTAACTGCGGCTGCGTGTTGTTATGCTCACTGCGTGTCATTTTTGGAGTTGCCAAGTTGTGCGACGGCTTTTGAATACGTTTGAAATGCCCCTCGCTTCAGGAGTGTGCGATCTACGCAAACATCGCCATGCAACAGGGTGTCACTGTAAAGTTAAACCAGCTACGAGATTCTCTCGAGCATCTGGAAAAAAACAAAACAGGGGAAACCTCAATAGCACCTTCTGGCCAAGGGCTCACAAAACAGCTAAACCAGGTGGTGCGGCAAACAAATAAAAAAGTGTGCATGTGGCAACAGCATTCCTGAAATAGTAGCCGCGCTTTGGAACTGAGGGAAGAAGAAGAAGAAGAAGAAGAAGAAGAAGAAGAAGAAGAAGAAGAAGAAGAAGAAGAAGAAGAAGAAGAAGAAGAAGAAATCGTCTGCAGAGTGGACGGAGAGGGGTGAGCATACAGTGGTAGGAAGATGGGCAGAGAGCATGCACACGTACACACACACACACACACACACACACACACACACACACACACACACACACACACACACACACACACACACACACACACACGTACACACACACACACACACGTACACACACACACAAACACACACACACACACGGAGGGGTGAGTAATACAGAAAAAATTCTCATGTTCCTTTTCATCTTCCCACGTTACGGAGCGGCGCTCTGCGCGGCGTCTTGGTGTGGTGAGCCGGGGCCTGAGAGGCAGGCAGGCAGGGCCGCGTTCCTCTGCTCCGATTCCAGCCGCACGGCAGCAGCTGCAGGGCCTGGCCCCACCAACATGGCGACCCACAAAACCAGAGCAGAGCATGGGTCAGGATAAGCTATGGCTGGCTGGCTGGCTGCTGCTGCTGCTGCTGCTGCTGCTGCTGCTGAAGTCAGCCTCCTCTGGTCGCTGTGTCTTGCCGTATATGTTGTGGAATCAAAAGTCACTGAATGGCTATTGAACGGCCGCCTGCACCTCAACTATGCCTAGCATAGTACCCTTCGCGCAACACTAACAACACGGTAATCGCACCACTTAGCAAGTCTAATTAAATGTGCTCGACAAGGAGAGCAGAGACACATTGGAGAATGATAACCCAAAGGGGAATATTTAAGCGGGAGGCTCCTTAAGACATGAGAGGTGCACAATTTTGCCACCGACAACTCAGCTCGTGCCTCCGAGACAAATGCGTCTGTAAACGCGGTGACTTATTTACCTCCAGCTTGCCTTTACACAAGATACTTGAGTCTTTTGAGATACCTTTGGCCAATCGTTGGCCAAAATGAGAAATATGTTGGGTGGAGAGGGTGGAGCTAAGCCACAATGAAGCACTGTCACTCACCCAAAAATCGGAAGTCAGACAGGTGAGATGTGGAAGTGCCCTGGCCCTGGCCTGGCTTAAGTCTGGCATGCCAACACTGCCTTTGAGGCACAGTAGGTTTGACCCCCAGCTAGAAGTGTCGTATGGGTTTAAGAGAGCTATTTCCTGTGCAGTGAACGGACCACTGGGCTCATTCTAAGCATGGCAAATCTTATCGATTTTAATCGCTGCAATGCTGGCACCGAAAAGGCAAAAAGTGAAATGGTACATTTGACGCAAACAAGGGAGGAATAAAAAGGGGAGGCCCTCTGTGTGCCTGTGTGTGTGTGTGTGAGAGAAGCAGAGAAAGATGCAAATGAAAGATCATACAGAGATAGTCAAGCAGTTGGATAGAAAGAACGGAGGAAGCAGAGAGTGAAGGACACACCATCTATCTACATCTACTTCACCTTCTTCTTCCAGCCATCACTCCCCACAACATGTTATTATAATAAGCGCCAGTGAACCCAAAATCGTGTTGTTTTTTTGTTTTAAACGTTAGATTAATCTTGAACAGTGGTTTATGCCATTTTGTCTACTTGTTACTAAAAGTTAAACAGGTGTAAAATCATTTGTTTTTGTTTCTGCCGACTAGTTTCCGAACTCAGGTGCCACTTCTCTGCCAACGCAGAGAAGGTACGCTAACGCCACAATGTGTGTGGATGTGTGGAGTTAATGTTGATGGCTGCATCCGAGTGAGGGCTTAAGCTTCTCAGACACTTGTAGTGTAATGAGACGGGCGCATGTGGTGCATTTCATAATTGATCATTATAACACATACTCAACGAGCTTAAAAAGAAACCATCAAAGTTGCCATGAGCTGTAACCATGGGGATGACACATCTCCCCCCCCCTCCCTCCTAGAGCTCTCAGCCCAAAACGATTTTGTTTTTAAACTTCAACTTCAAATTCGCGCTGATAGATTATTTTTAATAATGGCACATGACGTGCAGCTTTAAAGGCATTACTCCAATGCTGTAGCACTGAAATGAACGAACAAGGAACTTCATTACAATTTGTGATATTCAATTAATCATTCTAGTCGTATACAAGTAAAAATAGCAAAATGTTTGGTTATTATAGCATAACGCATCAAAAATGCAAATATTTGGTGGTGTGATCCATTTCAGATCATAAGTCGTGGTTGGCCAGAATTTTGGCTCATCAGACAAAGAAATGTAAAACATCACCTTGGGCACTGATCACCTTATTGATCAAGAACTGCATTTGCACCCCCTCCATTTTTGTAGCTGTACAAATGAGAGGGTCTAAGAGGTAGGGGTGGGGGGGTCTACCTACCACATAAACACACAAAACACAGACCATGTTTGGTTTTCCTCAGGAACCCCAGCCGATCCCCCAACTTTTTTCTTAGCCCCCCCCCCCCCGCCCCACACACACTCTGTGTGAGTTTTTCCATATAAGATTTCAAGCAAGCGGTCCAGCTAGGGAACAGTGATGTCGTTTCACGCCGCCCCCCCCCCCCCCCCCCCCCCCCCCCCCCCCCCCCCACCCACCCCCCCCTACAGGTAACAAATCACTCTCTGTTAGCCAGTCTCTGACAGACAAGTCCAGAGACTGTGGCCAGTCCCTGCATTGTAAAATGACCTCCATTCATTATGCTGCTGCTTCACAGTGAGGCGTGCGTCAACACGAGCCTGCCTGGCTGTAAGTGGATGTGGGAATGTCCAATACAAGCGCCTCAAAGCAGGACACACAAACACACACACACACACACACACACACACTTTCTTTTGATCTTCGCATCACTTTCCCCTCTCGTCGTCCATCTCTCTCCGTCTCATTTTCTCTCTCATAAAGTCTATTCTCAGTCTGGATGGACGAGAGTTTGACAGTTTCATTTCTCTTCCCCTTCACCTCTCTCTCACCCTCTTACTTCCCTTCCTTTTTTCTTCTCGTTTACCCTCTACTTCTCTTCCGCCCCCCCCCCCCCCCCCCCCCCTCCTCTCCCTCTCTTATCTCGGCCACTCACCAGGAGGACAATGTGTGACGGGTGCTTAGCAACCACCGTAGCAGTGTACAGCCATGTAGTAACCTCAACGTGGACACATCCACACAGAGAAGAAAAGGCTACTAGTAGTGGTAGTAGTAGTAGTAGTAGTAGTAGTAGTAGTAGTAGTAGTAGTAGTAATAGTAGTAGTTGTAGTAGTAGTAGAGTCATGGGAGCGTACTTCATGAAATTAAAGAATGATTTACTGGCTGGCCGACTTCTGTGCTTCGCCATACTGTCCAGGTTGGCGGTGGGTCAGCGTGGGTAGGGCTTATGGCCATCGTGGTTGGCATGGGCTTATTTTAGAATATCGCCACTTCACAGGAATACAAATAAAAAGAAAAAAAAAGCATGCATGCAGGGTGCGCCTCACATTCATGCACGTATCCACCAGAGTACAAACACACACACACACACAGCTGGAAAAGAGCAGCAGCAGCACACATCGTATTATAGATTACAATATCCCACAATATTGATTATTAGAATCATTGTCTGATAAGGACACTTATAATTGTCATCCTCGGCTAGAAGCAGATGAAACTCTGTGACACCACTGTTTCGGCACATTGGTACACGCATGGTACACATAAAGACAACACTACTGTGATAGCGGCACCCTCTCTGATCGATTGGATCTATGCAAATATATTTTCAGATAACGGCAAATCCCTGTAACTCACTGACAACAATCACTGTCACCATAGTAACCCACGGCAGTCCCTTTCTCCAGAACAAAACACAGAGCCCCTTGCCAAAACACTTGTGTGCCACTTGTGTGTGCGCGTGCGCAAGTGTGCTCATCAAATCAGAAGCCACACAAACACTCACACAGCATAATCAAGAGGTCCTTGTGGCGGCTTTGCTGGTGTTGATGATGATGATGTGCAGGTGTATATGCCAAGCATCAGTTAAACCCAGCTGGTGTGAGAAAGCCTCGTACAAACGAGACTAAAGCAGGCAACAAAATAATGGAAAAAAAGCAAAGTGAGAGGGACAGAAGAGAGAGAGAGAGAGAGAGAGAGAGAGGTGACAAACAGATGGCGTGCACACCTCTAAGAGGGTACGAAAGGGGAGGGTTTCCCATCCCATAGAGAGCAGGATTAGCAGGTCCGTGTGTGTGTGTGTGTGTGTGTGCGTGTGTGTGTGTTTGTGTACGTGTGTGTATGTGCGTGTGTGCATGCACACCCCGGGTCTTCATGTGGAAGGCGAGTCTGCCGGCTGTGCGCATCTGCAGCGCGACAGAAAAACAAGTCAGCAGAAGAGAGTGAACCCTCTCACCCTTTTAGCGAAACAGTAGGGAGGAGGAGGAGGAGGAGGAGGAGGAGGAGGAGGAGGAGGAGGAGGAGGAGGAGGAGAGGAGGAGGAGGAGGAGGAGCGGAAGAGGGGCGGTGTCAGGAGATGAAGGAGGGAAGAGAAGAGAACAAACCGCGGTAGAATAGATGAGAAGGGGAAGAAAAAAACCCGTTGGTGCCATCGACTAAATAAATCAAAGTGCTTAAAAAGGTGCACCGGGCAAATTTGAAGGAAAAAAAAAACTTCCATTCACTATTTTCCTCCTTCTCTCATGTGCCTTTCACAGAAGACACATGGGGATCAGAAAAATTATCATGTGGAAATGATTAACGGGAATTAATAAATACAGAAGTAGCAGGATGACAAAAAAAGTTGTAATTTAGTTATTTTTAGAAATAGCCTACTTATACCTAATTTTCTCAGGTTGGGTCCTCCATAAACACCTTGTCCACTCTGCTCATTGACCACATGAGTGAAATGATCATTTTCCCATAATCGAGACTGAGGCAAATAACGGTACAGAGGTACTACAATAAAAACGGACACCGTCCTGTTAAGTTAAGCACATCTACGCCAGCATTGGGAGTGTATTGTTGCAGTTTGGAGGGGAGAAAAAAAGCGGAATAACTTGTAAACATTCCTGGCGTTGCTTTCAACGTGACTAAATGAGGCTGCACTTGTATTTTCAAAACTGGTAAGTTAAGCTTGCATCATCCCCTCACACACGTCAAGTCCTGCATGTTGCCATGTGCCCGCCGATAATCCATGTTAAAAACACACCAAATGTTGTGTTGCACTCACTCGTGTCAGCTCAATGCCTTATTAAGTAAATTAAATCAACTAATGAAGCTATTGATTCCAACTATTGCACTCATTTTCTCACCTGATGACTTTCACACTTTCAAGGAAGGTAAAGGAAAAACTGAGTGTGAAAGGTAGGAAGATAAGGGAGGAAGATAGGGAAAGGAGGGAAAGGAAAAGGAAGTAAGGAGGGATCAAGCAGAAGTATAATTTTCCACTGAATTCAACGGCTGCCACCCACTTAAAACCAGTGAAATGGCATTCGAAGCATATCTAAATCATAGGAGGTATGCGCCTCCATCCTTCAGGATTTGCTTGGATTGCGCAGAAGTGAGAAAAAACACAAGCTGGCTGTGCATTAGCCTTTTGCAGGATTTATATAAGAAGGAACATGTTATGATGTCATTGGTTGAAAAGTTACACCTGCCAGTGTGCTGCGAAAAAAATAACTCAACCAACGTAAAAATGTATTGCTTACTGTATGTTTCTGAGTACTCGGTGGCTACAACGATCACTTGGGTTAAACTGATGAAAAAATGATTTGATTTCACTAAACCGATTGAATTGATCGAATTTATTATAAGATTAACACCCATGAGAATTCTGTTATCATCCAACTGTTTCCCATGACCAACCAATCACGCTATTTAAATGAACTGCTCACTGGTGCAATATCATAGCAGGGATTTTTCATTCATCGTCGACTACGGGCTACAATGAGGCATTGCTAGCTGTCATAATATCAATAATCCCGATAATTATAAGTAGCCAAAGTATCTTATAGCATTAACGTAGGCCTATGCATGGAAATGTGTGTGTGCGCATGTGTAGAGTCTGGCTGTGATTTACTACCGATAGACTTACTGAGCCACACCACAGTCATATGACAGACCTCCAAATACATTTAGAGCATCAGGGTCAGTCACATGGATGGAGACACACACACACACACACACACACACACACACACACACACACGCGTATATGTACCCAGATGGGACAATATGCAACAACAGATAAACACACAACTTTATAGTCATTCTAAACTCGCACAAACAATGTTAACCTTTCTGGCATTATCAGCCTTACAAAATCTAAACAAAAAAAGGCCTTTCCCCCCCAATATCAATATTTCAATGTTATCGTTCATTGTCTTTTGTGATATGGTGTCGTGAATTGTCTACATCATCCAAGTTCGCTCAAGCAAAAAGTATGACCTAAAATGTGTTTTCGTGGGGGAGGGTCTGAAGAGGGGGAGGTCTGAAGCAGCTACATTTGATATCACCTCGTTCGGAAATGTAAGCAGATATCGTGTCATCAATAATACACTAGCTAAAAGCGAGCGGCTACAGTGGGTTCATCACCAAATCAGTCTGCTGCAGTCATCTGGGTGTGTGTGTGTGTGTGTGTCGGGGGGGTTCAGACAGCACAGCCCCCCCGCTAATCCCTGCATTACAGCCACGGCTCGAACTGAATATTACAGTGTCAAGTCGCCAACAGTTAAAATAGAGCAGATCCAAACAGCAACAAGGCCCATCAAATCAGATGGTTGCAGCATGGCGTAATGGCATTTGGTGTGTGCGTGTGTGTGTGTGTGTGTGTGTGTGTGTGTCAGGAAACACCCCACTGCAGTGAGCAGAGGTTTATATCATACGCTGTATAAAGGTTTATATCAGAATAGCAAGAGTTTTCACTCTGGTATAGTGATCAGGTATGGGCCTTAAATAACAAAAAAAAACATTCACATTCACAAGACCATGCATGACAGTACTATGGTACCAAACAATAACATTAAACCAATGTCCAACCAAAAGGTCCAATTAGCAATTAGCCACCAAGAGAAGGTTATTGAGAAGGAAAAGGGTGCTTTTTCAGCCCTAATCCTTAAAACAAGGTAACCAGAATGTTTGTATACTACAGTATATAGCAAAGTTGATTAAATTGAGTGTATAGAAAATAATCATTGTTTGCAGGTGAATGCTATGCTAAAAATCTCTGTTTGTTTTTCTATTAGGCATATACAGTATGTGTGTGTCGTTAGTCCTTAGTTGTGTGAAAGTTATCAAGCCAGGAATATCAATTTGTAAATATTTCTGTGCATTAACTGTTAACTTATAAAAGGGAAAAAAGCACAGTATCATTATGACACTGCAGTAAACGTGTAATGCTTTGTTGTCCAATCAACACTGGACAAGGCAAATATGCTACAAGAACGTTCTCGTTTTGTCAACCAATCAAACAGTAATACATTGTGGAGTCAAAGGTCAGGTTGTGTTTTTCACCTTGCATTGGTAACACTGACTAAGTGCTTTAGGAAACACTGCTTCGCGCACGCACGCGCACGCACACACACACACGCACACACACACACACACACACACACAAGTAAAACAAGTGAAACAAGTGAACAAACAAGATTATAAAATGCAGTGGCAAGCAGTAAGAAGTTGAAAGGGGTAGCCTACTTTTGAGAGATAAAGGCCCCCCTCCAGCTGAACATTTCCACTAACGGTAGCCGAGATAGCCCTTCTGGACAACACCAAACACATGACACCCAACGGGTGGGGGCTTCTGACCTGTCCAAGAACACAGTAGAAATCTATGCACTGTGCTGCCCTTTCAAGAACCAAATTACCGCCTAACATGGACTCACTCCTCTAACAGAAAATGATGTAAACACTTTCTTTTTTTTTAACTGTCACCTATTAAAACAACAGCTGCAATGTTAATCCCATAAATGTAACCAACTACGGGAATATATAGGGATGACTTGGGTGGGTGAATACAACAGTAAATCAGAAGCTACAGATGGCTCATTGGCCAGCAGGCCGTCTCAGAGCCGTCCATTCACAGGCCGACTGTCCGGACGCCTGGCCTCTACCACAGCACTCAAGACAGACACCTTAGGCATACGCAATACATAGAGGACACCTTAGGCATACGCAATACATAGAGGACACCTTAGGTATACGCAATACATAGAGGACACCTTAGGTATACGCAATACATAGAGGACACCTTAGGTATACGCAATACATAGAGGACACCTTAGGCATACGCAATACATAGAGGACACCTTAGGTATACGCAATACATAGAGGACACCTTAGGCATACGCAATACATAGAGGACACCTTAGGCATACGCAATACATAGAGGACACCTTAGGTATACGCAATACATAGAGGACACTTTAGGTATACGCAATACATAGAGGACACCTTAGGCATACGCAATACATAGAGGACACCTTAGGTATACGCAATACATAGAGGACACCTTAGGTATACGCAATACATAGAGGACACCTTAGGCATACGCAATACATAGAGGACACCTTAGGTATACGCAATACATAGAGGACACTTTAGGTATACGCAATACATAGAGGACACCTTAGGCATACGCAATACATAGAGGACACTTTAGGTATACGCAATACATAGAGGAAACCTTAGGCATACGCAATACATAGAGGACACCTTAGGTATACGCAATACATAGAGGACACCTTAGGTATACGCAATACATAGAGGACATCTTAGGTATACGCAATACATAGAGGACACCTTAGGTATACGCAATACATAGAGGACACCTTAGGTATACGCAATACATAGAGGACACCTTAGGTATACGCAATACATAGAGGACACCTTAGGTATACGCAATACATAGAGGACACCTTAGGTATACGCAATACATAGAGGACACCTTAGGTATACGCAATACATAGAGGACACCTTAGGTATACGCAATACATAGAGGACACCTTAGGTATACGCAATACATAGAGGACACCTTAGGTATACGCAATACATAGAGGACACCTTAGGTATACGCAATACATAGAGGACACCTTAGGTATACGCAATACATAGAGGACACCTTAGGTACGCAATACATAGAGGACACCTTAGGTATACGCAATACATAGAGGACACCTTAGGTATACACAATACATAGAGGACACCTTAGGTATACGCAATACATAGAGGACACCTTAGGTATACGCAATACATGGAGGACACCTTAGGTATACGCAATACATAGAGGACACCTTAGGTATACGCAATACATAGAGGACACCTTAGGTATACGCAATACATAGAGGACACCTTAGGTATACGCAATACATAGAGGACACCTTAGGTATACGCAATACATAGAGGACACCTTAGGCATACGCAATACATGGAGGACACCTTAGGTATACGCAATACATAGAGGACACCTTAGGTATACGCAATACATAGAGGACACCTTAGGCATACGCAATACATAGAGGACACCTTAGGTATACGCAATACATAGAGGACACCTTAGGTATACGCAATACATAGAGGACACCTTAGGCATACGCAATACATGGAGGACACCTTAGGTATACGCAATACATAGAGGACACCTTAGGTATACACAATACATAGAGGACACCTTAGGCATACGCAATACATAGAGGACACCTTAGGTATACGCAATACATAGAGAACGGACATGGATCGGAACTAGTCTCTCTCTCTCTCTCTCTCTCTCTCTCTCTCTCTCTCTCTCTCTCTCTCTCTCAGCACCTACAGGGTGGGCCACTTCAAACACATTCCAATCCATGCAAAGTATTGTGGGAAAATGCCACTGTTCGCTTCAGTGAAGGGTGCCTAAGGATTTCAAATAGGCAACTAAAGAGGCTCCAATACACCAACACCAAACAACATGGATCACACTTCCAGCGGTCCTGCGCTTTCTTTTGCTTACGTTTGTAATCTCCTGCTAGTTGTATAGATTACATGTACTATCTCGCACAAGAGCCCTGATACAATTATCTTCTATATGTTTGTAGGTCTGACAGTGCAGGTAAAAGCTGTACATATCTGCGACATACACATACACATACGCGTACACACACACCGACACACTGAAACGCACACAAACACACACCCTAGCCTTTCCAAGAGAGCTTTTCTTGAGCCTGAGAGGAACAAGAAGGGGGCAAGGCACTCAGTTGCACAACTTGTTTTTCGCTAGTTATCCAAGGAGAGAAGACATCTCGGTGGTTTTCTCTGAGAGACGATTACCAATACATTTAGACCGTCACACAAACATGTCTTCCATCAGATTCAGCCTCATCCACTACCAGTTACGAAGAATTGCATTGCAATAATGCATTTTTTTCTGCCTGTTGTCAGAAAATCTCAGTCAGTGGGGTTTACAATGAATCGTTGGACAACGTGTGGATGTATCTTCGCTGGTAGTTTGGTCTTTTCCCCACCCTTAGGCACAAACGGCTCCAGAGTGCCAAATATGGTCACTTCCCAGAGAATTGAGTAAATCAGGAACCAGAAACAGCAAATGACATGTGCTCCACTCCCTCAGAGAGATACCAGTAGTCCTGGTCTTCAGAGACCCCCCCTTCCTCCGGCCCCTGCCTCATCCTGTGTAAAATAGCCCATAACCTGGCAAAAAAAAAAACAGCTCGTCGTCCACACAACTGGCAATTCAAAGCGAGTAGTGTTGCTAGCATAAATAATCAATTCATCAATTGCGCTCATCTTTTAAAATGATCACCATCATTATCCAATATGTGGACATATATTGACACCGCTATTGGATATATGTTGTTTATAATCAAATCCCCTCGCAAGGTCTAGTAAGCCTGAGCTGCTTCTCCAGCCGTGGTAATGGGTTTTCACGCCTAACCACGGCCATGCACCCGGTCCAGCATTTTTTTTTAAACAACCTAAAGTTGCAGAAGCAATCACTTACATCCACGTACCCAGCACCGCTACAGCACTGGGTTCCCATTCAAAGCAAGCCCATCGATCACACGCACACGCACACACACACACGCACGCACACACACACACACACACACACACACACACACACACACACACACACACACAGGCACACACGCACACTGCACGTCAAGACGCCCATTATTTACTACGCTGCCAGTCCTAACGTATTCATTTGAAATCCCCTCTTCATTGATAAAAAAAAAACAACAACAACCCCGAAACGTCACCGTAGAGAGAGGGGTGGCGTGACGGTACCCCGTGTGTGTGTGTGTGTGTGTGTGTGTGTGTGCGCGCGCGCGTGTTTGTGCGCGTGTGTGCATGTGTGTGTGTGTGTGTGCGCGCGTGTGCATGTGTGTGTGTGTGTGTGTGTGCGTGCGTGCGTGCGTGTGTGTGTGAGGCCTAGCAGTGCTTGACGAGACGCCAGGCGAGTCCTGCAACTCCCAGTTTAGATCCTCTGCACCGGACCACCTTGGTCCCGGTCACCACGACTAATCCGACCCTGGCCCCGACGCCGCGTCCATGGCGGGCCTCAATAATAGATCTTTATGGGGGGGGGGGGCAACATATTGTAAGATATAACTTTACCAGGGAGCACATACACATAGCAGGCCATGTGTGTGGCTTGGTAGTGGTACCAATTAGACCGTGTACGACAGGGAGGAGGAGGAGGGAGGAGGAGGGATGATGATGAGGAGGATGAGGAGGAGGGATGGGGAGGAGGATGAGGAGGGATGGGGAGGTGTATACCTGCAGTGCCTCACACTCACTTCATCTCTCAAGACGAGTGTAGCTCTGCGCTTATGATACAATGTATGCATGCACGCAAGATCATCATGTACTCCCTTTTACCTCCGTGGAATGCTAATGAGTGTGTGTGTGGGGGGGACTTAATTTAGCCCTTGCCGGATTTGCACTACTCGGTTGTATGTGTACATTCATTGTTTCGCCAGTGAGAGAAATAACAGTTGAATTATATGCAGCATTGAAAACCTGCAAGAACGAGAGAGAGAGAGAGAGAGAGAGAGAAAAATAAATAAATAAAAGTATACTTACTTTCGCCATTCAATAGTCCAGACTGGCATGCAATGCAGATGCATACTAGGCCTATAATAAACACACTTGGTGTTTGGGGTTTAATCGTCCAGCGTCCCATGTTGCCTTTCCAGGGGGTTTCCTCTTGTTGAAGTTCATACAAAAAAAAAATCGACGACTTGAGAAAATGTACTTTTTGTTGTTGTTGTTGTTTGTTTGTTAATAATAACTATGTTATAATAACAAACGTAAAAAAAAATCCGCGTTAAAAACGTAGCCTATTATAAAGTTGCCCTCCTCCCCCCCACCTCCTCCTCCTCCACCACCACCACCAGCACCACCACCACCACCACCACCCCCACCCCACCCCACCCCCTAAAGGGGCCGGGGTCCAACGTGGTTGTATTATGATTTGAAACTACAGAGTCGTATTAGGACACCCCCCCCCCCCCCCCCGCCCCAAAACACAGACACACACACACACACACACGAAAAAAAAAAAAAAAAAAAAACCCAGATCACCGACCACCACCACCACCACTACTAAATAACGTGGTCTTGGGTTCTGGTGGACCAACACGTGCGGATAAAAAGCCTCATTTTTGTTTCCCCATAAAGCGCGCACGGCCGCCGTCTCTCATCCGCGCGCGCGCGAGACGCGACGCGACGCGGCGCTCCGCACGCAGCAGGATCCCGTGAAAACAAAATCCAGATCCCGCGAGGAGGAGGTCCGAGCCACGGGTTCAGTCCACGGCGGAGAAAAAGAAGAAAAGTATGCACTGGTAGTAGTAGTCCTTGTAGTACACGACTTCCGTGGAAATGAATTGTTGTTGTGTTTTTTTTTTTTTTTAAACACACAAACAAAAACAATAAGAAAAAGAAAAAAACCCACTTTTCAAAGCGGCTGTGAAGTAAGTCCAGGACCACGGACCGCCTCCAGCACAGGGTTCAGTGAAGCCCAGGGTGGACTCGGCCAGACAAAGTTCCCGATACCGCTCGAGCCAAACGAGATAACAGTGTTGACTGTTGTTGCTGTTGTTGTTTTTGTTGTCGTCGTCGTCGTTGTTGTAGGTCCACAAGTCTCTGTATGTATATATATATATATGTATTTATATATACATATATCTCCCACGTATTTGCCGTACGGTCCGTTCTCCCTGGCGAAGCTCACCTTTCTGAAATGCGTAAAAGACAAAACGCGTGAGACGCACGCACGCGGACACGGATCACACACTCACACACGCGCGCGCTCTCGCTCGCACGCGTCCCCCCGCGAGCTCCTCGTGAATACGTGCAGGGAAACCGGCGCTGCGCGAGGACACAGCTCCCACCCCCACCCCCCCACCCCCCCCCCCCTCCGACCTTCCTCTGAACTCCGTCACCCCCGCGGACGGACGGACGGACGAAACACAACAGGGTGGGTGGAGGAAAAAAACGTCGTTGTTGTTGTTGTTGTTGTTGTAGTATCCCGGTATAGTAAACCGCACGCACGTATAAAAAAAAAAAGCGGCGGCAGTTTCCAAAAAGCAAAGGGTGTCGGAAAGTGAGCAAACTCCGCGCGCCGCCGCCACCGCACCGCACCGCCACCACGCCGCCCCGTCTCTCTTTCAGATTAGCTGAACGGGGGGGGGGGAGAGGGGGAGAGAGAGAGAGGGAGAGAGAGAGAGAGGGGGAGAGAGAAAAACACACACACACACACACACACTGCTAGCTGAACAGCAAACGTGGTCTCTTGGCCGACGATATGGTGGGGTGTGGGTGTGGGGGGGGGGAGGTTGGGGCGAGGGTGGGGTGGTGGGTGTGGGGGTGAGGGTGGGGGGAGAAAGTGAACACACCGTCTGCGACCACCCGTGGGTGAGGTAAACAATAGTCCCCCCCCCCTCCCAAAAACAAAACGCGCGCGCGCACACACACGCGCGCACACACACACACACACACAAAATTTACAAAATAAAAGCCCTTAAAACAAGACGGCCGCCGGTGAAACTTCGTCTTCCCCTTTCAGCGGCACGTCTCTCTCTCTCTCTCTCTCTCTCTCTCTCTCTCTCTCTCCCCCGTTCAGGTTCCCCCCTTTTCCGTCTCTCTCTCTCTTGCTGTGTGTGTCTCCTCCACCAGTAAACAAGTCCTGCCAGTCAGCTGCTGGGGCACGCTGGGCCGGCCGGAAAGCCCGGACCGGAGTCCCCCTCTGGGAGCCGGGGCGGGGGGGGGGGGTCTGGCCGCCGCGGATCCGGACCGTCTGCGGAAAAACCGACCGCGCCGCGCGTCAGTCAGGCGACATGTCTTTTTTTTTTTTTGAAGAGGAGTTTAAACGGGGTGTGTGTGTATGTGTGTGTGTGTGGGGGGGTCGGGGGGTTAATGATTTGTATAGGGTGGGGGGGGGGGGGGGGGGGGGGGGGGGGGGCGTCTGCCTGCGTGTTCACGTCGCAGACGCGCACGCGTAAATGGATTAATCATTTTCTTTATTATTATTATCCTTATAATAAGTTTACCTTGGACACCGCGTTATTATAGGCCTACGGATATACGGGTTGGGGGGGGGGGGGGGGTGATCCTGTCCATCCACCATGGAGATGTGTGTCATGAAAAATGACTCACTTTTCAAGTGAAAAGACTCGGGAGCCAACGACTGAAGCGCAATTACGCGCGTTATATTCCCGTTTAATAATGACGCAACCCCCCCCCCCACACACACACACACACACACATACACACGCACACGCGGAGCAGCACCTGTCCATCCACCATGGAGATGTGTGTCATGAAAAATGACTCACTTTTCAAGTGAAAAGACTCGGGAGCCAACGACTGAAGCGCAATTACGCGCGTTATTATCATTATTATTCCCATTTAATAATGACGCAACCACCCCCCCCACCTACACACACACACACACACACACGCACACACATACACACGCACACGCGGAGCAGCACCTGTGGAGTCGGGAGGACGCGCAGCTCCAGCGGCGGCTTTGCATAACAAACATCATAGTAATAAAGCTGTCTCTAAGATGAGGAATAACCGCACACCCTGCTGCCAGTACACCGCGTCCCTCCATTGCTGGCACCACTTCTGCGGTCTGTTTGTGTGTGTGTGTGGGTGGGTGTGTTTTTTTTTTTTTTGATTGTTCATAGGCTACTATTATATTAGTGGTGTGTATTGACAGTATAACCTGTTTGATGTGTTCCTTTGAATAGGAGGACACAGCGTGATCTTCACTCACACTTCACTGGAGAGGGCTGCTGCTGGTCACGTGTCAGCAGGGTCGTCCGGGTGGAGTGGGACTCATTCAAAAAGTAAATGAGAAATAAATGATTCTTTTTTTTTTTTTTTAAAGTTGGACAGGGTTGAAGGGCTGGGTTGAACCCGATGAGGGATGGATAGGCCACGACATTCCCATACCAAGATTTAAGACCTTTATTTTTCCCTGAGGGGAGAAAAAATTGGTCCTCCTGTCACAATTATAAATAAAAGAGACAGCAACAGGGCGAGACACAAATACATAACCGCTCGTAATAAAAGTGCGTCTGAATGTGCTCGGTATGAATGAACCGGGGGCTTTGCATTCACAGTCTTCTCATTTTCATATTTCATATACTTTCTTCCTCCGTAAGCCGGTAACGTTGCCACATTCCCCTTGACTGGGTGAACAAGTTCCCTTCCAACACCTGACAGGAGGATGAAATGGATGACTACCAATATATCAGATGAGATAGGCCTACTTGTTCGAAGTTTTTTGTTTCTGATGTAACACATATGATTGAATGCACCATTTAATTAGTCGGTAAAATATAGGCCTGCACTCCATGTAAATGTATTACATTGTATTGTTATTTAAATCTTATTCACACATAAACAATAAAATTGACATAAACGTGAAATAAAATAATAGTCATGGGGGGGGGGGGATTTATGGCAAAGTCATGTATGCATCTTCTGCTTACACGTGCTGTACGCTGCAGCTCTGACGAATAGCGGAAGTGGTTTGTGCGTTTGAATAATGCTCTTTCATACATACGACCTAAAGCGACTAAAATCACCGAGTGACAGAGCGACTTTGTCAACGAGTCGACTAAACTTCCACTGTGCCGCACAGGCAGGCCACTCATAGCGCTGGAGGAAAAACACACAGGCAGGCATACATCCCATCGATTCACAAGACATGCACATTCGTCGTGGATGGATGGATGGGGGGGGGGGGGGGGTACTTCCCAGGAAGTGCCTCCATTAAGATAACGCGGCGTCCCGTCATGAGATACAAGCCGCTCAAACGCACAGAACGGTCCTCACCGGGGGGGGGGGGGGGGGGGGGGACCTTCTGCACTGATCGACTCCATTACGCACGATACGTATCCTACAGCTATAGCCGTCCTTGGCTACATCCTGGCTCTACTGTACAGTCTGGGCTGCACAGTCTGACCTGCAGCCTCCTCTCCTGCCGTAGCTTATTAGCTCCTGTTAGGTCCACTAAGTATCACTCTGCCATCGCTCTCTGGAGCCGTTCAGCACTCAGGAGAAACACATATCCTCCTAATTGGAATTCATTACAAAAAAAAAAAAAAGCGGATCATCGATTAATTGTTACTTAAAGCGCACGCAGCCAACAAACACACACACACACACACACACACAGACATGCACATGTTTGAATGAACGGTGTCTCTCCTTTGTTGTTATGGAAGACTTGGTAATTAGCTGCCTGGGGAGCCAGGAAACGTGTGTGTGTGTCTGTGTGTGTGTCTGTATGTGTGTGCATATGTGTGTGTACGTGTGTGTGTGTGTGAGTGTGTGCACACGTTATTTTGCATGCCTGTCATTCATTTGTACGTGTGTGTGTCCACTAAAGCAGGGCCTAGGAGCTAACCCGGAGTGTTGTGTGTTGTAGTGCTTATGTCGTGTGTGTGTGTGTGTGTGTGTGTGGCTCAGTCCCCAGCCTGCAGCCCCCCCCAAAAAACGTATCGCGGGAGGAACAGGTGGAGAAAGAAGAGAGGGATGGAGAGAGACAGACAGAGAGATTTACCTTTACCTATAATTCTCCTCATGTACTCCGGCTATACACACAAGAGAAGACGTATTCCCTTGTTTGGCCTGGCTGCAGCTTGGCATCAGACAGCGTGTCTTTATGGACACACGCAATACACGGGAACAAGGTGTGCAATGATAACACACACGCACGCACACACACACACACACATATGCACACAGTCCTCTCACGCAGGGAAGTATTATGTACAATCTGGTTTGGAAACAATCGCGTGCTGTAATTGTCACAAGTGTAACTGGCTGTGCTGAACCTTTGACATGCCAAATAAATGACACACACACCGAGCACACAAGGCGGAGGAGACACACACGCACACACACACGGCTTATCTATCCCTACAGGTGCAGTGCGGGGGCGCGGGCCTATGCACCCTCTGGATGTGAGTCGCGGCTCTGCTATGTGAGTTATTTTGCAATGTGAAAAAAATACTTTCCAAGTACTGTGTGTGAGAATTTGGATACAAAACGCTACGAAAGCCGCGCATACACAGGCATAGGCGTCAGTTACGCTGGGGATGAGTACTCACCAGTTTTTGTCAAGATTAGGGTTAGGGTTAGGGTTAGGAGTTAGGTTTAGGGTTAGGGTTAGGGGTTAGGGTTAGGGTTAGGGTTAGGGATGGTTTAGGGTTAGGGTTAGGGTTAGGGATGGGATAGGGTTAGGGATGGGATAGGGTTAGGATAGGGTTAGGGGTTAGGGGTTAGGGATGGGTTAGGGTTAGGGTTAGGGGTTAGGGTTAGGGTTAACCCTAACCCTAACCCTAACCCCCCCCCCCGTCGACAATCGCGCCCCCCCCATCCCGAACAGTTACAAATGACTTTAAGTCTTTCCCCGACTGATCCGAGGTGGACGGTGACCGGCTCAACGCATGAGGTTTTGCTGTACGAAGGAAGTGGGACATAACGGATCCAAGGTCAGTGGAGCCTGGAACAGGGCTTTCTTGGAGGAAGGCAATAATTGCAGAGTGCTGACAATGCGGACAGACATCAGCGTAAGCCATCGCAGAGGAGAGCTAAGCCCCGAAGGGAACACGAACACCATAACACCACGCATGACTTAACACCGCGATTATGCGCCCTGTGATATCGGATACAGATATCCGGTAACGCTCGTACATACTGTACACGTCCCATAAGCCGTGACGATAACGTCTACTTTTAGACGCTCAAATTGATCTGCAGGCCTCCTGACTGAATGTTTGTCGTCAGTCCGTCTCTCTCTCTATCTCTCTCGCTCTCTATCTCTCTCTCTCTCTCTCTTCTCTCTCTCTCTCTCTCTCTCTCTCTCTCTCTCTCTCTCTCTCTCTCTCTCTCTCTCTCAGTTGCTCTCTCTCATGTTCTCTCTCTCCTCTCTCTCTCTCTCTCTCTCTCTCTCTCTCTCTCTCTCTCTCTCTCTTCCATCAGCCCTAGCTTTGAGGAATTTGCCCATAAGACCAACAAGGTTACATTGTGTACATCTTGAGAGAATTGTGAATGACTACACATGTTATATAACTCTGAGGAAGGAAGTGGGACATAACGTAATTAAAAAGTGCCAGGGTATTTGTTACAATAATTGATATTCCCTCTTTCCCCTACAATTTTCTGATCAGATCGGTTTTGCATCTAAGCTCCTGTACCAAAATGCAAGGTCTTGAGCATGATTTATACTTTCGCCATCGAATATCCACTGGAGTTAGGCCTATGTGGTGGTCCCTACCTTATCCCTGCATTGCCCCTTATCCCTTTTTTACCTTTGACCTTTGACCTTTTTTACATTATCCCTACATTACCTTCTCACAGAGGACGCTGCCGCACCTCTGAAAAACTGTAACACTGTTTTTTTTAAAAAAACATTTTCTCATTTTTTTTGTACTGAAATTATTGTGCTTTTTATCCCGAGAAAAACCGCAGCTCCACCGTTTACTTGTATTTGTTTACAGGCCAGTCTTGGCCTCTCCAATACGGCGGCGGCGTAGCGCAGCGAAGGGCCCGAAGAAGTCAACGTGGTGTCTACGTATACATGTCTGTGTGGTGGACGGCCAGCTTCGTCTTTGAAAGGTTCGCAAACACTTACATATCGCACAAGATCACAAGATGTCACCGTGTGTAATTTGTGGTCGAGAAATCCTCTGGGTGGCCTACATGGACTCAGACAGTACAACAGTAAATGACATGGCGGCTATTCGACACAGAAGTAGGTTTCATCCCTTAGCGAAGCTCCTTATGCAAAGGGCCGGCCGACCACCCGACTATCTTCATAACAAATATTCTGTGCTGTCTAGCTGTACGCCAAGGTTTCTTCTCTCCAGTCCCAACGACCCAAAAAAAAAAGGAAATCTTGTAAAGAATAGAAGTCAATACAAATGCATCCTCTTATTTTGCTGCAGCCTGTGCGGTCTGTCTATTGTCGAGCGCCGAGGTCAGGGCGCCAAGGTCGAGCGCCGGGAGACAATGATGACGCACGCGGGTGTGTGCAGCACGCGACCCCTCGGTCAGTTCGCTCCGGGACCAATGCCGCGCGTCCCGCACACACGCGTGTGCTGGCGCGGCCCGCCGTGTGAGACACTTGACCCCCGGGCTCTCACAGATCCCGGTGAGCGCCGCGTTCCCACACGCGGCACAACAGACTTATCTAATGACCGATCGGGGCTGTCAAGGTCGACCTCCGCAGGTCTGTCTGCCTCCTTCCCGCCTCGCTTTCCTCACACGGTCGCTCGGCACAACACCCCTCCCCTCAACCCCAATGTCTTCCTCCCCCTCCCCTCCCTCCCCTCCCTCCCTCCCTCCCCTCCCCTCCCTCCCACCACCACCACTACTAGTGAAATGAATCTCGAAGACACGTTTCCGCTCCCCCCCATCATGCCTTATTCCTTCACTTTGCATCACATTTGCGTCTGCGTTTAACCTAACCATCCCTAGAGGACACATAAGAAGCAAAGCAAGGAAGCAAAGCAAGGAAGCAAAGCAAGGAGGCAAAGCGAAGCACGTTGCGTGTGAGAAAGCAGTCATGTGACACACCCCTAACAACGATTAGATTATCAACTTTCAATCTATCATAACCAACCCGAGAAAGAGGCCTAGTGACGAAGAGGTTAAAAAAAACTAAAAAAAACAACAACAAAGGCGTGTATGTATGTATGTATATATGTATGTATGTATGTATGTATGTATGTATGTGGCACCATGAGGCCATGGAAAGGGCTAAAGGATTATTTTATCAATGATAAGAGGCTGAGAGAGGCGGGAGAGAGAGAGAAGGGAATTGGGGGGGGGGGGGGGGGGGGGACTGGGGAGCCTGAGTCCACTCCACGAAAGGAAGTGTCATCGACAGCTTATCCATTGTTGGGGAATCAGCACGGGAGAGAGAGAGAGAGAGAGAGAGAGAGAGAGAGAGAGAGAGAGAGAGAGATGGGGAGAGGGAGAGAGAGAGAGAGAGGAAAGCGACAGTGAGAGAGAGAGAAATTAATACACGAGAAGTGAGCGAGAGACAGAGAAAGACAGAGAGAGAGACAGAGAGCGAGAGACATCAAGAGACAGAGAGAGACATCGAGAGAAAGAGAGAGAGAGAGAGGGGGACAGTCAAGGTCAGGTCAGTGTCACACATCCCAGGCACAGGGAAACAGCATGTGACCCTGTGTGTCTTCAGGAAGCCAGCCTGAGCTGCACAACATCAACCCACCCCCCCTACACTTCCTCTCACCCTGACAATAAGAGCAATGATGGTTAGTTAGCATCCCTTTACACTAGAAAATGTACACACTGCACACACACACACACACACACACACACACACACTGCAGGGGGGGGGTGCGAGTGACATGCCAACGTTTTGTGTTGCAGATAGCAGAGACGCCGCGGTTTCGCCAGAGTGACATAATCTCATTCTCCGCTGGCGCTGCTTGTATCCTGTGAAGAAGATACAAGTCGTCCCCCTGTTACTCGTCCACACCGTATCACTCACGGCCCCCATCATGGCCCCCCGTAAAGCTGTCAGTCATCCACACAGAGCCGCTGAGTTGTCAATCCATTATCCGCGCTACATGCGGAAATCTGAAGCAGAGCAGCCCCTAAGCGCAAGGCGCCTCGTGGTGGAGGACGCTGACACGGCCCATTCAGGGCTACGCCGCGTTTCCTAGAATCAGCATCGTAAAGGACGGCGCGTTTCAATGCGTTACGTCGATTCACGTCGTTTGTACGTCGGTAGCCTACACTAGTCAGTTCCCCCTTCGGCGCGAACTAGACATAATCCCTTCGTTTTCGTCAAATAAAGGCAAGTACAAAGCTGTGGTTGTCGCGTGATTTCGAGTCACACTGTAGGCCTGCGCCGCGTTTGTTGACTGAAGCGCTGTGTGTAATGTATTAGACTCGATTGTTTGTACAGGATCCTGTTGAGCATTAATGGAAACAACACTTTGTTGCCGTCACTGACAAAATGTTTCCTACATAAAATACAATGTATTCTGTGCATCAACTATACAGTTCTTTGCAAGTGAAAAGTTGTTATTGTGTACATTTTATTGTATTGTATGCTTCTGCAGTCTTGGCAAGGTCTCTCTTGTAAAATACATGTTTCATCTCAATGAGACTGACTTGGATAAAGGATAAATGTAAAAAAACAGATATACAAAACTGCTCCTAGCGCTGCTGATGGTGGGTTGAATGCTGGGATCACATTTCGTTGCACTTGTGCAATGAATCTGATCTAATGGCTGTTCCCTGTGAATGAAATATCAGAAAACCATAAGTCAGAAATCCAGCGGACAACGCGGGTATATTCCTCCTGAAGGAAAGCCGTGTGAATGGTCCTTGTGGCCTAAAGCGGGTCAAAGTGCACATCGTGTCAGCGTCTGCGATCACCGAGGCCCCAGAGTGAACAAGACCCGACAGATTTAATTGCTTCCTGAGAGTGGGGCCGGCGCGGGATAAACGCAGCAGCATTGTATTGGTGTTTACACCAGGAAAGAGGCCCCCCCCCCCCACCGTGCCCGCCCCCCCCGGATTCACGCCGACCAACCTGGCTGTCGCCACAACACATCCGAGGTGAGAACCGCTTCTTCTCCCTGAAGGAGATCAGGGACAGGAATCGTTCTCATGACACACCATCAATTAGGACCTCTTGCGCCCCTCCCCTTGCCTGTAACCTGGTCCCACCCTCCGCAAAGCTATTTCCTCTGGCCGCGCGACGCCTTCCCCAAACAAAATCAGACTCTCACCGCAACGAGGTTGCCAAACAAAGTGCCAAGAGCCTTGATTAGTGAGCTTCCTCCTGAATGTTGCTATTGTTGTTGACCCCGTGGAATGAGCCCAGAGTGCAGGGTCTCAGAGCCGGCAGGGAGCTGACAGAACAGGCATAGGTGTGTGTGTGTGCGTGCGTGTGTGTGTGCCCATGTATGTGTGTGTGTGTGTGTGTGTGGGCTGTTTGTTCTCCTCCCAGAGGAAGAAGAGGAGAAGGAGGTAAAGTGGTCATCAAAGCAGCAGCAGCAGCAGCAGCAAAGAGGACCAGGAGAGTGGCGACAGGAGAGTGGAGCTGGCTGCCAGCCTCCGCTAGACTCTCTCTCTCCCCAGGGCTCCAGGGGGAGTGTTACTACGACAACCCACTCTGCACTCCTCCTCCTCCTCCTCCTCCCCCGGGCTCGCCTGACCACGGCCCTGACCCCTGACCTCCGACCTTCAGAGGTCCGGGCTGTGCAGCGCTGAGAAAGGGCAATAATACACACAGTGTGTGTGTGTGTTTGTTTATGTTCTCACAAGGAGATTGGCGGCAGTTGTGGCGGTGGTGGGGAAGTGGGGGAGAGGGGTGAGGGGGGGGGGGGGGAGGGGTGAGGGGGGGGGAGAGGGGTGAGGGGGGTGGTGGAGGAAGTGGGACAACTGTGAAAGTTCAGCAGAGGGTCTGGGAGCCAACAGACAAAGTGAGTTTGGAGTCATCATGAGCACCAGTACCAGTACTGTGATATGCTCCTAATGTCTTTTGATCAAGTGTGTGCACAAAAGGCATATTTGTTTGTCCGTGTGTGTGTGTGTGTGTGTGTGTGTGTGTGTGTGTGTGTGTGTGTGTGTGTGTGTGCGTGTGCATGCATGTGTGCGTGTGTGCGTGCGTGTGTGTGTGTGTGTGCGTGCGTGTGTGTGTGTGTGTGTGTGCATGCATGTGTGTGTGTGCATGCGTGCAAGTGTGCAAGCATGCATGCGTGCATGCGTGTGTGTGTGTGTGTGTGTGTGTCTAAGTGTGTGTATGTGCACGTGTGTGTGTGTGTGTGTGTGTGTGTGTGTGTGAAGATAACATGGCTACCAGAGGTCTGTCCTGTGAGTTCAGTATCTATAAATAACCGCTGTTTAAAAAACATGAGAGGAAAATAGCCCAAATTAGGACATCAGAATTCGCCGTGTGGGTAAAAATAACCAGATTCAGATGGAGCGCAGGCACTAAGATTAGATACAGACATGTGGTAACTACATCTCGATATGTTTAGGAATTGTTTGTCTCCGTGTGCGCTGGGAAATACCCTCAAATTTCATCATACCATCGGCCATATTGAAAATACTGATGTATTTAATATATCTATATCTATATATTTAGCGCAGTCCGTTTTAGTCTTCTTTAATTATAGCGCTGCACTGCCGCTGTGCGTGCATGTGCGTGTGTGTGTGTGTGTGTGTGTGTGTGTACTTTGTTACTACCTTGCTGTTTATTCACGCGTGCGTGTGTGTGTGTGTGTGTGTGTGTGTGTGTGTGTGTGTGTGTGTGTGTAACTACCTTGCTGTTTATTCTCGTGTGTTGTTGTGTATATTTATTATTATTATTATATTTATTTCCATGCCATTAATCAGCAGGCATAGAGGCTAGCCTAGGTACACCCTCATCACTAGACTATCCTGCCCACCGAGGGGTTTAATATTTCCCTTTGTGTCAGTAATTCATTTTAAACCACTACAATCTCCTTTCCTAAATATGTTTCTATTATTACATCAGCTATACCACACTGCATTCACATCTGACATCCACAGGAACAGACTTGATGAAGACTTGCTTTCTCTATACGCGAGGCACTGCAGGTCAGGACTGTTCACAAACCTCGCAGCCCCTTCTGTGATGTTTTATTCAGCCATAACATGTCTCTTCTGTCAGGAGCTTATTGCATTCCAGGGAGAGTGAGAGAAAAGAGGGTGTGTGAGTGAAAGACAGACAGAGAGAGAGAGCGCGAGAGAGAGAGAGAGAGAGAGAGAGAGAGAGAGAGAGAGAGACAGAGAGAGAGAGACAGAGACAGAGACAGAGAGAGAGAGAGAGAGAGAGAGAGAGACACAGAGGTCTGTTGAGAGAGCCACGGAGGAAGAAGAAGAGGGGGAATCGGTAGAAATGTTAAAAAATAAAAAAAATTTAAAAAAAAAAACAAAGTGAGGGGGTGCCGCTAAATAATGGATGTGATATCGGTAAAAGGAGCCCGGTCGAACGAGGCGAGGAAGCGCGTGATATACGCCGCCTGAGCAACAGCACCGACAGCAGAGCCGACGCAACTATTCCGGTCTCGGCGGAGGCCCGCGCGTCGGCTTTATCTTCCTGCGGGGGGGGGGGGGGGGGGGGGGGGGCGGCCTGACATTTACAGAGCACAAGTGCACTTCTTACAGGGCGCTGGCACATTCACACCCGGCTGCGCGGGACCCCCCCCCCCGGAGCCGGGCCGCGCCAGAACGCTCCCCTCACCCGGGGTGAACCCCCGGACCCAGGCACCTGCCCGGCGGTGGTACCCCCGCACCGGGCACCGGTCGCAACCAATCAGCTTTAACCTTTCGCAGACAGCATAGGGTGTATATTTTTTAAGAGTCTGTCAGGTTTGTTGTTTTTCAAAATGTTTTTGCTTCTGTGGCTTCGTAGTCTTCATAGCGGCCGGTGTTGTTTACCTCGGTGCGCACATGGTGGGAAGTTATTGCATCGAAATGCATGATTTAGTTTTAGATGATAGCGGTACTTCAGAGGATATACTGCGTAGGAATGTGTGTCTGAGTGCGCGTGCGTGTGTGCGTGTGCAAGTGTGTGTGTGTGTGTGTGTGTGTGTGTGTGTGTGCGTGTGCGTGTGCGTGTGTGTGTGTGTGTGTGTGTAAAAGTTACCACAGTCACAACACAGACATCCTTATGGTAAAGTTTAGCAAAATACCTCAGAGTGTGCTACATATAATTGTTAACACTTAAATTTCAACAGCATATTAGTTCATACGAAACACATAAGAACAATAATGGTGAAATAATGAATTGTTACGGTAAGTCTGTTTCTCGCAGGTAAAGGATTGCATGACGCTGTTTGCACACACAAAATGTCATCAAGGTGGAAAAAATGTTTGAAATACATTTCAGTTCCTCGCGAGGCTGTTCATCGCTGCGGCATTGATACGCCGCATAGCGATGAAGGATTATTTTGAACGTTACTAAGGTGTGCGTGAGTGCGTCACTGAAATGTTTTACTGACAAACTAATATATTGGCTCTGGCCTTGGGTTGGGACAACGGCTTTGACAAAATGTAACCCTTTGTGTTCACAACAAATCACCGAGCATCTGGTTGGCCTTGATGGAGCACCTCCTACATTCTCCGGTGGGGGACAAAACATCTGATGTCTGACGTTGGAACTGCCCTTGGCATGAGGCAGCCTTGGGTGAAAACCCATCCGAACAATGTCTGAGACAAGGATTTACTCCCTTTTCTCCACACCGGATTTTATTTTTTTATATTCTCAATGGCTGATCGACCAAACTCCCCGGAAAATGTTCATGTAATAACAAACGGTTACTCGATAAACGATTGGCTATTGTGAGTTTGTATTCTATCCTGCTCAAACACCGAGCATTTACATGACATTCACGTTGAGTCATGCGTCAGATGCTTTCATCCACAATGACTTACAGGTGAGGCTGAGTACAACCAGAGTTGTACCATTCAAATTTGGAGTAAGCAATACACACGGTATGGAGCACGCAAGCGATAATAACGAGTAGAGCTGAAATAAAACCGTTAACGAAAAGCCGGAGGAAGAAGAGAAAAGCAAACGACATGCAGAAGCACCTTTGTAATAGGTTATGTGTACAACAACCTTTTTCCTCATTCTCACACACACACACACACACACACACACACACACACACACACACACACACACACACACACACACACACACACAGGCACACATATGTACATAATCCAGCCCTGAGGAGCCTGTCCCATTTCTAGGAGAGGCCCCTACACCTGCTGTATGGGGCCTCCTGAAACGTTAGGGGGGGGGGATCCTGAGAGTACACCACCACCTCCCCTCCTCCCACCACACCACCCTTCCCTTCCTCCTAGGTCCCGTCCGCATGCAGCAAAACACACATTTCGAGGCCCACCACTTCCTTGAGGCCACCACCCGGCATTGGCCCCCGGGGGGCCCCCGGCCACAGAGCCCCGGCCACCTGGCGTAGATCTTCATCTCTCCTCCTAAACAGATTGTTGTTATGCCGCTGGTTCGTCCTTCAGGCAAAGCGAGGGGCCCCAATGCTGAGGGGCCTCACACGGTCCGACCGGTTATTATTGCTCCATACTTCTGCTTGTTTTGTCTTCATTTGGTGTGGGGGTTGTTGTGACCATTGGTTTGAAGGTGATCTAGTCTTCTTCTTTTATTTTATTTCAGGCAGGTAACATTTGTGTGTATGACATATACCTATCATTTACGTGATATTGAGGAATATTACATTAAATCTGCTTATGAATTAAAAACTACATGAATCCCTCTGTGGTTTGTAACATTAAAATTCATGCACATGTTAAGCAATGATATCAGCAAATAAATATCGAATATCAAAATATCTGACAAAAAGAAAAAAAATCCATTCAGAAAATCTGCTCATGAGAATTAATTCTGACAATACAAGACAGTGAAAGTTGGATTCGACGACGCCTGAATCCATCTTGCACCGGTTGGTAACAACCGACCATTTTGACGGTGCCTAACCTTACACAACCTTGCGGTCGCCCTAACCCCCCCTAACCCCAAACACGGAGCCCATGGCCACTGAGCTGCTGTTAGCCCGCTGGGAAATCCTGACCCACCGAGAGGTGAAAGCCAAGAGGCAAGAAATGAAGCCTCTCAGCGGCGCGCTACCTGGGCTCTATACATCAAAGCCTGCGCACAGATCAGCAGGGCGGTTTCTCTTTCAGCGCTGCTGCTGCTGCCGTTGCTGCTGCTGCTGCGGCGGCGCCTGACAAATAGGCTGGAGGGTTCAGTGCATTAACCCACATGTTGACACTTGGCCGGGGACCCAGGGGAACAGAGAGGCAATAGCAGGCTGCTCTGAATGACATATAGCTCAGGTCTGTAGGCACGCGCACACACATGTGCACGCGCGAGTAGGGCTGCAAATAACGATTGTTTTCGTAGTCGATTAATCCAACAATAGTTTTTTCGATTCATCGATTAATCATTTAGTCTAGAAAATGTCATTAACAATAGCAAATGCCATCACAAGTTACCAGAGTCCAAAAGGACGTGCTAATTGTATCTGACAAGCAGCCAAGAAAGTATTTGTTATAATGATCCATGAACTTAACATTTCAATTTCTGAAGCATCAAGCAGCAAATGTTGGGTATTTGTACTTGATAGATGACCTTTACGATGAATCGATTATATTTATTAGATTATTTTTATAATCTACAACTCTCTATGCTTCTTTAGCTCTTGAAGGTATCGCAATCACAGTGGTTTCTCTAACTTTTTATCTGTCACACAGCTGTGTGTGTGTATGTGTATGTGTGTGTGTGCTGTGGTGTGTGTGTTTTGTGGACAGAGGAAGAGATACAGACACAACACAACCACACAGACAGATACAGGCAGACACTCTCACTCTCAAACATAAACCACACACACACACACACACACACACGGTTCAGAAGAGACACTGTAACGGTAGAACCAAAACAGACAGAGACATAGACCATGACACCTGTGCAGACAGGAGAGATGAGAAGATTAAGTTCATTGGTTCATCTGCAGTGGGAAAAGGCCACTCACTCATCACATATTTATCATTTTAATGATTGTCTTTTATTGTCTTTTAATGGCAGTCCTTTAAATGAACAGCATTATGAACAGCCTCTGTGTTTGAAGGGTACTATCAATAAACTAAACTGTACCTTATGTTGTGTATTTAAAACACAAATTTCCAAAAAGCGGTTGGGGAGTAATTTGTATTTGTATTTTTGTTTTACCATTGCTCCTCTGTAATTGAACCCCCTTTTGACCAGCCCCGTCCCATTTTTCCTTCTTCCTGACCGCGGCGAAGGCATGCCCAGGCAATGCATTCATCATCCACCACCACACACCTGACCTTGTGTAAAAAGGTGAAAGTTGAAGACATGTTACAAAACTGGCCAATAAGACAACAGGCCCCCCATTTGTAGACCAGTGCTCAAGTCGGTCAAAACGGTCTAAAAAGGTGCAAGTTAAATATTTATTTGCTACTGTTTCAGTTGCAGTCAGATAATACAAAACCCAGATTTGTTTCCAACAAAAATATAACATTCCTTGCAGTTTTGTCCTCATGAAAAGCCCAGATGGGATTGTGTTGTATAGGACAGGTTTAGGTCTCAGGGGTATTCCAGGAAGCTGGATTGTCAGCTCTCCTGTGGAAAATATTTGGCTATAGTTTTTAACGTTTTGAATCTGAATTTGTAAAACTTGGATATAGTAAGTGTCAATTAGTCAAAAGTATTGATTATTGCTATTTATTAACAAATGTTCAGAGAAGTCTTTGCATACTACTTCAGAAGTGGTTAACTGGTTAACTGAGTAATCGCACTTGGTGCAATACTCCCACCTGGACTGTAGTTTCTGGAAAACAGGTGTCGGACATTGTATACAAAACCAAAGCTGACATTCCTTGCACTTTCCCATGAAAAGTGGGGTATTTCATTTTTGGTTTATGTATGACCTGCTGTGAACAAGTGGGCACTTTTTGCAATAAACTCAATTGAGTGGCATTTTTCACTGGCATGTGACCTTTTTATATTTTGTTATAAATTTGATCTTTTTTTTTACAAAGTAGTTTGAACTACTTTTTCTAAGTAGCTTTAGTTAACCAAACTAGATTTCTCCCTAGGGTAGCTTTGCTGTAGTTCAACTTCTTCCAGCTATAAAGTAATTGGTAGCTTGCAAAGCTATGCTTTCAAAGTAGCTTCCCCCACACTGCATGACATGACTCACCTTCAAGGCTAACGACGGCCGTATTGGCCCTCCCATTATTAATATCGGAGAGCTTTTACAACTTGGGCACAAATTCTTTACCCTTGTGTTAGCTCGAGGCAAAGAAGCAAACGGAAAATAAAAAAATCTTCCTTCATCTCTGTCGGCAACCTAAATCCTCACTGTAAACAGAGCCAAAAATTAAATTAAAAAGAGCTAGGAGGAAATGGAAGTTCTTGCATGTCTTAGAACTTGTATGCACCTTGCTGTTTAAAGGATTACGCCAATTAAACACACATGCACACACGCACACACACACACACACAAAGCACGGTGGATGTATAATGGGACAAGAAAGACACAGGAGTTGTTAACTGGACGTGATACTTTAAGTTATTTATTAAAATAAGATATGCTCCTCCACATTGCTTTTATGAACAATCAACATCGACTGTGTTTTGACCCAGTTTCCATAGGAATAGAGAACTGGACTCGGGGTCATTCAAGTTGATCAGGTCAAAGGTTAAGATGGAAAGCCTTCCACTCTCCATTCTCATTCACAAAAACCCACATCCCTGCACATATAGAGAACAGCAAGCGTACACAACAAGCACATTTCCTATAGACAAAAAACGCAAAGGTTAGTGGTTTAACACCAAAAATAAATTGCTCCTTTGAAAAGTATGTCTTAGGGAAACGAATAACAAAAGCCCAACCTTGTGAGTCTGGTTTTGTGTCATGGGGGCCTAAAGCAGCTGTGATGATATGCATGATGACTCCACCTCTGTCACACAACCTCATTTGGTCTCCTGGGCCTTGTTTCAAGAAGCTGGACTTCCAGGATAACTGCAGACGTTAAATCAGAATTCAGGGAAAGCCAGAATTTTCGGTTTCAGAAACCAAGATTAGACTAATCTCAGCTCAGTTTCAATGGCGACTCCTGCTGTGAGCCTAACCTGGAGCAAACCAGGGGTACACACATAGCAGGTTAGCGCCAAGATAACTCCGCCCTTGGCTGCAGTAGCGACTTCTTGCCATCATCTCATTAGTTTAGATCATTGGTTCTCAAACAATTTGTACTAATGTACCACCCTCAAAGATATTTTTCAGCCAAGTACCCCTTTCACCAGCACAAAACATTTTAGGGAGGGAAAAATGAATTAAAATGAAATCGGGACGCCCGGACGTTGGAAAGTCATGCGACCGTCAGCTAATTTCTTCCCTGAAAAAGCACCAAGCCAGAGGTGGGTCAGAGCTTGTGCACGTAAAGACCATGATTGACAACATTTTGGTGTTTGTCAGCTTTCGTTTTTTGCAGATTCTCCTTTTTTTGTTGTTTAAACCACCTGCAATCCAGTACCCCTATGGGGACGTGTACCGCCACTTGAGAAACCCTGGTTCAGATCATGGCAATGAACAATTTCATACGCTTATATCCAAACTAAAAAGACAAAAAAAGTTAAGCATCCTATTTCACCCTGACAACGTTATCAAATAACTTAACGTGTCGGGTCTTCATTTAAATACAAATATACTGAAAGAGCAACGACGGCTTGGGGGGGGGCCGCCCTGATGGCTCCCACTATGAGATGGAGATGATGGCGTCTCAGGTCCTGTTTCAGGTTCAACCCACTTGTCCCAGAGATGAGACTGAAAGCCGTTCATGGAGATTGAAATCAGCCCCCCACACACAGCCACCCAAAAAAAAAAAAAAAAAAAAGCTTAAAAACATATCCTAACCTGCTACTTGAAACAGGGCCCTGGTGGCCTACATACCTTGGCTTCCGCCAGATAGAAATACCCCCCAGGGATCCCAAAATACACAGCGGGCAAGTTGGGCCTCATAGCCCCGCTGCCAAGCCGGGAGGTAGGGCGGCTGCTGGGGGGGGGGGGGGGGGGGGGGGGGGGGGGGGGGGGATGGAGGGGAGGAGAGGGAGGGGAAGGGCCAGCGCGGTACGGGAGGGTAGCAGCAAGTCCAGGCAAGCCGCTCCCGCAACTTACACCCCGGAATGGCCCTGCAAGTCTGCACCACTTCTGCACTGCTGGTGCTGAAGTGGGGACACTTGGCCACACACACACACACACACACACACACACACACACACACACACACACACACACACACACACACACACACACACACACACACACACACACACACACACACACACACACACACACACACACACAGGTTGGGTGTTTTTTTCCTCCGGAATGAGCGAGGTTCAATAGCTCCCAGCCTTTATTTAGTCATACGTCTGGGCTAGAAACGGGTTTAAAATAGGCTGACGAGTTCACTGGGGTTATTTGGTGCTTCTTCTGAAAGCCTCGCCCGCCACCCTCTGGCGACACAGCGGTACTGCAGCCGCCAATTCACTCCTTCACCAACAGAGGGCGCCAGACGGCTTTCAAATGGGAGAGGAAACTAGTTATTTTCCATGTTAAAAATAGCGTACAAATGACTGAATGAGTGATAAGGAAATGACTAATTATAAAGCCGACATACACAGAAACATCACTAATACAGCTTTTGGCAAAACTTCGCAAGGCACAACAACAGCTTTTTCTGACTATCATTAGTTACCTCATGTAGATGTATTGACCAAAAAAAAAGAAAAATCTACTGACTACATATAGACTCATATGAACAATACTATGATAATATTAAGGAGTTTTACATCAACAATATTCATGACGGAGTCCTCAACTACTCACAATAAGGTGCTTCCACATTGAACCTTAATGCAATCATTTTAGTTTGAACCCATCTTATGTTTGAACTTGAGTACACGGTTAATTTCCAGGGCGTTGACGATTGTGAAATCATAATGGAGCAAGTATTTATAACATCAAACGTTCGACCAGTGTGACTGCACAGCGTTGGCCTTCAGCCCAACAGTGCCGACTGTATGGCTTATCATTTATTTATTTGATCTTAATTAACAACTAAGGCAATTAAGGCGTACAGTGTGCTGCGTTTTAAGATGATGATTTAGCACTCAAATGCCTTCCCAAGCATTGGTGCTGCTGAAAAAAAATCTATAGCAGGCTGTCAAGACAGTGTGTGTGTATATAGGTGGTACTGTGCATTTTCACAAGGAATACCGACGTTTGGAAGAACCAAGTGCTGACTTCTGTTTTGAACGTACAAACTGCTGAACCCTACGGCGGTGTAGCGCCAATCCCGCAGCGAGCTGTACACACGTGTGCCATTCTTTCTGTGTCATTGTCCCACGCAGAAACCGCAGACCCCGTCCAACCGGAGGAGTCAAGATTGTAAAACAGTCATCCCGACTCATTGTCGCCGTCCTCATCGGAGCCGCGGGAAGATTCTGATGAAGAGGATCATGCTGATGAAGGTGAAGGAGACGAGGAAGAGCATCATCCACAGCAGCCAGTTGACGGCCTTCTTGGTGTGCTGCTCCAGGCGCTCCGACTCCGTCTTCAGTTTCTCAAAGTTCAGGTCGGCCTGCCGCATCGACTGGCCAAGTGTCTGCCGGAGACGGAAAGGGAGGAAAACACATAGTTCAGCCGCCAGTGACTGGCGCTTACGCTTAAAAAGAGACTGTGGCGGTACTTTTGTAGATAACATAGGCTTGTACTTGGACACCTGGAAGAATTTGTTGGAGGCAAACCACCCACAGTTCATCATATTTGCAGCCAGGAGAACGGAGTTGGAGTTTAATTATAATGCGAACATACAGCTAAAAATGTGTTCAACGCAACAACCATAATAGCACAGTTTCATGTTTGATCGGGTGAGTGTCCAGCGGCCCACCTGGTTGTCCTGTTTGATGATGCTCTGGGCGGCCATGGTGTTGTTCTTTAGGTTCCTGGCCAAGTGCAGCATGTCCTCGGCCAGCTTCTCCTGCATGATGTGGTGGTGCTGCAGCACTTCGTCCAGCTCCGTGGCTGACTGGCGCTCATCCAGAGGTACTCCCCTGATGAACACAGCGGCGATACAGGCCCTGTTAGCTTCCTCATTCCCCAGATCATTTGATCATGTTATTAAGGAGCAGGTAGAGGTTAGAGGGAGCTCAAGCCTGCTTCAAGGATGCCTACAGGTAGGCTGCAGACATTGAGGTTTTAACCCAGAACCTTTTGGCTGGGAGTCCTACACGCTACATTTGTGATAATTAATAGATATTGCAGTTCAACATTTGAATAAATGTGCCGATACATTTTATATTATTTCCAGCTCATCTCTAGTCCTACTGAAAAGGTGAATGTTGAGAATTGGAAACGGACAAAATTATCTAAATGGACATTATATTTGAACAGCTTTTGACACATCCATAAACTTGAAAGACTTCCATTTACCTTCTGTTTCGCAAATCTGTTGAGTTTCCTACAGAGAAAAGATAAAAAGGGTTATAAAACATCAAGAAGGCCTTTTTAAGTTGTCTTTATTGAACAAGACCTCTTTTCTTTCAAAACATGTTTGACACGGTTCTTACCTGTCCCTGACGTGTCCTGTGAGAAGAGAATTGGAAAAGAAAAAAACGTCACACTTTCATAATGTTGCACTAAGTAGACTTGAAGGTCAGCCTGGACTTGGAGTAAGCTAACCCCCTCACCGTGCCAAGCAGCTCAGTCCTCATCTCTCCTGTACACCGGGCCTTTGTCTGCATGTGAACCGTCTTTGTTGCAGGCATTCTCTCACTGGCTATTGTGGGGGTTCGTCCCGGAGCAAGAAATTGATTGGCTAATGCTTTCTCTGTTGCTGAAGGCTGAAGAAAATAGGAGAGATGTCAAGGATTTTTTTTCTCATGAAAAAGGTTATCTTGTTTTCATTTTGATTAAATACAGCATTTCACCAGTTGAGAACATTACAACGAATTACAACAAAGTTTGCAAGATGAATCGATTCTGACCAGTTTCTCAGCCTCCAAGATTCCCTTCAGGAAGTCCACCTTCCTGGTGTAATCTGTCAGCACTTCTTGTGTCGGTTTGCTGGGAATAGAATTAGCCACAGTCATAAAATGACATGCATAGAGGTGTAGAGGTGCAGTGTAGGTGTAGGACTATCATTCTTAATACAAAATAAAACTAATTTTACCTTGGGGTTTTCCTCAAAGCCACCAACATATCCTCCAGGGCACCAACATACTGAAAAGGAAACAAAGAAAAAAAACGTTTTAACAATTGTTTAAAAGTCTCTGTATTGGGGTAGGCATCTGGTAAGATAACATTAAAAAACAATATAACCCAGATGACACGAGCAATAGATAGCTCTAGATGTAGAACATAGCACACATTTACAAATACAAAATTAAATCAGCAAGACCAGAGGTAAGAAGGAAGGAGCCACGTATTCCCAATCCCCCAATCCTCGTACTATTGTTATTGTGAATAACAGACTACTTTGTGTTTGTTGTGTTTGCACGACATGCAATAAGCTAATAATTAAAAATAATATACACCACATGAAACTGCACAACCGACCAACAGCGCTGTGTGTGAGTCCTGCTGGCCCATTGCTGCAGCATCAGGTTCCCTCCTCTGAGTCTGTGCCAATGCAATGTGTGGCAGCACTGTCCTATGACTTGTCATTTTTTTTACATGACGAGCTACAGAGGCAACTTTGCTCAAAATTAACATTAATAACCAGTGTTTCTCATTTTGGGGAAGCAGTATGTATTATAATATCGATATATTACGTATACAATGTAATCAAATGTGTGTGTGGGCAAGCATATTTACGATTAGGACTGACGACGTGGCTATCCGAGAGGCTGTGTAGCAGGACGATACAGGGGGGAAAGAAACGTGAGCAACAGATAAAATACTTACCTTTTCTAATCTCCACTCTGCCTCTCCTCGTTTTTCAGCAGCTATAGATTCGCACCGAGACAATAACCTGATAAAATTGATTTCTAACCGAGACGAAGCCATGTTTGGAACTGACAGTCCGTCGCGATATTTTGACGTAACTAAACAGAAGCGCCTGGGCGCGCAATAATGTCGTCATACGACATGCTGCATTTAGGATTTGTACGCCGTCCAAGTTCGTCTTAAAAGTATATATTGTTGTAGTCTCTGTTTCTTTTTTTCAATTACCACCACTCTCACCACAACTATATTATATTTATTTTATTTTTATATCTGTATTTATATCTCCATCCAAATACTTACCATCTGCAATATTATTAGGATATATATCACATTGTTACCTTTGTAATATTATATCATGACACTACCGTTGCAATATTATGTATGTATGTCTTGCCACTTATCTCTGCAATGTAACTTACTGTATCATATCACTTACCTCTGCACTATTTATATCATGTCACTTACTTTTGCAATATTATTTTCACCTTGCCATTGTCATTGTTAGCCTACTCATTCTTGCACAGATTTACTTCCATACTGTACACTTGTCGGCTGTTTGTCTGTTTGCTTTTTTGATCATAGGCTAAAGTTACTTTGGTCTGTTGTCTTTTGCATTTTCTATTTTTATTTATTTTCTCTTTTATTCTCCTTTAGTGTGTAACGAGAATTCCTTCTCCTTTAGTGTGCTGATGTAACGAGAATTTCCCCGCTGTGGGATAAATAAAGTATAATCTAATATATATATATATATATATATATATATATATATATATATATATATATATATATATATATATATATATATATATATATATATATATATATATATATATATATATATATATATATAGACAGGACGGAGTCCCCGTCTCCATCCCGGGGCATCCCGGGGGCATCTTACAGAGGCCAGAGGGATGAGCACCCCCTACTGGCCCTCCAACACCTCTACCAGCACCACCTCGTCCCCCATCCAAGGATGGACCAGACCAGCCCTGCTTAGCTTCCAGAGAAACCAGCAGTGCGAGGTAGGTAGCCATGGTGCTGGCAAATTAGAATGCTAGCTGTATTATTTGAATATATGAAATTATTACTTATTGGGAGTTTAGGTTCAGGTGAGGGACTACCGAGGGACGTGGGCGAGCGGATGAGGTGTCATAAACTCACACACACACACACTATGTAAAGCGCTTTGGGTGTCTTGAAAAAAGCGCTATATAAATGCAATGAATTATTACCGAGGGACGTCTGAAATACCTTGCACCACCTGGAAGGCCCTGGAAAAGTGAAGAAAATGAGTGGATGGATGTTGGGAGTTTAGTCAATGAAAATGTGGTACCTTATCAACAGAAAATTTGATCAATATTTCCTATCTGTATTTCATAAGAAAATATAAGGACATTGGTTCTCAGAACAAATCTCATTTATATAAAAAATTAACACACAACAGAGGTTACACGCATCATTTACTGTCTTGTCCCATCAATAGTAACATCACGTCATACAGATCCAATCACACACTTTATCAAACACATCATCATCATCTTCCACTGGAAACAAGACAAACGGACAAGACAGCATTCAACAGCAAAGAGAAACAGTTTTACAAATACAAAGTTGGCCAAATACCATACTTCAACGAGGTCTGCTTTTATTTCGACACCTTCCTTCCTCCTCGGAAGGCTGGTAACATACACACACGTGTGGGTTCAGCCATATTCATGTTAGGATGGAAGTAGGGATGGAGGACTTGAGAGTGGTACACATCATGCCATGGCGCTTGTATTGTTGCTGGGCGTTTGCTTTGAGCCAAAAGGAAAAGTGGCGAGTGCTGCAACCATTTCCCTATGCCGTGGAAGCGGCTCCACGTGGCTCCTTTCCGTGTGCATTATTGTGTTACGCAGGATACAAAGAGTGAAGAGTGAAATAGCTGGAGACTGCAGATGTCCTTATAAGGCACCAGAACATTCATAATGTGCGTGTCTGTTTGTGGGGTCTTTTGAAGTTTGAAACACATCTTGAGTTGGTGCTGCGTACAATCTACTCAAAAGAATTTATACAAAAGACCCCTCACCCCTAAGCAAAGGGAAACACAACACATCCCTCTACCCCCATGCTTGGTGCTCAACGTGTAGAAACAGTGGGTCTGTATGCCGTTCAGTTACAGTACAAAATCAAGGCACTAGTTAACTTCTCAACAAGCACAGCGGCTTAATATGCTCATTTTGAGAACTACGAAGTTGAAACTTGAAAAAGGTGCAGTTATAGCCTGGAGAATGTCCTTGAATTAGCACAAATGAGTTGAATGTGTGTAAAAATTTGAGTGTCCATAAGGTCCATGATGAGGCCATTATAAATCCAACCTCTTGCGATTGGACGTTACCACAATATATTAATAATGATAGAAAAAGTGCTTGACAACATCCTGACCTGTTGTGTTCAAAGACTCAGGACAACAAGGTTCTAAAAGAGTAACTCGTTACCATGACGACCTCAACTCAAGGAGTCCGTTTTGCCTCTCTCCTGTACTGTTGGCGGTCGGCCATATAACCGTTGAAGTTATCCTGTTGTCTCCTATTGTGTTTTCTCTGCTGTAGTTCCTAGTTTTTTACCTCTCGTGGGTTTTCCCCGTGGATAGCCGTCGCTGATGTCTCCAAATCGTGAGGTGGGACTACGACCATCCTCTCGATGACCACCCCCCCCCCCCCCCCCCCCCACGCCCTCCCTCCCTCGTCAAGCATCGCTACTGTCCATGCAAGAGAGGGCCGGGTCAGAGAAGCGTCTTTGGCCCTGAGTGACGGAGTCATGAGTCCGCTGGTGCGAGGGCTGAGGGGCAGGTGTCATCATTGAGGAGGAGGGTAAAAACGTGGGGCAGTCGGCGCCGTCCACGTACAGGGACTGGGTGCCGTCCTTGCGCCGGCTGGGCCGCTCCCTCATCTTCAACAGCTGCCTGGTACTGCGGGAGGCCTGGAAGGAGGAGGAGAGGCCCTGCTCCTGGGACGAAGTGAGCACGCCGTGGGGGAGCTTCACCGTGCCGGGGAGGACGGGACTACGCCGCTGGAGCTGATGTCTGAAGGATGAGTTTGAAGAGGAGGAGGAGAAGGAGGACACAGATAAGGAGGAGGAGGAGCTGCCGGGGCTGAGGGATGGCGTTGAGAGACGCAGCCCAACAGGGGATTTAGATTGCTGGGACAGGGCTGAGGGTTTGGGTGGGTAGACTGGCTTGGATCTCCTCTGCAGGAGACAACTCAGTCCTGGATGGGAAGAGGAGGAAACATGCAAACATCAGTTGAAGGGCAACAGCTTCATGTCGTCTCTCTTCACATCACTCCTGAGAGTCAAAGCAGCCGGTCTGAAAGAGTATGTGTGTGAGAATGTTCATGCACCTGGGTAACACCAAGAAGAAAAACAACATTTGAAAATCTGATGCTATCTGACGATAGAATAGGACAGAAGAACATGGGTAGAAGGTAAAGGTTATGTTAAATAACTCATGCTTGCAGTGGTTTGCAGAAATAGATGTTTATAAAAGATGAAACAGTATGAGTAAGAGTCATAACATGCAATATTGCCACTTGCATGCACATTTCTACTGGCAACTGATGGAACTATGAAGATTGACAGCATGCGAGGCTATACATGTTAAGCCGTAATTCGTGCAAGAGATTGCCCACGCACACACAGACACAGACAGCGAGGGGGTTGCGGTTCCTCCAACCTGCTTGGCTATAGAGCAGACGCCACCGCCACCACATCACCATCACGGGTCCAGACCTGCACCGCAACAGAAGAATGGCCAGCGGGCCCCCCAGTGGACAGGTCAGAAACCCACAAAGAGGAAACAGCCCCAAGGACACTTGGAGAGAGAGATTGAACCTCAGTACCAACCTTCTGCCTCCTCGCAGCCGTGGGCAGACGAGGAGCGCTGCTGGTCGTCCAGGAGGCTCTCGGAGCTCAGCGAGGCCTCAGAGTCCAGGTTCTCCTGGTCTGAGCCAGGCTGCTCCAGCTCCGGGAGCCGACAGGCCAGGTCCTCTCTGACGGGGAGCAGGCGGAAAAGAGAAACGTTTGAGTGAGTGAGTGAGTGAGTGAGTGAGAGTGAGAGACTAAAGGGTCCATATTTTACCATCACATGTGAGGTTGCTCTATGATTGGTGGACACTAATCCACCTCACACCTGGTGGTACAATAGGGGCCCTTTAATAATTCAAGATGAAGAATAGAATGTTCTGGGTCTTTCAGTCACTTTCAGACCAACTCTCTTATCGTACTTCTCTTGTTTGATGGACTTGATGCGCTCAACCAGGTTCTGCTCTGCCTCGGGGTCCGAGTCCAGAGGCTCGTTTTCGGGCACGACCGTCAGGTCACAGCTGGTCTTCTCGTGAACCTGGAGAGACAGATATGATATCACACTGGAACCACTCACATGACTCGAAGCTGGGTTCGAAATTATGTTAGGTTTGTTTTTTGGGACTCAATGCTTAGCTCTACACCACTTTTGTTAGTAAACAAAAGGTAGAATTGAGTGAATTGTGCCGTATCAACTGCATGCAACTACAGCCTTCCACTCTGGCAGCCACTCCGTAGAACACACAACAGTAGGAGGAGGTGGAAGGAGAGCGAGAGAGAGACCGAGACAGAGACTGAGATACAGTGGCACAATAGAAACTGCTCAATAGAAACTGCTCCAATCTGAACCACTTGAATGGAAGACTTCTTGTGTTAGCGTCAGGATTTAAAGGCACCGGCAACTGAGGAATATTTTTAAAAGTCACCTCAGATCAGACTTCAGATTTTTCGTACTTCCTCAGGAGGAAGGAAAATCTTCTTTGTGGTCTTAAAGAAACATTATCCCCTCATATCAATTAACAGCAAAATAAATGGTCCTTTATTGTGATGCTTTGAAAGCCACTGTATTCTCAGAAATGGTTCAGCTCAAAAAAAGACAAGAATGTATCAGAACCTGTAGAACCCATAACCTGTTCACAAACACCGCACACTGAAAGGCATGGGCAATGAAAAAAACCAACAACCACACATGAGAACAGGGATTCATCACAAACAGAATGAACGCCACACTTACAGCACCATGCAGTGGACTACCGGGTTAGTACGAAAATAACAACAGTCAAAACGACAGAATGAAGAGCGGGGGAGAATGAGAGAGAGAGAGAGAGAGAGAGAGAGGGGGTCACAGATCACCATAGGTCAACATGCCATGCAGAGCGGCATCAGCATGGTGCACATCACACACTCACTACATCTATCTACTCACTAGTACTACCACTACGACTCTGCCAAATGAATACATACCACCACTCCTTTGTAGGGAGCAGAGAACCTGAGAGGTAAATGCCAGTAGTGCTAAGGAGAAACAAGGAACATTGGCCGAATGTTACCCACAGGACACAAGGAACCTCGCACTGGAACGGACATAGTAAATTAAAACTGACATCGTAGAACTCGAATCGTAGAACAACTTGCATACTTGGGACATGGGATCAAATCCCTGACACCGTCTAGCAGGGGGTGCAAGACAAATAGGCTGTGATACTAAACACATCAACGATTTTGAATGGATCGATGTTCGGAGCCCACTCCTAAGAGTCATGTCTGTCAGGTCTCTGGACACCGGGGGCAGTGTCTCACCGTGTTCTGCCTCTTGAGTTTGAGCTGGTTGACGGCCAGCGCTTCGGCGTACTCCAGCTGCTCGATCTCCTCCATCTTCTCGTTGTAGCGCCTGATCTGCTCATAGATCACCATCTCCACGCACCTGACGCATATGATCACATTCAAAATGTATAATACACGTGGAGAGAGTGAAGACAAGAGAACAAAAACCATTAAGCCAACGAATCAATGATTAAATTGACAAATAATCAACGGAATGAATGAATCGAGATTCATCTGATTGAGAAGCAATCGACGGTGATTATAAGGAATCTACGAATAATCAAATTAATCATGAATCAATGGTTAACCTAAGGAATCAATCTAATTGATCATTGATTGAGCAACGGTTCATCTGTGACTCCTATGGATTTGGGTCATCTTCAGTGAGGGGTTGTTGAGGTGGAGGTCAGGTGGAGGGCCTTACGTGGTGGTCTTGGCCACGTCCCTCATGCTCATCAGAGGGTCAGCGCTGTCGGGACAGCGCAGGATGCAGGGAGCGAACACGATGGCCAGGGAGTTGGGAGACATACGGTTGTGAGGCTCCTCCTTTGACACCCTGCAGAGACAACAGTTTCAAAAAAAAAAAAAATCGGGAGAAGTTAGTTTGTTCTTCACATTCCAGTAAAACAAAAACAAAAAATGTTTTTATTTATTCTTAGTTTAATTTAATGTTTTACCAAATGTTTTAATTCACTTTGATTTTCTGTGTTTTACACACTTGACTGTGGCACAGTTAAAAAAAGATTGTTCCACATTCTTACAACACATGATCCATTGTTATCTTGACATTTGTTGGGTTGTTTGGCCGCTGTCAGAGTTGTCTTGTTAAATGTGACAAGACAGTTTACCTGACAAGATGGAAGATGAGCCTCTCCAATGTTTGGAAGTTGGCTGTGGGGAGCTCCTCCAGCACTTTGTAGATGGCATGAAGCTGTTCCTGTTTCTCTGGAAGCTCTACGCCCGGGGAAACATACACACCATCAGCCATTTGTAACAAACTGGAATCTTTCCGCGTCTCTAAAAATAGCTTGGATCATTACTCTTTGGGTTTTTTCGTATCTGGAGAGTTTGTATTTTTCTAAGTGACAAATCTAGAAAAGGTATCTGTTCAGCTGTGGCAAGATACAAATAACTCAGTAACTTTGTTATTTTCGTTAATTACATTTTAATGAATTGTTAATTTATACTTCATCATTCATATAAAAAAAGCTGCAAAGCAGTCCATTCTATATTCTTTCTGTTGCTCAATGATGCCCCCTAGTGGTGACTTTGTGTGGTTCATTTTGCTTTTACCTTGCACTTTGTGAACTCATGTCATTATTATCAACATCCTCCTTACCGATGGCCCTCAGGAAGTCGTTGTAATGGATGAAGGTCATGAGGGGGTCGGGTAGCTCCCGGAGCCACTGCTTCACCAGGCCTGTCACTGTGTGGATGGGGTAGTCCTCCAGACACACCAGGTGAGGGTCTAAAGCCCAGACAACAACACAAACACAACACAAGGTCACATTCCCACTTGTGGAACCCACCTCCAAAAACATACGGAAAATACCCGCTGTCTGTATATCTTCTTGATTATTATCTAACATTTCAGAACCAGAAATCAATTGTTGTTTAATTACACAGCAATGATAGGTTTGGTGTGTAATATGCTTCAGACACAGTCTCCCACTATTCACCATGTTTATTGCGTTTCTATACAGGGAAATAAAATAGGCAAGTATAAAAACTACAACGTAGAAGACACACACCTGTATCGAGGCGCTGGTGCAGCTCTTTAATGCGGTTGGCGGAGCCAGACTTGCGGTAGATGCCCTCTGTATAGAGGCCGTGCATCTCCACATGCTCCATCATCATCTCCATCACCATGGGAACGGGGATCTTGTCACTGATCAGGCGACACACGCGCACCCCAAAGTGCTGCCCTCCCCATTCCTCATCGCTCTGTGGATGTGTTCAGACAGACAGCATTATTTTCCCCTAATATTAATTAAAAAAATCAAATAATTAAGCTTACAACATACAACACATTTTTAATCGCACTTCATTTTTTTTAATACAATGATTTAATATCATATTACTACTTAATAAATTAGCCATGAAAATGTTTTAAAACGGGAGATATTCTTTTTAAGCCAGGTTTGTATTAATCTTTATGGTAATGTGAAATATACCTTTTAAGCCAGGTTTGTATTAGTCTTTATGGTAACGTGAGATATACCTTTTTGGCACAGAAGGTGGAGCAGTCGGTCAATATTTTGCAAAGGCACTTCTTGTGGCATACCATTTTGCAATCTGGAAAAGAAAAAATGAAGGATGTAAAAAAATAAAATTAAAATAAACAGTACAAGGAACTAAAAGCATACGGTATTATCAAGGAATAAAATGAACAGATTTATTGTTCAGCGTTTGGAGGGAAATATAATAATGCTATTGACCTGTGTACATGTGGTTTGGGGTTTAATACTCACAGCTACACATGTAGGCTTTCTCCATGCCCCAGATGTAAGAAGTGCACTGGTCACATGACTGCATAATGTTGACCTGATAGGTGCTGAACATGTGGTCCAGGGGGCTTTCCATCTAACACAACAGGAAGTCTGTTAGTGATTGTCTACAATACATTTATATTGTAATTCAATGTGAAGATAAATAAAACACATTTACACCAAACTAAATACTTACACTTTTGTCCTTTTTCCGCCGTTTCTTCCTGGCTTTAGTAGGCTGAAATACAAAGCAAGGAACATGGCTGTCAATTCAGCTCTAAAGGCTACAGCTCACGGCCAGTTTGAGTAAAGGCTAAATTCTGTCTTTTATTGATCACAAAAGAACGAAGATCTATTGGACAAGAATGTCCAATAGATTGATGTTCTGCTCTTGTTACCACTGCGCTAGCAAAGAACACCTCGGAAAAAATAACTTGAAGGGAGGACTAGAATTGGTATAGTTGGACTTTTGTTATCATCATAAAGAAGGGAAATGGGCTTGTACATCGCAACGTCACATCGCAATGGCTGCCTACATTTTGGAAGCATAGGAACATTTTTGGCTGGATCGGCAGGCCAGCCCTATATCCGCGACTCTCTGTCACTGAGTGACTGAGTGACAGTTACACCATTGGTCGGAGTGAGTGATTAGGTCGTTGTTGTTGTCGTTTCCCCATTGGGCATTGGTCTTTTGAAATAAACTAAATAAAATGACTATGTTCACCTTGACGGGCTCTTCCTCCTTCTTCATCTCCCCTCTGATGAAGCCGTCCAGCACAGACTGAAACAGGTTGACCACCAGCTGAACCTCCCCCTTCTGGGTGTCCCCCGCCAGGTGGATCACCTTGGCCTGGTAGCCCTTCATGAGGTCCTTGTAGCCGATGGTGACCTTCTGCTTGAGGTTAGAGGAAGAGGAAGAGAGGGAGAGAGGAGTTAAAGGTACAGCTTGGACCGTTTCATATTGTGACAAATAAGAAGTAAAAGACAAAATGGTGTGTGTGTGTGTGTGTGTGAGTGAGTTAACGCGCGTAACGCGTGTGAACGCACTGTAAGGGAATACATGGCCAATATGTTCTTCCTGAATTCCATGGTTGCCGTGACGAAGATGGCTTCTGTGGCCGACAGCTGTTTTCCTCTGGAGCGGAAATCATTCACCTGCAAACGCCAAGTCAAGCAGGAGGTCAATGCAGCACACACGAGTACGTTCACAGCCCAAACAGATGAAACATGGAGACACACATGGAGACACACATTAGTAATAATTCAATCGTTTCATAAATTCCTAAATAATGAAACTTAATTAAACTATATTGAGTTCAATATTGAGTTTAAATAAAAAAGCCAATTATTTGGAGAAGGAAGGCTTCAAATATTGATGGACAACATTCTACGGGACAGCCAGCCGCAGCAAACCATATCTAATCATCCGGATAATTATCGGTGTCAAAATGTGTGTGTGTGTGTATGTGTGTATGTGTGTGTTGACGGCGCGGCCTAGCTCACCTGGTTGCCAAGGAACTCATCCAGGTGCCTCAGCTCGTTGGCGTTGGTGATCTCACGGTCCAGGGAAGCGTTCCACTGCTCGGAGACCCGTGTGGCGCGGCTGATCTTAATGGTGGGGTTGCGGCTCAGCCCTTTCCCCGTGGGGTCCGAGTGGGAGTGGGAGCGGGAGCACTGTCCGGCAGCCGGGGCTTAGACACACAGAGACAGCAGGCAGCGTCACCGTACATGTACAACATATTATTTGGAATTATGTCTCTTGAATTAGCCATCTGTTTTTTTTCCCTCCAGGCAGAGCACAAAATAAGCACCAGTAGCCACTAGCCAAATGCTGGTAAAATATGCAAGTGGCTGGTAGATTCGCTTCACTCACCAGCCCAAAAAACAATGGTAATCTATTGAGTGGTTGGTAAAATCTGAACAGTTACTAGCCATTTAGCCGGTGGACAAAAAAGTTAATTTTGCACCCAGCCCCCAGGCCTCAATCGGTGATAGTTTATGGGTGAGTAGCAGAGCTACTCACCCATAAACTCACCCAGCTACTAGAAACAGCATCCTGAACACCCTGAACTCTTTGTTATGATTCTAATTATTATTCTATTAGTCTGTAACCATGAAGCACGACTCCACACGGGCCATCATTTACACAGAAAGCAAACAGTGTGATTATCGGAGGCCCTGGGATAACATTAGTGCACCTGTGTTTTCCTTTACATATCTCCCTCTCCAGGAAGTGTGGTAGATTTGGGCTTCAGCGACCATGCGTATAAGTCACCCTTTTAGCAAAATCCCCCTCTGTGTGAGAGGTAGTGCTAAGGGGGTTGAATCATGCTTTACACCACTCATTCTAAACACACACAGGAGTCACAAGAACCGAACAGGGGTCGTAAATGCCACTGACTACAGGCTGGGACACATTATTTCCCTCGCGTGGTCGCCTAGATAAGCAAGCATCTCATTTACTTCCCCACTAAATGTAGCCTGGGACAGATTTGTCTTCGGTGGATCAGTTACCTTCCTTTCCAGCTGACTTGTCATTGAGGGACTGGGCCATGGTTAAGTCTCCATCATCTGGAGTCTGGGCCTCTTTGTGGGGTCGCTTCTTCAAGATCATCCTGAGGAAACCCGTTGTCCTGGGACACAGAACAACCATGTGTTACAACAAGAGCCGTGCATGTTTCCAGGATACAAAAGGCTAACCTAAATTGTGTGGTTAAAAAACTGTGATTTTAGCAGGCAATTATAATGGATCAGATCTTAAAGTCAAATTGATTATGCAGCATACATTTGCATTCCTGTAAAACACATTACACTGAAATATGTGTGTGTGCCAAATATGTATAGGTATGTAACATATTACATTTTTCCTTGACACAAGTTGGATACAACCAGAATAAAATGACTCAGAAAAACTGCCACATACCCAAACTAAGCCCCCCAAAGTGTTGTGATAGCAACAGGCAACAACAATACAAATAACAATTTAGAAGATTATCCATTTGATGTAACCCCCCCATTCTCAACCCCCGCACCGCGCCCCCCTCTGGTAAACTTCTGGCCCAGAGAGGACCTCAAGTCCTGGGCAGAGGCCAATCCCTTCAGAGTCCATTCAATAACGTGGAATTTCCGCATTCGTGTCTCTTTCCCATTAGAGGCTTGTCCGCGTATCTATAAAAGGTTAAGTTGTGTAGCGTGCGTAGGCATCGCCACACGAGGGAGCCAGGGATGAGGGGTTGATGAGAAGAAAACATCTCCCTGTGGAGCCAACTGGCTCAGATCTCCCAGAGGACCAGTAATTCAATTGTGGATGGATTAATGTAAAAGTAGTTCCCGGTGATGCATAGTATTTCTATTACAATAGTATTTGCACTCATAATTAGTACTCAATCTTAACGGTTGCAGCAGATTGTACCACAATTAAATCAGTGTACATAACCCCTTTAATATACTTCTTTATACCTTTTGGTTATTTTTGTAATTTAAACTTGTTTTTAACCACTCAGTCGACCTACATTTTAGACCGGACTTGGACACTGTACACTGCTTTTAACATGCACTTGCTTGTTGTCTGTCTCACATGTCCTAAATGTACCATAACCCTGTACCATGCCAAGTTCCTAACGGAAAAATAAAGTTCTTTAAAATGAATGGAATCGCTACTTCTCCGGTGTTGACGGGACGGTCTGGGAGGAGTCGTGGCGACTGGACGAGTCCTGGTGCTTCCTTCTGAAGGAGCTGTTCTTTGAGCCATCAGCTTGGCTCTCTGTGGGGCTCCAAATATGCTGAGCACACACACACACACACACACACACACACACACAGGTTGCAATCACAGTATTTCATGATATATACACACACGATGCAAACACTGATGATAGGCTCTACTTTACTGTAGTGCTGCAAATAAGAATATTTTCGATTAATCTTTTTTTAAATAACTTTTTTTCTCTCGATTAAATTGACATTTAGTCTAAACAATGTCATAAATAATAACAAATGCCATATCAAGTTACCAGAGACCAAAGGGATGTCTTAAATTTGCTTGCTTTACCTGACAAGCAGCCGAAAGTAAACTAAAGTACTCATTTTATAATGATCCACGAATCAAACATTTGAATTTCTGAAGCATCAACCAGAAAATGTTAATGGAATTGATCCTTGATAAATGACCTAAACGATTAGTCGATTATAAAAATGTCATTTTCTGTCGATCGGCTCATTGATTAATCGACTCATCGTTGAAGCCCTACTTCAGTGGATCAATATTAGTTTGGGTACCTCTCGAGATGAAAAGGCTCCGGCCCCCTCCGACCCCGGAGACAAGCTGTCTAGCGAGTTGGATGTCATGCGACCCCTGCAGAGGATTAGAGAATTCAAGGTCAGAGACGGGACGTGTATTTGGGAGCAGGACACAAGGACGGTGTCCAGGTAGGGCTGGGCGATACGCCAAAATCTTCTATCTCAATACAGGTAATTTATTATACTGCATCTTGATAACAATATATATCACGATCAGGGGCGGATCTATGGGTGGGCCTGGGTGGGCACAGGCCCACCCAGATTGACAGCTTGCCCACCCAGTAAGATTCATGAAAAATATATATATTTTTTTTTAATGATAATTCATACGAATTATCATAGACTCTGCTTTCAATGTTTAATTGTTATTTCTGTTTCTTGTGGACATTAAAACTTTTAATTTAAAAATGAATAAAAAGGTTGCGCGACATGCACGTTCACGGCAACAATCGCGCCCCCCCCCCCCCCCCCCGTCAACATTCGCGCACCATTCGCGCATATAAAATAAATACTTTTCATTTGTCATCACTTTACTGTAATGCAGCACCTGGAAAAGACAACACGTATGCAATATCACGATATCCAAAATCTAAGACGATATCACGATATCGATATAATATCGATATATTGCCCAGCCTGGTGATTTTATCGGAGCCTGACCACAGAGGATATTACATTAGAAACCTGATGCCATGGGTGAGTCTGAGCCACATGTCTAATATTACAAATATAAATGTAGTATAACTCTGAAAAGGTAGGCAAAGCATAGGCCCCCACTAACACTGGCTTGATTCACAGGGCGAGTTTTTAGTTATTTATTGCATTACACCATAAAATACTAAATATAGCTTGTTCATCTTTTAAAATATAATGTGTTTGTAATATCTATTGTCATGCAATGCAGACAGACACTATCAGACCAAGCTACTACCCCTTTGAAATTCTTCTGTAAGGTGATGATGAAAAACAGTGCGGACGTACTGGGTGTGGATCTGTCTCTTGAGTTCCGCGCTGGTGGTGTCCACAGACGCTCCCTCACTCCTCCTCCCGCCCTTCCACTTCTCCGGCTTGTCCTTCAAGGCCCCTGGCCGACGCTGGAGGTGGGACACCCCAGAGGGCTCCTCGTGGCCGTTCCTCTCCGCCCCGCCGTCAGAGGGACGCAGGGCGAGGGTGGATGGGCGAACGGGGCCCGCAACAGCCTGCTGAGCCTCTTTCTTCCCCCCTTTGTCCTCCTTCACCTTCCAGTGCACGAAGGGGTACTGGTCCAGCTCCTTGCTCTCTTTCAGCCTGGTGGCCTCTTGACTTTTGCTCTTTGTCCGGGGGGACTTTGGCAGGGACTCGTCCTTGCCGACGGCCGGCGTAGAGGAGGCGGCTCGCTCGGACTCACGCTGGTTGTGCTCCAGGCCTCTGCGTCTCCGCTGCTCCCTCTTCTCCTGGCTCTTGGACGACTTCAGGGACGTGGGAGGCTGCACCATGCTCTGCTCCGCCTGCGGGGGTGCGCTGGTGGTGCCTAAAGCAGGCTGGGTACCAGATGTCACATTCACACAAGGTTCTGGGGGTCCAAGTGAATGGCTCTCCACATCCTCGTCCTCCTCCTCCCCTTCTTCCTGCTGAGAACCAGCCTCAGTCAGGGTACCGTTGGTCTCCACATAAGACCTGGGGGACGGAGGTTCACCGCTGTCTTCATCTGCTCCAAGACCTTCATCCTCGTCCTCTAGCTCTTCCTCCTTCCCCCGGTCCGTAGGTGGCTGAGTACCAGAGGCCGCCTCTCGGCCCTCCTCTTCAGGCAAGGTCACAGGGAACTTCTCCTCCACTTGGCTTTCATCCAGAGTCTCCTCCATCACCAACTCAATGTCTGGGTCCTCCCTGGTCTGGGGCTCTGCCTCCAGGCCGTCTGCCTGCTTTAGCCGGGCAGCCTCCTCTTCCTTCGCTTTCTCCCTTGCTAGCCTCTCCTCTTCCTCCTTCCTCCGCCTCTCCTCCTCTTCTATCTTTTTCTTTTTGACCTCTTCAGCCTCTCTGGCTAGTCGGGCTTCCTCAGCCTCCCTCGCTGCTGTTTCCTCCTCTTCTCTCCTTCTGGCCTCCTCCTCCTCTGCTTTCCTCCTAGCTTCTTCCTCTTCTGCTCTGTGCTTCGCCTCCTCCTCCTCTGCCCTCCTCCGAGCCTCTTCCTCCTTCATCCTTTTCTCGTCACGGATGGAATTGCATCTGATAAAATCATAGAGATGTTATCATTTGTGATAACATGATCTTGATTCAAATGGTTAATGGTTGCCAGTCTATGCATATCAACATATCCCAAGTATAACTTACAAATGAACTATTGATGAACTATAGATAGATACAAATAAAATATGTAATCATTTATTTATGTATTTATTTAACCAGAAAGTCCCTTGAGATTAAAGTCTGTTTTTTGAGAGAGACCTGGCCAAGATAGCACACCAGTACAAGTACAAGGTTACAAAATTATAGAACAGAGCACTACAAAAACAGACAAGGGACAACAGATACATACTACAAATTCCAATTCAGGAATAGCGATTGCACTCGTTACAATTGCACTCTATTCAGTGTTTTTTATCAGAGCTTTGAACTCTCCCAGTGAGACAAAATCATTAATATGTAGTCATAGCTTGGCCTCATCATAAAAAAAGCGTGTTCTACCTTCTGCGTGCAGAGTTTCCTCTGACCAGGGCCTGTAACTTGGTGATGCCCTGTCGGTGGCGGTGGTACTCTGCTCTCTGCCTGAAGCCCCTCCACACAGTCTGGATCAGCGTGGCAGCCCGCCTCCGCCTCTCCTCCCTGCAGTACCTGAGCCATGAACGCTACAGGGAGGTTGGAGGGGGGAGAACCCATTGAATCAAAATGTGATATAAAGCATTCCTATTGGTAGTGGACGATGGTGATGGAGGATTGGTCCATTTAAGGCCACGTCTTCTCACATGGTTTCTTTGTATTCTCCCCGAGTTAGTTTGGGGTATGGTCAAACTAATCTTTGTACGCAAGCTTACAAAGCGTGTTTACAATGTGATTGTGACAAAGGTTTACACAAATAAATATTTAACGTGTAACGGCATTTATATATATTTTAAAAAAAATAAACAAGTGAAACAAACAAGTGACGACCCCTCAAGAAAGAGATCAGCAAGTTTTTTTGTATCAGCGTGTACCTGGATCAAGATGGCCGCCTGTTTCATGCCCAGATACTCCTTCCTCTGCAGACGGGCTCTGAACCAGCGCTGCAGGAAGATGATCTTACGCATCACGTCCTTGTGCAGCGTGTCCTGCAGCTGCTGACGCTCTAGCTCCTTCAGGTAGACCTGTGGACAGTGGTGTATCGAGATGAGACCACAGTATACGGCCATGCACCACAAGTGTAGTGTAAGTGAATTAAGACTTAAAATGATTACCTTAAAACAAGATTCAATAGATTATACTGCAGAGCAGTGACAGCACTAATGCCATCATAGATAATAATAGTTAAATCTAACAACTCTAGGCTGGTTACTATTGCTATTACATGGCTTTGTTGAATACTCGATTCTGATCAATTACGGCATTCTACGGTCTGTTATTTCTGAATAGCAGATTGCTGCTATGATTAACAGACCGTTGCTTCAGACTTTGTTTTTTGCAGAAGCAATAAAACAATTTTTAAATCATTAAAATACTTTTTTATTGTTATATTTTGAGACAAATTATAGATTTCTTTAGTAAGTAGCTGTGTAATACGCGGGATAGTGTATATACAAGATGTTATACTTATTGATAGTTTAAAATGTATAGTGGTTCTCTCTATTTGAGATTTTCATTGTTGTTTTTTTTATTATTATTATTATTGTTATTATTATTATTACTATTATTATTAAATGAACCAGCCCTAGGCAAAAAATAAATAAATCACTTTCCATGCAAGGTTATTTTTGATCAGATAAACTACAATAATATTCACCTTAGTTTTGCCGATCTGGTAGGTTGTGGGGTCCAGGCCCATCTTTTCAAACAGCACTGAGACGTCCGTTCTGGAGTCCGTGGCGTTCTTCGGGAGGAGAACCCTGAACTGCTCTATGAACTCCTGCACAACACCACCAATGGTTAAAAGCATGAAAGGTTCTGGGTTTGAATCCCAATGTCCACAGTCTATTTGTAGGCATGTTAGACTTCTTTGACGGAGTTGGAATACTTCTAAAAAATACATGGGGTGTATTGCTCACGGTAGAAGGCCTACAGTACCTGGAAGGTGTACTTGGCGCCGTAGCCGGACCTCCTGATTCGTACGGTCTCCAGCATGCCCGTGTAGCGCAGCTGTTGCAGAACCAGGGCCTCATCCAAACACATCTCCTTCTGCTCACAAACAACACCGCAGCAGAGGTTATTTCAAAATAAAACCCCACTATCTCTAACCATAAGAATTTCTTAATAACTCAGCGTGCATCATGAGGCTCTGGCTATAAATGTTGTGGGGGAAATAAACCTCGTCACTGTTGGAGGTTTTGCCATAACCTAAACAACAGTTGTATTGTGGGTGGCCATGTACTGAACGCATCAACTCTGTGTTGCATTCTGTATTGCCAGTCTTACCTTCTCAGCATTGGAGCGGATACAACGGATAAAGAAAGGCTCGGCTTTACCCAGCGTTCCCAAGAGTTTGGTTAGGGAGGTCTGGGAAACACAAGGAATGGGCAACCCACATCAGCATACTAATACATATGTATAGATAGTGATATAGTTGTACCTGAAATTTAAATGTACACGCACACATGCACACACACAAACACCATTCAAGGCTGTTGACCACATCATTGTGAGCAGTTGGAGGAGAGCAAGTGTATTGGTCAAGAGCATTATGAACAGCCACAGGATTGAACAGACAACCTCTTACTTGCCAAAAGAGAGCCCTACCTCCAGAGGGGGGATCATTCCTGTGATTTTACCTGGAACTGAGCGCTGATACTGGGGGTCTTCTTTTTCTTGTGCAGGTGGAGCAGGGACTTGTTGGTGCGGTCTTGCAGAGTCAGGCCTACGATGAACTTGAGAGACCGTGAGTCTAGCAAACTCTAGGGGGCAGAGGCAAGTCATGTAAATGATAAATGACCACTTTGCACAAATCGTCACTGTACAACACGTTATGTTGTGGGTGTAAAACAACTCAAAAGATAAGGGCACTATATATTTTTTTTTACCACCTCTGATCTCCCAGTGGCCAAACTAACCTTGGGAATTATCTGCTTCTGCTTGGTGTGCTTGTTCTTCCTGTGGAAGGAAGACAAGAGAAGAGTGAGGTGAGAGGCGCGAAGGGGATATGGTTGTTGATGTGGGTCGGTGCAGCGACGTGGTGGGAGCAACGTTAGTAGGGACGGGGGAGTCTTCTTCATGCGCTGTGAGTCAATGAGATGGCAGCCTACTCCTGAAAGGTAGGATGAATGATGGGTGGGTGGGGGGAACAAGACCATTTCAATAAGGATAGAGGATGGAGAGAAGAGAAGCCATGTTGTCGCAGATGAGAGTTGAGATATGAGTCCATCCATCAAGCCAACCAGCAGCCCCAGAGAGGGGCCCCTTGCGTAACAATACACCACTGCTGTATATTGCTACTACATGGCAGGAACCTATGTTGTGCTATGTTGTTGTGTTAACGTGCACAGCCTGCTGGCCAATCTGTCATGCAGCATTGCCAATAAGGAATCACCATCTCTGCTGCTCTTTCTCTTGCTCATTCCTCTTATGAAGCGTTCATGCAGCAGCCTAAAGCATTCACGCCAACAGCTGTGGTCTTTCATGACCAGAGGGCAGAATTAAAGAAACACAATTACATAACTAATAGTTATGGAGCTGAACTGTCTAATGTCTAATCCAAAATCTATTGAAATTTCTGAATGTGTTGATTTGAAGCCAACAGAATTATGCTGGCGTCTACCTTTATTTTGCCAATGGCACATGATGTGTTGCCGTTTACTATAAAATCTCTATATTAGGTATTTTTATAAAATCGATAGTTCCGATCCTTGTTTCTGATTGGGTCAAAGCCGTTTTCAAATACTGTGACTGGATAACAATTCATTTTTAGTATTAATGTGCCTATATGCTAAAGCCTGTATGCTAGCCTGTGTTGCTTGGCAGCCATTTTGCTGTCTTTAGGAACTATATTGCTTGGTGGAAGAATGAGGATTTGGTTTCAATAAATTATCTAATTTTATGTTGCTGTGTGTTTGTGTTTGAGTTTGTGAAATATTACTAGGTAGTCTATAGCCACTTTAGCGCCCCCTAGCTGTTCTAAAATTACTGTAAACCATGGCCTCTCGAGGCATATTGCTTAATTATCTACTCTCTGATCTGATAGTCGGATAGCTGCTGCGTCATTCCAGAGGTGCTGTCTGAACTTGCCCAGACAGTGATCTATGATCTTAAGCAGGGCTGGTAGAGGCCATCCAGGATCTATCTACACTGGTCTAAAGGTGTCTACAGACGGCCTGGCATGGTGGAAGCAGGGGTTGTGAGGGCGCCGCCGCTTCCCGTCTCTCCGCAGACTCACTGGAGAACGTGTCGGGGGAACCTGAGGCGACCCCAGGACTGCAGCAGCTTGCGGGGATCCTCGCTGTCCAGCCGCAGGTCGTTAATGGAGCTGATGATCTGAGCGTGCATGTCCCTGATCACGCACGTAACACACCCAGCAAGGAGAGAGAGAGAGCCGGGTGTTGGAGGGGGGTGGAAAGAAGAGGGAGTGGAGAAAAAAGGGAGGGAGGGTGGGGTGAGGGGATGAAATAAGGGAGGGTGTAGAATGAGGTGTGAAAGAACACGGGGCTGTCAGGAGGCCACCTCAGAAGACGTATACACATACCGCTACCACCACCACCAAAGAGCCCATTAACCAAGAGACGTACACAAACGACAGAACGGTTGGGTGGAGTATCTGCAGGAGGAACGTTGACTCATCTCGTTTTGCGATGAATCACACACATGGTTTAGACTCCAACTCTTTGGTCCCATTTCAAAACTCCACAAAGAAGCAGCCCAAAACAGACCACCCAACCACTCTATCGTATTAACCTTCTTAAGCACAGACACAAATAGAATGAGTGACCATGGCGTATGGTTGTGGAGAGGCACGCAGACCCACACCAGGGCTGTGGTGAGCATGCAGAGATGAGCAGAAGCTCGCTGTGGTTGGCCGCCTGTCTTCATGCTAGGGGCCCTGCTGTTATTGGCTGTGTGATTGTCTGTCACTGCCGGCTTGGGTTTAAGGATTTGTGGTCCTTTCGTGGAGACCGTGGTTATCAGAGGTGGGCCGCTCCTCAACCGGGGAGTGGTGTTACATCGGCACTGTTGTGGTTAATATGGAGAGGCTTCTGGTTCCATGCAACACTGGTACTTACCCATCACTGAACAGTACCACTCCGATGAGGTCGAGCACGAGAGGAGTAGGCGACAAATGAATGACCCATACTGAAACATGCCTCAACAGATTGTTTGCTGATCTGCTTGGGACTATATTGTTTTATTAAGGATATGAAATCAAATGCGGCTGTGAGATTCAGTTGAGAATCTTCCAACCATCGCCCAACCCCCCCCCCCCCCCCCCCCCGCCCCCCCAATATAAATAAATAGGTGCTAGGTCATGTTTTCCAAGGTCCGGGGTTTCATATTTTTAGCTTGGCTCCATTCTGAGAGTACTCACATTATTGTAGTTGTCCATTTGGCCTAAAGCAACTATGTGTGTATTTTCAGCTTTCGGTGGTTCGTGTAAGTAATCTGGGTGGCTAATCAGAATAGGCCAGTACAAACACCTTTCTGTGTTTCAGGGCAAAAATAATAAATGTGGGGAAGAAAAAATGTATCAAGGCTACAGAACAAGCGGGGGCTTGGAAAAGTCCTGCCTTTTCCACTGAATTATACATTGAATAATGTTTAACTATTGTAAAAACATTAATTATGAAAACAGAGTGTAAATGTAATGACCTTTAATCTTTCATTTGGATTACCTACCACCTAATTGACCATTGAACTACAACCCCCAAATACATGATTAAACTCAGGATAGAGAACAAAAGCCAAAGTATATTTTCCCCCAAAATTAGTCATTTGTTTCCCCTCCTGCTTGACCTCATCCCTCCGTTCCCTGTTTTCCCTGTCCTCCGGACCACTTACTTCTTACTCTCATAGCTAGCAAAGATGTCTTCAAAGGCCTCTAGAGGGCGCTCCTCTGAGTGATCAAAGCTGAAATCGAGCATAGAGGCTCGTCTGTGGAGGGGAGAGGAAGAGAACCGCACAAATGATGGGGGATCACCGAGGGGTGGAGAGGGGCCAAGAGCTCTGGGCCAACAAGATGAGATGAAGGAGGACACTTCTGTCATTACCTATGTTTTTGTAAAAAAAAATGTTCTTTGAGCCAGCTCAATCTTACAATATTGCTGGGAGTGCCTAAGAACACTTAAGAACTTTTTGATACCTCATTCGAATCATCCTTCATGTCATCCAGTACTATAAGAAAGCAGTAGAGGTTTAAAATGAACCCAACCTATTAAAACACAAAGAACCACTCTGGGCGAAACTCAAAATGCTGCATAAAGATAGCAATTGGGGTGCGGAAGTTACAGGACTATGCTGCTGTGCCTAGTGAACTTGTATTTTAATGATATATTATTATAACTTGTCCACAGGTGCTGCAGCTTCCAGACAAGGATCCAAGTGAAATCTGCTGCCGTTAGACTTGGGGGGTGGGGAAGAGACGGTTAGTCAGTCTGGTGACCAGTACAAAGAAAAGACTAATGAGGTGTAAAATGGGTCATGGACCTTATTATCACTCCCATTAACTCTAACTGTGTGTGTGTGTGTGTGTGTCAGGTACGTGCGTGTGTGTGTGTGTGTGTGTTCTCTTACTTGTACATTTTTTCCACTGGTGTGTTAGACCGTTGTAGCTCTCCTAGTGGTGTCCTGGAAGTAGGCCGTACCACATCTATGCAAAACACGCACAGACGGACGAGAAATCAAGATTGCCGCTTATCATAACTCCCCTTCTAAAAACACCCCCAACAGCGTTGTGTGGTGACGACAATACAGCGATTTCCCTGTAGTCTGCTTTCAATTTAATTGTTGTCAAATCGGATTAATCTGCATGCAAACTTGAGACTTGACACCATTTCCTAAGAGAACCCTGTTCCGGGCCTTTGTGTCTGTCAGTAGCCTGGCTTTAGAGATTAATTAAAGGGGAGAAACATGAGGAAACTGGTAGTAGGAATTATCCTGCACATGCGAACTTCAGTTAAACTTGAAACAGCCCGAGAGCTTTAAGTGGCGGTGGTCTTTAAACAACCTCTTTTTACGACACCAGCTCTGCAATAATACTTAATCACCCCGGTCAAAAGGGTTTTCTCTAACACCGTTGTGACACGTAAATGCACTGTACCTGCGTTCTTGGTGGCCCAACGTCTCCCCGCCAGGTTGAAGGCAGCCATGCCCCTGATGGTGGCTCGCAGGATGCCCCAGCGGAACATGGCCACAGGGTCCATGCCGATGAGCTGCCGCACAAACGCCCGCTCGCTGCTCCGCAACAGCGCCACGATGTCCGGACGCATGTGGTCCGTGTTTTTCTCACGGAAATCCTGTGGGAGTTCAATGATAACAAGTTCAATGTCAGGGAACACACCAATAACAAATTAAAAGACATTATTCTTATTGTCTTCTTCTTAAATTAAAAAAAAAAAACACACACACACACACACACGGCTCTAGTTTACATTTGGAATGAGGTGATTCAATGACTTTAATAGACTTGTAATAAAAAAAAAACGATTTAACAACTACTTGTGGCGTGGATGAAAGGCAATCCAGATGCAGCAGCTCCGAGACCTTTTTGGTCCAAATTGGTCTTGAAAGGCTTTCATCTTTTCATTGATTCCATTCCTTGCACTTATGTTGCTAATTGAAAGTTGTGTGTAAGATCAATATGTGTGTGTGTGTGTGTATACAAAATCCCCCTCATCCTAAAATATATATTGACCATCAATGCTAGTACCTTGATCTGGTACTTGACCATCCCAGCAAAGTGGCGGATGACGAAGGCGGGCTCCATGACCGGTGTGGGGACAAAGTATTTGTTCCCCTGGTGCTGCTGCTTGAACTTGGCCAGCAATGTTATATCTGTGGCATGAGGAAAACTGAAACAGAGAGAAAGACAATGACGTTCACTATCAGAATTGGATTTATTTTTTCTATCCTTGAAAAAAATAATAACAGCTCATATTAATAAAGATACAATCCCAATATACAAAAAATAAAATCACTATGACAAAAGTTTAGTGCTAAGTTCATGTGCAGGTAAAAAAAATCGAACCCTCTGATTAATGTAAACTCTATCCATGAGCCATCACCAATCAATCACAGGTCATCATGTGATCGATTGGTGATCGCTCATTGCAGCAGAATGATCACATGATGTAAACCAGGAAGCAGTGTGGATTCCTACTTGCTCTCCTCGTCCAGTAGGTAGAGCAGGCCGGTGGGCTTCTTGCTGATCAGGTGGATGCAGCCCACGTTGTCTGTGTAGTCAATGTTGTGCCAGGTGATTCCCTCTGCCTGATACTCTTCCTGTTTGGAGACCAATAGCAATGAAGGATCACAACCCTGACGTCCTTCGAACTCAAAATAGACAAACAGGCTAATAGATAAACGTTGCCTCTAGATAAACATGGTCTACTGAAAAAATGTACGAGAAGCACTGGTGCCTGACATCTGTGACAGACTGGGCCTCTCAATGGAATTTGACTTCAGTCATGTTACGTTTTAATTATCAACCTTTTTTCATTCATTATTATTATTGACAATTTAGGTATTTAGAAGATGCTAGGCATCTTGGTTGATGATTCCAACAGCTGGGAGTCAAACACCCTATCGGCTGGAAGTCAAACACCCTAACCCCTAGAAGGGTGACTGAGAAACCGTAAGGAAAGAAAAAGCGTACCTGCTCCAGTTTGAAAATGTGCTGGTTGAAGTAATACTGTAGCTGCTCGTTTGCATAGTTGATACAGAATTGCTCAAAGCTGTTGATTTCAAAGTCCTCAAAGCCGAATATATCCAGGACACCGATGGACAAGCACTGGAAAATATAATGCACAAAACAAATGGCATGAAGCACGTGTTAATGTATAATTATCAAATCTTATACTCAAGCAGTGTTTCGCTTAGGGCTGGGCAATATATCGATATTAGATCGATATTGTGATATGAGACTAGATATTGTTTTACATTTTGTATATTGTAATCGTATTATGGCATAAGTGTTGTCTTTTCCTGGTTTTAAAGGCTGCATTACAGTAAAGTGATGATCACGCAGTATTTGTTTTTACTCACTTAGTCATTATATCCACATTACTAATGATTATTTATCAAAAATCTAATTGTGTAAAAATATGTTGTGAAAGCACCAATAATCATCCCTACAATATTGTCACAATATCAATATCGAGGTATTTGGTCAAAACTATCGATTCTTGATTTTGTCCATATCGCCTAGCCATAAATGAGCGTCTCCTGAAAGTAACCTTACTACAATACACAAAACAATGTGTCTGTGTGTGTGTGTCTTACTGGGACAGATTCCTTCATGTCTCTCTTGTTGAGCAGGGCATGGTTGATGCGCAGGACAATCCAGTCGAACAAGGCACTGTACAGAGACTTGGCCATAGAGTCCCTGGCTGTGATCGCCTGGAGCAATACAAGAAACAGAAAGTCAATTGACAGAAATGGTTTGTAGTCGTGGGACACGTGTGTGAATACATTTAATCAGAGCTTAAGAATTTGCTATTTATTTAATTAAATTATTAATTAAATCATTATTAATTCACAATTATTGTTCACCATATAACTCAAGAGTAATTCCATGTTGTAGATGACCCCAGCATTAGACTGGCATTAGAACATTAGGAGCAATAGCAGTCGTACAACATGTGGTAGCGCTGGGCTCCTACCTCACTGTGGCTGTAGGGGAGGATGAGCGTGTCATTGACCGTCACCGTCTTCCTCTTAGTTAGGGCCTCAACCAGCAACTCCTCTTTCACCTGGGGAGGAACCAAGGACGTGTTCGTACAGTCAGAGACATGAACGTCATCAGCAGTGACGCCTGTGGCCATACAAGTCTGCAGATGCGTAAACTAGAATGCAGATGCAAATAGACACACACATACACACACCTAGTGGCCAATCATAGTGTTAAAATGTAACCAGCTGATTGAATGCCTCAGTTGTACCTAATTGCTAACACATACACACACACACACACACACACACACACACACACACACACTACCTTTAGCAGATCAGAGAGCGTAGACAGGACATCAGGAGGGCCCACGTCCAAGCCTCCATCCCGGTCGTTGGTCTTGTCGCTGTAGGTCACATTTCCCAGGTACAGGATGGCCGAAAGCACAGAAAAGATCCTGAATTGGGAATAGAAAACAACTTTACACAAACGGAACACCACCTTGAAGACAATCCTGAATATCTCTCTTTACTGAACACCATTAGTTCAGAGTTGGAAATAAAAAGTTAACATATAATCCATATAGTGACATTTAATTTATGTTTCTATTCCAAAAGAGTCTCAAATCTAATCATTTTCCTAAATATCTGATACGTTTCACATGGCTATCGTGTGCTGATTTTGCTTGTGTGCGATTGGCTCACTGTTTCTTGGTGGCCGAGAGGAAGCCAACCATCTCCATGGCCTGCTGCAGCCTCTCGAAGTCATGGCGCAAGTCCTCCTCATCCTCGATCTTGAAGTTTTGCTGTAGAAAGACCAAAGGCGATTCACATGTTGGTGTAAAAAAAGCAAAAGAGATAAGAGAGAGAAAGACGAAGGATAGAGGATGGTTAGCCCTGCACAAAATAGGAAACTTTATTTATACAAACCACAGATATTCTAAGTGGGGTACAGCAATAAATCAGGCATGCCACAGTAACAACTAAAAACAAAAAGAAAACTAAAATATTACATAAAAATATAATACATAAAAAATACATAAAACCATGGCAAAACCATGTATACATGGCCAAACAGTACATTTTAATGTGGGGAAGAAATAAACATGGTAAAAAAAAAAGTGGGCCACCTGTATGGCAAAAAAATGGGCACCCTATAAATACGAGGCGTGTGTGTGTGTGTGTGTGTGTGTGTGAGAGAGAAGGGAGGGTGGGGGTACACAAAGGGGACATCATTAACATGCAGTGCACATATGGGCAGGAAGCAGGGAGCAGGTTGCATATACAGCCCATTCAGCAGAGTGACAATCACCCTGAATAACAGGCCATCCCTTCGCTGAATAACAGGTCATTACATTCTGAATGACAGGCTTTCCTCCAGGCTCACATCTCATGATGTCATGAAACTTTCCCAAGAGCCTGTGCTTTATCAATATATATTTCTGAGCAACATTGATATTAGCATCTTTTTTTCACCATTAGAGGTAACTGAATGAACTGGTCGGAGTGAATGGGTAATTATGTGTTCCCAGGCAGAGTTTGACTGGCATTCATTCATGTAGTTTGAAGCAGTGAATGGAGCTCTACGCATATCAAATGAGGTGGGGAACTGAAACTGAACATAATGCACAACGAATAAAACCTGAACTGCTCCAGCAGACATTTTCCAACAGCTGCGTCAATGGTACAACATGTATTATCAGCACCTTTCTCCCCTGCTGACTGGTTTTTCTGTTGTTGCGCTGGGAGTACACATACTTTCTTCAGCTTGCGTAACAGAACTAGTACAAATTGCTGACTTTGCAGTGGAGCCGTTTTCGTCATATAAAACAGGTGAAAGGTATGGCGTCAGATTAGTGCCAAAATGCACTCGCGTGATAAAACATGCAGTCGGGCGTATTATATTATTTCACACGCGTAGTTATTACCTGCGAGCGCGCAAATTCTCTCTGCGCGCTCGCGCACACTCAGAGCGCTTCTCCCCGAGGGAGGAAATTGAGAGCGAGCGAGGAAATCGGGGACTCGACAGCATTTCCTCGTTGCTCTCACATCGGACAGCCTCTCGCAGCTCACGTTCTGCTCGCTCGCAAGGAATAGTTTTGGCACTTTGGGGGAGGGAACCCAGGCAGGGCGGGCTCTCCTGTGATTGGCCGTTTCCGAGGAGCGATATTTGATTGACAGCCTTGCTTTCTCTCATGGATGGAAGTCTGCTGGTGAACTCAGAGGTCTGAACGAGACAACGGCGTCAGGGCGGAGGTACCTTCAGCTAAGAAAGCCTTGGCTGAATTCAGCATTTGTGATGAACGAAAACTATGGCGTGTGTGAAATGTCATCTATGTTTCTGAGAATTGTGTTAGTGTAACTAATAATCAACATTAGTTAGAACGTTATTACTTAGTCCGTAACGTTAACCATGGGTAAAGCTAGCCAATAGCTAGTTCATCACAAATGCCCGAATTCAGCCAAGGCTTTCTTAGCTGAAGGTACCTCCGCCGCCCTGACGCCGTTGTCTCGTGAGTTCACCAGCAGACTTCCATCCATGAGAGAAAGCAAGGCTGTCAATCAAATATCGCTAATCGGAAACGGCCAATCACAGGAGAGCCCGCCCTGCCTGGGTTCCCTCCCCCAAAGTGCCAAAACTATTCCTTGCGAGCGAGCAGAACGTGAGCTGCGAGAGGCTGTCCGATGTGAGAGCAACGACGAAATGCTGTCGAGTCCCCGATTTACTCGCTCGCTCTCAATTTCCTCTCTCGGGGAGAAGCGCTCTGAGTGTGCGCGAGCGCGCAGAGAGAATTTGTGCGCTCGCGGGTAATAACTACGCGTGTGAAATAATATATACGCCCGACTGCATGTTTTATCACGCGAGTGCATTTTGGCACTAATCTGACGCCATAGAAAGCAGCCGTGCAGGTGGAACAGGACGAGGCTAATACTATGTGGTGTTAGACTGTGGTAGTAGGCAGTACCTGCTTGAGGTAGAGGTAGTCTTCAGGGGCCAGCAGCTTGAAATCCTTCCGCTCCTCCTCGGAGGCTCCCATCAACAGGTAGTAAAACACATGGTAGTTCCTACAAACACAAACAAACCAGTTCACTGAAAGTGTTGACCTTAGTGCACACGTTTGACATGCCATGCCCAGTGAGTGAAAGTAACACCAAAGTTGTTGGGTTTTTTTGTTGTTGTTGATTGTTTTGCATGTGACAGCACTTTGTTGGTTTTTATTTGCTTCTCTGATATTGTAGTTTGATTGTGTTGGCGGAGGTGGACCACGTTCATGTTCGGGATCTTCAAACCAGAGCAAGCGAGAAAGCTAATAAAGATTCAGCAAGGTAAACAAATAATCAACACTTATTATTGAGGCCCAGTGTTTGAAGAAAAAAAAAACCTGCCTGGTGTTTCTATCTGTTATTTCTGTGTTGCTACCTGCCCCATATGTGTAATGAGTTTCCGTGTTTATATCAGTGACACAGCAACACAACATACAGCTGGATCACTGTGGTGAACTACATGTAAACAGCCCTGTGTTCAATGTGTGGTTAGCTGCAGACTGCATGGGCTGCTGCTAATGCAGCAACGTCATGGCTGGGATAGGGGGAGGGTGTGAAACCTGACAGCTACGTGAACCGAACCGGAAGGAAATATGAATATACGTGGTTGTGTTGCTGACAAAGAGCCTGAGACTTGCTGAGACTAAATTAATACTATTTATAGTATCAACAATCATATCAACAATCATATAATTTAAATTAAAGATGAGACTAAAATGTATTGTCTATTTATACCTATACAAGTGTGACAATTGCACTTACCACATTATAGCCTAAAACATACATAGCTGGTCAAAAGGAGAAAAGTGTAATTTGTTTACATAACAGAAGTTAATGCGTAACTCTCACAAACAGCAGTTTCAGTTGTGTCAAAACACTAGGAGTCCCACGCTTTAAAGATTGCCCCCTCACCTACTAAATATGACTACCGATTTAGACATATATAGTGTAAGTGTTAACCAGACTAAGTGCAAAGAAAATGAGTGTGGCAGTTGTGTATGTGCAGTATGTCAAGTGAAAGCCTGTTGAATCTGTTAACATATCTTATATTCATGACCAGTGTGTTTCAAGAATACTGAAAGTAAATATACATACATATATACAGTATATATACACCCGTGTATATATATAGTTAAACACCCTACAGTCCGTCCTGTGTGTGTGCGTGTGCATGTGTGTGTGCCCGTGTGTTTGTACATGTGTGCGTTTGCACATGTGTGCGTGTTTTGGTAGATGAACAGGGCGGTCCAAGGCAAGCAAACCTCTTTGTGCCCCTTCCTCCCCCACCTCTAAACTCCCCATTCCCCCCCATTTGTTCAGAGCACTCTCACAAGGCACATGAGGTAGAGAGGTCACAACCCCGCCTGTTGCTCCTCACCTCTCGTTCTCTTCCCTGGACACCAGGCGGGACTTCTCCAGCAGATACTTCTCCACCACAGCCCTGGAGAAAAGACAATGAATAAAGAACACAAACAATGAAAAAGGGAATCAATACCATCCTATCACCCTGTGTGTGTGTGTGTGTGTGTGTGTGTGTGTGTGTGTGTGTGTGTGTGTGTGTGTGTGTGTGTGTGTGTGTGTGTGTGTGTGTGTGTGTGTGTGTGTGTGTGTGTGTGTGTGAGAGAGAACATGTTCACATGGCCATAACCTGGTTACTGAAAATAAGGTATTTATGGCACTAAAACAATTAACACGTTAATTTCTCATTCATTTCTTGAGGAACCCACACAAGTTAAAAGCCCTGATGGACTTGTTTTGGATTTTGAGTTTGACACCAGAGTCTGCTACTTAGATTTTGCTGGGCTTATTCTGTATATTCTGTAAGTGCAAAACATTTTAGGGTTAGGGTTAGGGTTAGGGTTAAACTGTCGTACCGCACTTCTGGAGAAAGATGTGCAGCTTTTGACATCTGGCGTCACTCATACAGATTTAAAAATGTGTCTGAAAACCCAACTGTGTGTATATGGCATGCACTGAACAAAATCACAAGACTAGAGAACGACCAAAGCCATAGTAGTGTTAATCGGATCTCTCATAATTATATTATGACAAAATCGGCCTTGCGCTGATTACTACAATTACTATGACGGTGCTCTACGCTGAAGCAGGTTATTCGTGTCCATCCAAACCACACTCAAGGAAAGCCCGAGGAGCAGAAGGAAGCGAAGACAGACACGAGAATAAATGCAGTAACCCTATGACACAAACAGACCCAATCTTATAAAGGGGCTAAATCAGTTTTTATATACGAACCAACCCAGACATAGAGGTGTGACAAAAACAACATGGACACCAGCAGCAGTGGCACATGCATGGTCCGCAAACTGGTATTAAGTGGTATTGAGACGGGGCTTGACTACAAAATGTGTTTATAGGGTTAATGGCATTGTTTGAACCACTATTTTATGTTTAGTAAGGAGTACTATTGAATAAAAAAAGGGAATCATATTTCAATTGTGCAAGGGGGGGGGGGGGGGGGGGGGAGACTTGGATGGATGCTCTAAAAAATATTTGGATTAGTGTCGTATGTCTTCGCTACAGACATGTCTGTTTAGCTAGCTAGCCACAGATCTCCACAGAAATGTTAACCACCATGAAAGCTTAATGGCACATCTTATACGAAGGACCTTGGTAGAAGCATCCCAAATAACATATGAACATACCATGGCCATATATGCAGTGTTGGCTGTATATATTTGCCAACACGAGTACTTCCAAGTGTACTTATGGTGGGCCAGAAGATTGAATTAAATGTAATTTCCCTCCTTTCTACATAATGTAGGAGGCCATACAGTCCAAGACTAGCTCTACGCAAGAAAAATACAGGAAACTGTTCTATGGCACTATACAACTTCTGTTTTTTGTGTGTATTTTTCTTGAGATTTCGTCAGTGGTATACCTCATGTGTTAACACACCATGGGTCAAAGCAAAGGTAGGACCCAAACAATATGAGCACAGTTATAGGGAAGTAGAGGGTCTCTGTTGTAATTAAACAAATCATCCGCAGGAAGCTGGACAGGAGCTTTATTTCAGGCACAAGCAGACTCGCTGGTTATACAGTTATACAGCTGGTTAACAGTCTGCATCTACAAGGACAATAAGAGGTCCCATAACACACACACACACACACACACACACACACACACACACACACACACACACACACACACACACACACACACACACACACACACACACACACACACACACACACACACACACACACACACACACCTCCCACTTTTCTGAGTCAAACTAGTGCAAAACTCAAGGGTATAGATAGTTAACTGCATGATTACAGTGAAACACAAGACCTAAGAAGAGTTTGTGAAAGTTTGTTATTTTTTTACATGACCACAGCTCACTACTCCCAGTGGAGAGAAAGATGGGCTGGTCTGAGAGCAAACTGAAATAAGTCAGTTGGTGTTTCAGCCAAAGCTGATCGGAACAGTAGCTAGTCCCAGTCGGGTCTTTGTTAATCTCCTTTATGGACACGCTGAATGGATCCCGGAGGAGAGATGGAGAGATAGACGGGCCGCTTTTGTTAGGCCTGCAGTGAAGCACTAGGATACTAGAGAAACGAGTGTCCGTCTGGTTCAAAGCGAGATGCACCACAGGAAGAGAATAAAACACTCACAGCGCTGATGGTCGGCACAGAGTGTGGGGTTGTGCGTGCGAGTGTGTGTGCGTGCGTGTGTACACGCGTGTCTGTGTGTATTTGGGCCATGCCCTGCATTACCATTCTAAAGGGGTTTCACACTGCAGTACGGACAGCGTTCAGCCCGCTAAATTGAATTCACCGACCCTATTGGATTATGGGCCCCTCTGGGGCTAAGCAATCCAATAGAAGAGGATGCGTATGGGTGCTTTTAGGTCCTAATCAGGTTGTTGCTGTGCGTCTCACCATGAACTGCAACCAGCAGCTGTTGCCTCTGGCATGTAGCTGCTTCATATATCACTCAGCTGCTGCTGATATTTATGTACATTATCTATAAAACATGAGCCAACAGCACTTTCTCTGTAATATTACCGTTATCGGATTTAAAATCTAGCCACTATTTCTTGAACGTGTTTTTGTTCTGTGGCTCGATGCCACGAGGAATGAGTGGAGAAGCTCTTGTTTTATCCAAGTGCAGATGGGGAGGCAGGGAGATGAGGAAGTGACATGCCAAACTAGTTTCTCATGAAGTGGCCGACCACATGAGTTGACTACAGAGAAGGAGGAAGAGAAACAAGTGCACTGAATGCTACAGTCTGAGCATACTGCACAATGTCGGTGCAGAGACGGAAAGATAGGGTTAGTGTTGCCAATAGACAGGAAGAAGGCTCTAAGGACAGGAAGGAACCCAAAACAAGCAGTACATTTATTTGGCTATGTATGGCTCTCTGGATAAGCAAGCACACTCACTGTCTTGAGATCTGTGATGAGTCTGTGTGAGAGTGTATTTGTGAACAGTGGCTATTAAATGTGTTGGTGTAAAATGCTGCAGAGGCACTGCGAGTTACTCACCCTCTCACCACGCCGCTCTCCAGGTAGTTGACCTGGATGAACTTCCCAAATCGACTGGAGTTGTTGTTGTGGGCTGTCTTGGCATTCCCGAAGGCCTAGCCGGGCAATGGGAGAGAGAGATAGAGAGAAAGAGAGAAAAGCAAAAGGTTAGGTTTTCCTTCTCTTTGTTTCCTCTTCAAAGTGTATATTTAAAAAAAACTGCATGCAGGGAATAGCTAATAATAAAACCAAAATAAATTGGCATTATGAATATGCAATATGACACAATAAGATTAATCCATATTAAAATAGAAATGTGTGGAGAGGTAAAAATTGGAACATTTACTGTGCATAAGTGTTGCACTTATGAGCACAAAACGCTAGCAAGGCAACCACAAAGTCCTGCCATCTGTTGGCCCACACTTAAGGAAAGAATAAACAAAAAACAACAATAACAACAAATCAGAATGACAACAAGCAACCTCTGGCACCCAGAGGTCACTACTGGATGAAAGCAGCAGCTGACAGCACAGCAGGAGGCCAGACAGTGAGAGTGAGAGAGTTTGAGTGTGTGTTTATGTGAGTGTTTTTCTGTTTGTGCTCTTAGGACAATTTAAAAGGACCAGCATCTGTAACTTGTTTTCCCCTCTTAAACTAACTCCCATCATTCTTTCCATCGCTTACTTTCAATCCCTCTGTTCTCCTACACATCCTCTCTAGCACCGTCTCCCCTTTATGAGTGAGTGTGCGAATGCGTGTCCGTGTGTGTGTGAGGGAGAGAGCAACTCTAGGTTGTGGATGATAAATGAGGTTGGGAGGGCTATCTGTATAGGGCTGTCAGACCAAAGAGGAACAGAGAGCCCCCCCCTGTCTCGAGTTGAAGCCATACCCAGCCAGGGACACACAGAGCTCAGCTACAAGGTCTCAAAGAGGGGCCCTGTTTACTGCTCTGATGTGAGTCACACTCCTTTTTTCTTTCTTCTTCTTCTTCTCTCGGACACACAACAGGGGAAGTTGACTTGCTGCATATTAAATAGACACTACATTGAGAGCTCCACAAGAGCTGCAGAATGAATTTCACACAGTTGGGACACACACGCACACACACACACAATTTCCCTTTTTTGGTTCCTTCTCAAGCAGACCCAAGGCCTTACATTAGCATCTTAGCGCACTCTTTTCTATATATTCTGTCCATTTAATTCCCTTCAAACTGATGCCATTCCCTGTTGTCCGGACATCCAGGGAATACCAGGGAATTTTACAGTTGTTTTATGTTCTTCTCATACGGTGTCAGTGAACTACATGAATGGACAACACGATATGTACTACACAAATGTATGGGAGGCGGCAGAAAAGGAGTAATCCTAAAATAGCTCTGAGATCCCAGGGGAACCAGGCATAGAGGGCAGCTTCTTGATGACGCAGGACAGATGATGGTGAGTCTGTGTGTCTCCCTTTAGGAAGTTCGTCATCTATATGAAAAAAAAGAAAAAGGTGTACGCCCAACTTGTTCAGACAGGGCCGTCGAGAGTTTACATTCCCTATATCTGTGTTTGTGTTTGAATGCATTTGTGTTCGTCACTCAGACTTGTGCAGGGAATTTGTACGTTTATCATAGTTTATTGGAAATAAATAACCAAACATCTGTGTGTTCAACATTTATTTATTCAGGTGTGGTCTGCCATGTTCAGCAAGACTTGCTCCAGTTTTCAGGTTTTGTGTGTGTGTGTGTGTGTGTGTGTGTGTGTGTGTGTGTGTGTGTGTGTGTGTGTGTGTGTGTGTGTGAAAACACTGGGTCGAATGGCTAATGTAATTTTAAACCGAACACTCACACACGCATGAGTGCCTTTCAACCTAGTGTTTTTGACTGCCCCACAACCTGCCAAGAGGACCGAATCGGCAGGGAAGTCTCCTTTCGTGCAGCCCAAACCCCTCCGCCATGGAAGGAATGCTAAAACATGTTAAAGCAACACTTACACTTAAACGTGCCCTAAACGGACGCTCTGATTGGCTCACAGCACCCCCCAGGTAATATGTTAGTGGATTGACGGTTTGCCAAGCCTCTGTGTCCATGGTAACCTGTGGTCTAGTTTCACAATCAAACGGTGGCTGCTCGTGCATGGAACAAAAAGGAGGGCAGGAGGAAGGAGCAAAGAAATGGTTTGGGAAAAGTATGGGATTGAAAAAAGCCCCCATGTGAGCATGAGAGACACGTGTGTGTGTGTGTGTGTGTGTGTGTGTGTGTGTGTGTGTGTGTGCGTGTGCAACAATCGCATATGACTGCACATGTTAACATGCGCAAAATTGACCTGAGCGGTTCCTTTTTGTGGTTGCTGTGTGAGTCTGATAATCCAGTCCTGTACATTCCCTTTGACAACACAGTGAATCCTACAATGCTAGTGCAGTATGACATCTACATTCAGTAAGCCAACACGCAGAAATGCATCCACTACTACTACTACTACTACTACTACTACACATTACCAGCAAAACAAGCTTAGTACCTTTTCTAATGTCCTTCGGTTGAACTACTATACTCCTAATATGCCAAAAACCTGCAAATTGTCTTATTTTTCTAAAGAAAAAACTAAAATTGTGGCTTAAAGTAAACCAAATGCTGGAGTTGTCTTTTTCTTTTTTGACCTGCATTACATAAACAATCTTTGGAGGAATAAAAAGGAAACCACACCAGGGGGGGGGGGGGGCGGGGGGGGGAGAAGGTTGTAATTCATCAACCAATGGGTTTGAGCCGTTGCCTTGGAGACTAGTCCTAATTACGTTTTGAACTGAGCACGGTTGAATCCTTACATGTCTACCGGCCCTAAAGAGTGACTGTTAAAGGTTTCCACTGGTGCTGCCAAGGCGCAGGCACCTCGCTACGCTCACAAAGGATTCTACAGAGTCCAACTGCCACAACGAGAATTCCCACATTCATCTGGGCCAACAGTATGCACAAACACGGATGTACAGACAGACACACACACACACACACACACACGTCATTGCCCCACTGTGCGCAACCTTCTTTGCGTACAGCAAGTCAAGACTTTAATTACAGTTTAGAAAAGGCTAATAAGACATTATCATGGCTAGCTGAGGCAAAATGTTGAGTGTTCACGCTTGCACTGACATAATAAATACTGTCTATAGTCTGTTCGCTCTGAATGTGGGAAGTGTCTTTCGTGAGTTCACATGACGGGATCAATTGAACAAATACACATCCATAGAGACAGCAACGCCTCTGTAGTCTGCCTCGTGTGGTGCCTCCTCAATAAGCCACCAAACACAGTTCCCAAACCGCCCCCGGGGGTCATACACTGATGCTCAACTGACTGTTCACAAAGAGACGATTCTTTGGTATACAACAACAACAACAACAACAACAACAACAACAACAACAGTCTTGATGGCATTCAGTAAGGCTTATAACAGTAAGTAACAATAACGAGGGCAACAACGTGCAAATGCCTGTTAGCAGTGCATTATTTAGAGGTGGTGCGTCAACTTCTAATAAAAAGGGTGAATTGGCTTTTCTTCTGTGCTTAGGGGCTAATGCATTCCGGTTGTAGTACTCCGTCAGATGATACATTTGCCTGTAGGGAAGCACTCATGAGGAATGGTAAATGATGAAAGAGCGCTTTACACTTTGAAAGAACAAAGCATGTTTGTAAAGTTGCAAGTTATCATAGCACAGCTAAATGGCAACTGCAACAGCTGCTGGAACTGGACGTCAGATTCAGCCTAGTTGTCCAAGTGAATCCAGAGTTGGGCTGGGCAATATATCCATATTATATCGATAGCGTGATATGAGACTAAATATCGTCTTAGATTTTGGATATCATTTTATCGTGATATCCAGAATGTTCTATTATTCACCCACTTAGTCATTATAGCCACATCACTGAAGATTATTTACTAAAACATCTCATTGTGTAAATATTTTGTGAAAGCGCCAATAGTCATCCCTACAATATTGTCGCAATATTAGTAGAGGTATTTGGGTCAACAATATTGATATTTGATTTTGTCCACATCGCCCAGCCCTAATCCAGAACATGAGGAGGCTTGTTTAGAAGCAAAAAATGTGGAAGATTTGAACTAGAAGACTCTCATTGACAATGCTGCATAATGTATTTTAACCCAGGTGTCATATAAGGAATAACATTGGCTAAACTAAAGTCAACAACATTAGCTAAACTAAACTAAACCAAAGTGAAATCCATCTTCCTTTTTGAACTGGTTTTACATGTTGTACAGCAACAGAAGAGAAGAAAAGTCGACTGTTGACAAAGCAAAAAAAAAAAGATTTTTTTTTTCCAAGCAGCAGTCTTGTGGGAGTAGGGTGGCCTTTTACCAGATCTGAGCCATTTCAAGCAGCCCCACCCAAGCATGGGAGGGTACCACATTAAATGCCAGTCTGCGGTCTGGTCACAGCACCACCAAACAGGCCTCATAACTGGTCCGATACACGTTGCTACATGCCGAACACATTCCTCCTGTGAACAGCACCTCCTACTGCATATCGTATTGATCAACATGAAATTTAATCAAACTGATTAAGATCAGAATGTTGGCTTTATCGGTGTGCGAGTGTATATGTGCATGGGTGCGTGTGCCTTGGGTGCATCAAGTTGAAATAGGAAGTCTTTGGGTATATTATTATATTTCTGATGAATGTTGTCATACTGGGTACATAGCGTAGGAGGTGTCAATAAACGAAAGATAAACAATAGAAGTACAGACAGAATGGGCAGCTACTCCTTTAAACTTCCTGAACAAGAATACAATACAAGGACCTGTTAATAAACCAACCCCCAGGACCATGAGCCAATGGCAACAGAGGCCTACCGCTGTTACTTCCTATGTCGTAACCAATCTGCTTCCTGTTAAGGAGATTTCCGGATGAGCAGCAGTTCCTGTCAGTGAAGCAGTGAGAACGAATGTGAATTCAGGGCCTGGGTAAGATGTACAGGAATAAGGTTGAGGTCTACAACTTGAAAGGTTGACAAATGGATCAAGTCATGTCTGTTTTGATTTTCTTGATCCAAAGTATATTAGAAAAGGGAGACAGATTTCATTGGATTATAGAAAAGTCTAGAGGTCTGTTTCACTTTCCTGTCAGTTGATCCACCTCACATACATCAATAATGGAACAGCTGGACAACTTAACTGAAAAAAAAAATCATACTATACTGTGCAACAAAACCGTGCTGATATTGTACAGCAGAAACATTGCAGAATTGTTCATCAAGCACTTTGGCAGGATTTGGGCCAAATTAAGGCAAATTATAGTAGATTTGTAATTCAACAGCATCAACATGCTACACAGAAAATCACATTTGATTGCAGGCTTTTTTTTAAGACCATAGAGCTACTTAAGTACTAGTAGTTACCAGTAGTTTATGAGAGTCAAAATCATGGATATATTTGATCTTACACTTATCATACAAAACAGGGAAAACGTTGTTTCCATTACGCAAACCAACAAATTAAAGATTAACTAGTCTCAGAAATCAGACTTCGGATTAATATCTAAAGTCTGATGACAGACAAGCTCATATCTGGGTGAACGGGGCTTTTCACTTTCTTTCGCTTCATACTTGTTTCAACCAATCATGTTGCTGGAGGTGGAGATCTGTAAGCGCTTAATGAATCTTCTATGTCAAACTAAAAGAAAGTGTTCCAACGTAACCCACAGGGTTTCCATGCATAGCCACCAAGCTTTCATCTCTCCAGAAAGAAATGATAGAAACCTATGAACTGTAATTAATGCATGGACTTTATTCTGCAAGTGAGCCTTTGACTGGAGCACCATTCTTGTATTTGACTAGTGAAGAGGGGGACTCCACAGTCTCTGTACTCCCCCGAATACCTACAAGCATTGCCATAACAAATAGATTGAATGTGTCAAGGTAGAAAATTTAAGAAATATTTGATAAAAAGTGGAGGGGCTATATTCATATATAAAAGGCTATATGTTAAAATTATGAAAAATCAGGGTATAGTGTATCAATATCTTGTTGCCAATGGATACACATGATTACTCACTGAAAATCCCAACAGTGGTAAATAAACAGCACAAGCAAAAACAGGCATAAAAGCAGCCTTGGGGGCGGTTGAGAATTAGCTCAGACATGCACTTTTCATCGCCTCAGACTATTCTCTGTGAGCACTAAGCAGTGCCCTGCTGACATCGAGAAGAAAAGCCCTTCAGCACAAATAAGAATAAAAAACCGACATTGAGTAAAATACATAACAGAAGGAAAGCCAGTTCAACCGGTTCAGCAGCAACGTCCCATTTCAGAGCAGGTAAGCTTTTCTGCATGCGGAAAGTTATGGGTTCGTATGGGTTAGGTACGAAGCTCAAAAAAAGACAGCAGTATGGAATGAGCACACCAAATGTATAATGTATAATAGTAAATTAGGTCACAAAGTATTTTTTCAGAGCGGAGGCATTGCTTCTGGAAACAGCAGAATTACACAGGAGGCTACAGAGAAGACCACAGTCAAGAGTCGAGCACTACAGAAACTATGATCTCATGTCTTCAATATGTGACCAAGTCTTGGAGAGCTCTCCAACGGCCCCTGAAGACACAAACACACAGGCAGGCACACATACAGGCAGTCAAACACACAGGCAGTCAAACACAAACACACACACACACAAACACACAAGATATATACATACTCAGAACTAGCCGAACAACCCCTACACTTATCAGTATCTGTAAATAGTATTCTACACAGCATTACACAACACTAGATAGAACTTCTCTAGAAGAGAAAACTAAAGGAGCTTGACTTCGGATGAAGTCTTGGCTTACTCCCATTTCTCATTTCATGTTCCCATTTTTCAACTCGGGAATGAAGGCTGACCTTAACTTTAACTGAAACAAATACAACTAAACCGAAGGCTAACAAGACCGATCTGGTCGTCAAACCAGTTAATTATAGGGATAAATTAGCAAGGACGGAAAAAACATGGCTCTTTCTATGTCTCTGCGGGAGGGACATATGAAATCTATTACCACTAAATGTATTTGCTAGCAAAGTTTCTGAGAGAGAGCCAAGATGGAGCCCGGTGACCTGCGTTGCCCGCTGCCTGACTGACAGATAGACTGGACCGAGGTTAGAATGCGATCTCTGTTCCCTCCCCAGACGGTGGTCGGGGCACACCGATCCAGCCTTTGTGTCTGCTCCTCCGACCACAGCTCTGGAGTGAGGTAACCAACACAGTGCATTCTAGGACTGCAGTGTTAAAGGAGCCTTTCTGCCAAAAGGAACCAGATTTCTGCTGACGACAAGGCAAAATCTCAGCATCCCCCCACGCCTCTTCTTCCCTCATAGGTTGTCCGGATACGGCGCTTGTTCCGACGGACTGACACACGCATCCGGGAACTAACGCTGCGTGCAACTTGCTTACAACGGTGGGGATCTCCTTGGAGTCAACACACTCAAATGGATGGATGGGTGAACGGACTCACCCTGATGGAAAATGACTGCCGCTTTCTTCTGTAACGCAATGCAATGCTTCATCCAAAGCCCCCCCCCCATCACCAAGCACTCCCGTTCCTTTCCAAATAAAATAATTGTTCTGGTTCAACTTCATATAAACAATTTGCTCAAAGGGGTTATGTAAAATGAGAATGCAGAAGTGATGTATTGACAGGATATGGCCGGGGCCTTATCAGTCATGATGAACAAATAATAATAACAAATACATGTTAGACTTTCTCTAGTGTGTGTAGTGTACTAGCAAATAAGAATGTAGTTTACATCATTTTTGTTCCATCCATTTAAACCACATGCACACAATCCGGGATAGTCTTAAAATGATGCTACAGCAAGGATGACACACATTCATCCTTCAACATTAAACAATGAGTAAATAGGAATGGAGGGCTTAATTTTTTCCTTGTATTTTCCAAGTGAACACTTCGGTGCCCTGGTGTACATGAGGGAGTAAGAGGGCACAGTGTCTCACTGCAAGAGCTCTGCTGCAAGTCCCTAAACCAAGGGGGCAGGGGTAAATCCTTCCATATGTGAACTTGAAGGAAGAATCATTTTCTCATTACAGGGAAGATAATCCATAACCAACTAAATGAAGTTCAGGCTATGGTATTTATACTTCCTCAAAAAGAAAACCTTGAAAAGAAAGCCTGCACAGTGAGAACTAGCCCTGCCTGACGAAAGCCTCAGTTGTCACCATGAGAAACTCAACAGACGCTGTACTATTTGAAAGCATTTGTGCATGAACCGTCAACGCACCTCCTATGAAGAACTACAGTTGGCCATCTGTCAACGGCTCAAAACAGATTTATTCTGCTGATGGATTGGAGAGTTGCTTATCTGGTTGATCAACAATAAGCCGCGATGCCATTTTCTCTCCTCTGACTGCCTAATAAGCATGACGATGGTTGATGTGCATAATGACAGGGAAACAAAGCAACAGAATATAGGTTTAGATTTGTTGCACTAACAATGGTAGACGTGTTTGGAGAGAGTTGGGCTTGGGAGGGATGGGGCATAGATAAGTTTATCCATGAAAAGTGCTGACTTGTGTATCAATAGGCCTATTACACATCTAGTCAATCACTCTGCCTCACTTACTAGACTTAGGAATTAAAATGACAATAGTAGCACAGTTAGGCCTACATTTAAAGTCAGAATTTGTTTTTTTGATTTCTTAAGGGTTCATATGTGATACTAACTACTAAGCCTATAGCCAAGACGCAATCATATTTCATGCACACAAAAAAGTAGCATATTCTCTTTAGTCAATCATAAATATATGGATAACATCTAGAATGTCTGTCAGCCAGGCACGAGATTAGAGCCAGTCTGTTGGCTTATGGCCAGTCGCCATGACACTACCCTGTGGCTAAAGTAGAACGAAGTCAGCTGACTCGGTAGTTCACCACAAAATTACGGAAATGATTCTACAAAAAAGTCTTCTCGCCAAATTAAATACGTAATTTTGTATTTCTGCTAAAGCCGTTTCTGGTTTTCGATTGAAGGTATACTTGGAATGTATGAGGTCAGAATTTCACAATAAACTATCAAATCATTTATCTTAACTTCCACCTAACTTCCAAGCTAAAGCTTCATGAAAGGATTTGCTTGTAACTTCCTGCCCTGGTCACACCGGAAGATAACTATGTTTATGAATGAACTTATACTGATAAATCATGCACTTTACTATGTAAAGGAATGTGTATGGGAGTGTGTGTGTGTGTGTGTGTGTGTGTGACAGACTTATGAGTCACTTATGACGAAGCATCCTCACATCCTCACTCGTCATGATTAAGAGCAAAGTTATTACCTCAATAATGGAACTGCAAAAACACATCACTTTAACTTGACAGTGTGAGAATGATCACTGACAGTATTTATCTTATCGGTGACTTTCCAGGTTTCCAGATGACTAATTAAGGAGCAGCCGAGAGTGTAAAAGCACCACAGTTGAAGACATCAGGCATCCACAAAAATATTTATTTTTGGGCTAGCAAAAAAAGGGGGGTTTTAAAAGTCAGAATTTTGAAGACAATTAATTTTCATTTCATCCATTTCTCAGCCTCAAAAGGGCAGCAATCTCACCTCTAGTAGTCTAGTAGTAGATTCAACATGACAGCGACTAAAGCTATATATCTGTATGCTATGAATGAAAGCAGTTGGTGTGAACCATGATCTGCTGTGATAACGCTATCAACACACATTCAACCACATAACCCTGTTAAATTGGCCAAGCATAAAAGGAATGGAAGGGAGCACGTAGCACGTAACAATCAAGTCAAATGTGCTACTGTGGTTGGTGTCTATTGGAGGTTTTTCCACTGTCGGGCCATGCTGGAACCACTGATCACTTTAATTGGCTTTCTCCACAGCCAACTTATTCATACCATGATAAAGTACCCATGCTGTTCAAGAACTGGCTGAGGTGTACTAACCAAGACGCATGGGTGGAGCCAAGCCACACAGCAAACTATTGAGTGGTTAATAGCAAATAACTAAAATTCTCCGTCAAATAAACAGTATATTACACCCTTGGATCAGATACAGCCATTTTAAAATATCACAACCTTAAAGTGTATAAAACAGTACAATACTGATTTACATGGGAAAACAACCATCAACTAGCTGTAAGGGGGAAGGCTAATATAATATGCCGGTGTTTATGCTGGCAAACAAAGCCCACATCATTGTCGTCTCACATAATTGACGGCAACATTTTTCTCTTTTCTGCAATCCTCTTTCAGGGCTTTTCTTTCGGCATTCCATTTTCTACTCTAATCCCTTGTGTCATCCCACATTTCTCAAAAGAACTGCACTTCTAAAATAACATTACCAAATACCGTTCACAATCAAATGCTGACAAAGGAGTACTGCACCACCAACAACACAGGGGACTCTGCAAGAGATTGCGATGCAAGTGTCCAATGCCATACTGTGCCATACTTTGAGTTGAGAATTGCCATCATCAGCAACACCCATGTTTTGGTCAGAAAGAGGGTGCCATTAACAGACAAATAGATTGCTATGGGAATGCAAGTCTAACTTCTCCGAAACACGATCTGAAACTTACAGAGCTTCTTGGATAGCAAAGGTTCCACTTCAAACAAAGCAAAGAAAAAAAAACCCCATCTAGTATCAATGAATGAACCATTACTGGTTAAATATTTAATATACATTCACCTAAGTACTAATATGTAATATGTGATCATTCCCTTTCCCATGCATAGTGTTTTCTCACCTCCAGTACCGGTCCCGCGCCAAGAATGGTCCTCTCCACCCCGCTGGCATAGCCCTTCTGGCTGAGGGCCGTCAGACAATGAATCAGGAAGTTGGTGCTCTGAGTCTTGCCTGATCCGCTCTCCCCGGAGATGACGATACACTGGTTGACCCTCTTCCTTAGCATAGCGTAGTAAGCTACATCCGCAATGGCAAAGATATGGGGCTCCAGCTTGCCGAGCTGGTGGTTCTCGTACATCTTGACATACTTGGGGTTGTAGATGGGCAGGAACTTGAAGGGGTTGATGGCAATGAGAATGCTGCCGGCATACGTGTAGATTTTCTTCTTGTGGAAGCGTGTGCGCAGGTTGTCCAGGATACTGTCCTCATTGAGGACGGGGAGGTTGCAGAGGTCTGCAAAGTCATCCTGGGGAGGAGGGAGGAAGCCCCTCGCGGCCAGCCTCTGGGCCGCCTGCTCCTCGGTCAGGGAAGGGAGGTGGGCATACTGGATTGTGCCGTCACGGTTGCTCTCCTGATGAGTCAAATTAATGAGAAGAACACATTAGAACACATTTCCATTTGTACGATAGATTAGATTCCATAGATTTATAGTATGGTTCGTTTGGAGTGGTGTGAACACTCTTCGAACTTTGGTGCGGACCCAAAGAAAAACTCTGGACCGCTAGAAAACGGGGGTCTCGGTTCACTTCTAAGTGAACTTTGGTTCGGTTCGCTTTAGGTGGGAACGTGATCCGAACCAACTACGGGAAGTGAACCAAAAAAGAGGGCATTAGTTTTGCCGTGCACTAGGAAATCAATATTGAGTCAGGTAGACATAACCAAAAAATAGATCAGACGTGGTCAGAAGAGGGCAATGAGGAGGTTAAGGCCTGTATGGAAATATGGTGTCATCACACAGATGCATGTGGAAACACACAAAAACACTGAAATGTTTTAATAAATCATGTAAATGATTTAGTGACAGCATGTTTGTAAGGGGGTTCTGCCGTACAGGAGATAAATGGCGCATAAAAGTCAAGAAGCATCAACAGTCAACAATGCATATATTTTGTCTGAAAACCAGGAAGCGTTTTGTTGAGTTCACCTCAGATTTTCTGCCCAATAGACGAGCGACCCACTCGATTGCGAGGCGTTTGTTTACACAAAGTTTGGTTCGCCTAAAAGTCTAGTGTGAACGCTGACTGAACCAAATGAAAAACGTGACAAATTATCCACTTCACCCCTGAATCGGACCGAGTATACCAAACTATAGGTGTGTAAGCGCCCTTATAGACCTTAGGTTAGTTGGATCCCCTTGCAGCTGACCCTATTTGTCCACTATACCTGTAGTAAGAAATAAAAGCCCAGGTTCTGGTGGTGTTCCTCCTGGGCCCTCCTGGGCCACAGCATCAGCCTCTGCACAGGCAGATCCCCAGACTCCAGGATCCACTCCTCCCCACCACATTCTTTCACCTCTGCCAACACATACAGCCTGCTGGAGTCCAGCCCCAGAGCTGAGGCTGCATCGGAGATCACTGAGGCGGCTGTCGCATCCTTCTGAACTCTGATTGGGTCAAGAAAAAAACAATGCAGTCAGCTGCCATTTACACAACACCCCATCTTTTCATTTTGAGGTTGGAATAGTGTATTGCTACAGTATATTTACACTGTCAAAAACAAACGAGAATAAACAATTTCATGTTGTTAAAATGACGCCACACCAACCTGAGGCAGCAGCATGCGGAGGAATCTGCAGCCAACCGTGGGTAGATGTGAAGCAGGTATGAGCGGCTATCTTGGGGGTTAGCTGCCTGTCCTCCCTCTCCTCCTCCTCCACTTGTGATCGTTGCCATTGTGGCAGCGCCATCTCTGACACTCATTGTGAGCCAGGAGGAGTGGCCTCTGCATGCCGCATCCGCCACCTCACTCACCACTCAGCACCTGCAGGACACATGTGCACATTGGTCAGGATCAGTAATCTATTCGAATCTCAGAGGTCCTTGTTGGGTCCAAAGAAGAATGATGAAACTTTTACTTTTTAACATTATTTTTATGTAGTTCCAAGGCTGATGATTAAACTATTGTATTAGAGTAATGGGATGATAGCTATGTAGGCTAAATACAAAATAAACATGCAAATGAATAAAGACCCTGAGGCAGGGTTTAAATAAACACCTGCCACCAGCAAATGGCAGATAGACTTGGCTATTTGGCAGGTAAACTTGTTCATGGTTACATATTAAAACAATTGCTTGGCCAGTAGACATTTCCACTTTGGCAGGGAAAAAGGGAAAAGTTAATTTTGGACTGATGTTATATTGTACAAATTCCGTGAAAATTGGTTAAACTGTCTGAGAACGGGCAGCTAAACATATAATATATGCTGTTCGGTCACCTTCCATCCATCATCTCTCAATATACAGTAAAATAACTGCAAAGGCTCCGTTAAGGACATAATTAGAAGATACCGGTACAGGAAATAACGGTAATCTCAGATTGCCATTACATCACAAAGCTGCTGGTGGTAAGCGTTGCCTGGTAACTTGTGACGCAGGAGCTGCCTTGCAGTGTGGCTGAGCGATGCACCATAGAAACAACATCAACATAACACTAACCCTATCACAACTAAACAAGTAGAAGGACTACGACAAGATACTTGGACATATATAAGGAAATAAACATTTCTGGTGCTTGTGGGATGGTTTTCAGTTCCTATTCTGTCAATACAGAAAGTGCCTACATGCAGACGCAAATTAATTTTAAGGCTTAAAGAACAGACTAGATAACATTTGTCAATAATGCTTACCATTCAGGCTTAAATATTTCAAACAGACAAACATTAAACATGAAGCATCACCCTTGACTGATTCCCAGGGGATGGAGGCTAATTCAGACAGAGGGAAATCCCAGAATGAGTTTCACCAGCATTAAAACCAGCTTCTTTGGTTATTCCCTTTTCTAAAAATATACCCCCTTGACATTTTAACATGTAGGCATACAAGTGTTGTGTTACCAATGATTAATTGTCAACATATTACCACTCTAGCAGTGCAGGCTAGTCACAAGTGACATATAAATAGTGTAGTCATTGAAAACTAGAGCTAGCTATAAACAGCACAAAAACACAAGCACATAAAACTCACAAATTAACAGATACAGCTGTTGGACACATAACACTAATGATGAATAACTTGAATAACTGGGGTGATGAATCTGACACCACCAACAACATCACTACTGCTCTGTCCAGCCCGGGATAAACCCATTTTCCATTTCATCAACACTAAATACTAGCATGATTCTCTCAACATCACATAAACTACACAGCCCATCAACGAAAAACAATGGCTAGGCTTGTTTGAGCCTTACCAAGGATATTACCAATTTCCTCCTGACTGTGGTATAGCAAATGTTCTACGATGTGTGTCACAGTCTCAATTACCAAACCTTAAAATAACCAAATGGTTATGAAAAGAAAAGAATCCCATGATTTACATAAAGCAGTTTATTAGTTTGTCCAAATTCTGAGGACCTAATTTTCCAGAGCGGATTCCAGAAATGGTCAAAGTTGAGTGAGGCTTGAGGTCTATGTGAATAGAGAATATCATGTGGCGCTGTGTTCATTTTCCAGATAAATATTAGTCTGTTTCCCATTCTACAACTTTCCGACTGTAACAAGAGTCAATATTATGAATAGGATAACTGTAACATGCAATCACTTAAGGAAGAGCTCAGCCGTCTTCCAGCACAAAGCAGGGAAGAGCGTCTGCAGAGCAGATGGTGCTGCAGCAATGGCTTTCCTTACAAGGGCATTGCGCATTAGATGTCAATATTAACATGTTCATTTTGACCCAATGCTGGACTGTTATTAGTACTTATGGTGATTGCTATCACCCTGTTGGGTCTTATTTGTTGGCATCATATCTTTGCATGCAGACTAATCTGGCCAGACATGACCAATTGAGCACACAATATTCCTCCCATGCCAATGCCGACTGGCAGTGGCAGACATCATTGGGTTGCCATGCCAGACACTGCCATCACGTGACCAACAGTTTGGCAGGCAAACCATTACCATCCATTATATGCACCTCCTTCTCATGCATAAATTCATGCACTGCCTCAAGGGGATTCAACCCACTAATCTACACATGTACTTGTTTAAACAATATATTCGGCAAACTGCATTGAAGGGATTCAACCTATGTTACATTGTCTGTAACCAATTGTAATGTACACAAGTATTCACTTACATCACATATTGTAAAACTACATCGAAAGAGATTGAATCCACTAGGTTACATTATCTGTGACCAATTTTAATGTACACAAGTACTCGATTACACAGTACAGGCAGAATAGATTGGATTGGAGTTGGGTAAAGTTCAGGCTGATGATGGATCACATAGCCTGGCTTGGTATCACTGATGTATGCTTTATATACTGGCAAGGCCCTTCTTGGGGAAAACAGGAACCTGGCCTAAATCACTTTAAGACTGCACAGTAATCTGATCCAGAGGTCAAGTTCTGTAAGAATGGGGCCTACAGTTTATCATTGTTGCCATTCAGGCTGAGATGGTTTATGTTCTCTTCTTTCCATCAAAAAATGGTTATTTTATAGTTTAAAACGACCCAAAATAAGCAGGCCGAGTTTCGAGTTCTTGGCTTTCATATGCAAGGTATTGTTACATTTGTGTTAAGCAGTAAAATATAATGTTCATCACTATTACTAGGCCTATACCCTACCATTTAGAATCATCATTGTTGTGGGTGAAGTTATCCACACAAACCACAATCTTTATTATATTAAAGGTATCCATGGCACTTTGTGTTTGTTTGTATATATATATATATATATATATATATATATATATATATATATATATATATATATATACAGTATATCTTAAATAAAGTAAGGCTACCATACTTTCAATTCCATACTATCAATTTCCAGTTGTGTCTCATCTTGATAGTAGATAATCACCACACATGATAATATCCTTCCAACAATACACACATCTCAAGTCTAGATTGAACTTGTGATCATCAACACATTGCGCACCAACAGCTTAACATCCAATAGTGCAATGTTGACTAACAAACAACAATGTAGCCAAAGAGCAAACTTGAACATCCTTTTAAAACACACTGTATTCACTAACCTTTTTTCTAGTTTAAATGTTACAGCCATAGTAAACATCAGTAGTACATTGTAAGGAGACAAATGAAGCCCTCTGTGAAAGGGCCATGGGATTGTTTTGGTTGTATCCAGCAGTAGCTCAGGAGATGAAGCAGGTCGCCTAGTAACAGGAGCTTTGCCGGTTCAATCCCCTCGGCACCGCAGAGGATTCTGGAGCAGGAAGCCTAATATAGCCTAGCCTAGCTCCTAACTGCTCCCAATGAGGTTGCATGGCTGACATTGTTGTGTATGAATGAATGAATGAATGAATGAGTGATAGGAGAATAGCTTTGAGTAGTTGTGTTTACCAATAAAGTGGTATATGTAAAACAGACCTCATAAACAAAGTCTAAATTGTCTGAAAGTGGTGTGAGCCCAATGACTACCACTGTAAACTGGAGGTGATCATTTTTACATGTATACCATTACATAAAATGTGCTGTTCGAGAGCAGCTATTCATTACACCACGAACAGAAAAAAACGAGGACAAAAGAGAGCCTAGAGTACTGCATCTGGAATAGGATAGTTTTGGAATAATTTAGGTCACATTGCGGGGGGAAAAGGGAGGAAATAGAGACCGAGTTTTCATCTTGCTTTCTTGCCAGCCTCGCTGACCACAGTTCCAGACACATGCAAGTCTATAAAACGCCAAAGCATGCAATACTGAGCTAACCGCAGAAGACAGCATCATTATTATCCTCCATCATGAGCTCTGTCTGGTTTAGCTCTGTCAATTAAACTCCTCTACCACCGTTGCCTGCTAAACCAACTTCAAAAAGGAGGAAAACACAAAGCTAAGAGGGACTAAGAGCGAGAGAGAGCAGGGACGCAAGTCATCATTTACAACAGTGAGAGAGCGTAAGGGGGAGGGTGTGGGGGAGGGAAGGGCTAGGGGATCCCAGGAGACAATCAAAGGGAGACCGAGCCTTAGAGATAGTGAAGTGGCCTTCCTCTGGAGCTGTAGAAGGGGATGACGGCATTCCACAGATAAGACCGGAGCGTCCCTGGGTCCTCTGCTCCCTAGCGACTTAGCCAGAGTTTATAGCGTCTTACTGGTCAGATGAAGTCAACAAACCAAACCTGACCTATGGCAGGAGGCAGGCAGACACAGTTTAGCTGTTTATGGCAGACAGAAGGAGGTACTTAACAACTAACTAACTCTGTGAAAGAAGGATCTACTCAGCCTGTAAGAGGCTATCCAACCCCAGGTATCCCCTTAGCATCTAATCAAGGAGGCCTATTCCAACAGTATACCAGTCCATTTCATCTGGACCAAATCATCAAATCAACAGGAGGAAAATAAACTTACCCAGCAAATGTACAAAAAGTGGCTTTCTGTTCTCTCTCATGTACTTGAAAAGGTATTTCCAGGACCACACATCTGTTACCTTGGACTGCTACTCAAGCTTTAATTACTCTACCTCAAGGGAACTCTTAAAGACGGTGTTTTGGGGGCAGTGTTTCACTCGGTCAGGCTCTCAACACTCAGAATAATGGCACAATAACAATGACATCAGTCTGAAAAACACATACTGTATTTGTAAGTATACTGCGCACAACGGATCTGCGCACACACACACACAATATGGGTTATGACAATTTCAAAGTTGGACAACAATCTGGGAAAAATACAATTATACATTATAATAAAACAAAAGTATCTCGGATGTTTTTATAGTATCTGGGGTATTTTTTATAGTAAAACCCGAGAGTAAAAATCATATGACAGATGACGGCAGAAATTATATCTATGTCAACTAACATGGAATTACTCTCACCCCCTCAAGCTTCCACCTCCTCACCCACTACAAAAACAAACCACAGACTGATACACACCATAAGCTCCAGGAAAAGGAGATGGATATTAAACCAACGTGCACACTCACGCACAAAATATCATAAAATCAAACTCGGCTGAGTAAACTCAGCTGCAGGGGTCTTTATTTGTTGACACTGTGCAGCCAGTTATTTAGCCCTTATGGCTTGACTTTGAACAGTGTGGAAGTTAGGTTTCATGAGCTCTTTGGTACAGAAAGTAGACAACCAATCATCCTTAAATTGGACGTCCCAAAAAACAAACCTAAACACACACCCGTTGTTAGGTAACCATCTGGTCTGCCGGAAGGAAATGGGTGTAATGACACGTAGGCTACCACTGTTTTTATAAATTATGCTTACTCACTCACTCCCACTGTATGTCTAACACACACAAGCCGACTCATACATACCCACAAAGGAGGACATGTGGACAGGAAGTGAATTGCATTGTAGTGTGTGTTAGCACTGCAGTGCGTCAGGAGTCGATGACATACATACTTCCTAGCCTTCCAGCTCAGCCACACAGCGGGATCCCGACTGTAATCAAATAGATCATCTCTGCAAACATCTCTCTCATCTTCCAAGTCAAGAGTGTGTCATTGCTTTCAAATTGCAGCGACAGCACTGTGAGGGTAACATGCCGCCCATGAGTTACCCAGTGATGGTCAAACAGCTTAATAATAATCACAAGTTAATGTTGAGAGCAGCCATGTGAAGTGGCAATACGGAACTAATTAACTTGGTCATATACGAAAAATGATTGTGGTGGAGACTAAAAAACTACAAAAACTAAAACTTTCATCTGTCCAAGAACATGACTTGGTTATTGTTATCGGAATTGTGGGCAGAAAACGCCACCTTAAATGATGAATCCTGAAGTCAAGGCTAGACACATCACTGTGATTAATCTATTACATAAGATAAGATTACTGGGTATGACTAAGTGACCGAGTAGTTGCAGACAGGATACATTACAAAGGGTTTTGTAAACCACATGTTGACAGATACACCTAGGTAGACCGTAAATGGCCCTGGCTCATACATAAATGATTACAACCAACACATTCGCTCTGGGAAACTGATGAAACAAAATTGACCAGTTCGCAGTGCTAAAGCGCCATAAGCACTAAATGTACACGTTAGTAGTTACCTTAATGTAATTATTTGCCTCGGCAGACTTGGTATAGATTTTCTGGCCACTGTTGTTGAATTATTAAAGAAGGCCAAACTGAGCAGCTTCAGAGGTACATTACAATACCCCCAGCTGTGCAGCCACATCACTTCCTGTACTCTGGGACTCTCTGGGGAAGTAGAGGAGAGGATTGTTAGGGTATCCATCACCACTACACCTCTCCCCTGCCTGACCTAATGGAGATGAGACACACTGGCCCACTGCCAGGGAAGCCTGCCCTATCCTCTGGGGACAATAAGATGCTGAGAGAACAGAAACAGAGTTTCTGGTCTCTCAGCAGAGTGAGTCTATGTGAGTGAGTGTGAATGTGTACGAGTGTGTGTACAAGTGTGTGAGTGAGTGAGTGAGTGAGTGAGTGAGTGAGTGAGTGAGTGAGTGAGTGAGTGAATGAGTAAGTGAGTGAGTGAGATCCAAATGCTGCTGAGAGAGAGAGGGGTAAATCAGCCTGAGGCTCCCTGGGTTTCTTTATGTGGTGCAGATGCAGCCAAAGTGACTGTGAATGGACCCGAGCCCTCCCACTGGAGCCATGTGGCCCAAACAGAGCCTCTGCCTTTTGTTTACGAGCTGCCGACACCTCAATTGGAGGACTTAACTCATCCAGCAGCCGCCAGCAGGGAAAATCAGATAGACAGAGTAAAAAAGACATGGAGAGTGTTGGGGGGGGGGGGGGGGGGGGGGGGAGAGGAGAGAGGAGAGAGAGAGAAAAAAAAGGCCTCTCTCCTCCTCCCCCTAGCACCGAGTTGGCTGACTGGCTGGCTAGCCGCAAACAATAAAAGGCAGGCATCTGCTGCCCCCGTCTTATAGAAGAGGATAAAGAAGACAGGAACAGCAGGGATCCCCCTGTTTGACTTGTTGATAGCGCCCCATTCTTTCGTGGTGATACAGCCCACACCCCGTGTCCAAACCCTCTTTCCTGACTTAGATAGACTGATAAAAAACTTTTAGGGTCTAATAGGCAGGTATCAAAGTCAACTGACTTTATTCCGATGTGTGACAAATAGCCTAATAAATGACAATGGGTGGCATTTAATGCGATTGAAGTTTAATCTCCCGTTTGTCCCCCCCCTCCCCCGCGCGCGCACATGCATGCACAATGTCGACTCGTCTGCCGCAAGAGATACCAAACAATCCCTAATAGTGACAATCAATAGGTATGAGGTCATCCGATAGTGTTACATTGATTTGTCACTCTCAAACTCATCCAGTTGTGAGTGACAATATTGATTGACAACTGACGATAGCCGGCTGCTGTTCATTCGACTTCCCTCTGAGGTAGGCATGACCCCCAGTTTACACACACACACACACACACACACACACACACACACACACCTCCCCCTTTTCTGGGTCAAACGCGGGGAAAGGGCAGAGAGTGACATGGGCAGAGAGAGACATGGGAATGAGGACAAATATATTGAAGCACACATCGCCTGGTTTTCAAATCGCTCTGTGATGAAGTCCTTGTGCCTCCTTGTGTGTTGCTACTAGTCTAGAGGCGGCTGTTGGTAGGAATTCAACACCAATTCCAGCTACAGCTCAATAAACTCCTTCTTTATGTGATCTCACAGCAGGACAGTAATCCATTAAAGGTTGGGTATGACCTAACACTATCGCCCTACCCCCCCAAAACTCAAACAGTTACAACACCATCTTCTAGCTTGTTTTTCTTACCCGGCTCCCCCTCAGTATTCTCCCCCCGCTCCCCTTATCTCAGTAATGTGTGACCCACAGTCTCTCAAACTGCAGCTCTAAGGAGGGGGGGCATGTTGCTCTTACACTGCCACCCCTCCAGCCTGAACCCACACGGCCAGTCTCTCCTTACTCCACGCCCCCCCCTCCCCAAACATCTTGTCACACTTGGCCCTGAGTTGGTAACTGGGTCCAGATGCCTCAGGAGGGTTATGCTCAGGAGGGCCAGGGACTGGACAACAGGGGAAGGGGAACTGGTTAAATGCTATTGAGGGAGAGCAGTTTCAAAACACAAAAATACAGTTAGGACTTCTGATAGGCCTACTCCTCCCCCCCCCCCCCCCCCCAGTCCATACTATTCTTTTCATAATACCCGTGGGCAGGACACAGATTGGAGACGGCCGGGTCTCTGAATGAGTTTCAACTCAACTGAACTTTAAAATGTTAAACTGCCGTTTTGGATTTAATTTGTTTGGAAAAACAACTGCAGATCTCTGCTGCAGATCAGACTCCTGATGTCAACGCCAAAGCAGAGCAAAGCGATTCCAATCTGTATCCCGGAGGCTTTGAGGCCGACTGGTTCTGATTGTACCCTGAGGTTACGACTACAGCGTCCACGTTGGCCATAGCGGTGGTGAGTAATGCATGTGTTCAATCACGGTGATGAGCTGAAACTTTAGACCCACAAGCGGCAGCATCCACATGAAACGCTCCCCGAATGTGAGGGGGGGGGGGGGGGGGGGGGAGGAGTATAGCATGTTCGCCTTAATGAGATCCAGAGGGCCCTGCAGCTTCTGATTGGCTGTCCCGGGATGCCGCGCTGGCTGGTGGCGACATGAGATCCCGGACTTCTTTGCAGAACTTTGGTCTCAGTTGAGACTAACTAGAAGGGAGGGGATGGGTCCCTTATCGCGTTAGACTAATAAGACCAGATTTGTTTAGGCCACGGGGCGGACCTGTCCGGCCCTCAACGAAGGACACAGAGAAAACGTATGCAAACATTTGCTCCAGCCCAATATTACTGACATGGTTTCACCGTCTGCCTTTGGCCTTTTCAACTGTTTTCCACACCATGGGGCCTAACCTAGTTTATGTGACTCAAGGGGGGGCCGGACTTGGGCAGGCTGAATTAAAGCAACTCTCCGAGACATGTGGGCGTCCTGCTTGGCCAAAGCAAAGGAAGCACTTCCTCCCTATGAGCGTGGGTGGAAGCGCGTGCACACACACACACACACACATATACATGTACACAGCACACACAGGGTGGCTGCAGGAAGGAATCAGGAAGAGAACAGGAAGTGAAGGAAAAAAGGCAGACAGAAGGGATATTGTACACTCATGTGAGCCACTGTGCTCCAAAAAAACACATGACTCCATTGTGGCACAAGAATAGTCTACCACTTATACACTCATCACAGACTGTACTCAGAAGTCCATTCTGAGTATGACTTAAGTCCCCTCAATTGCCTTACACACACACACACACACACACACACACACACACACACACACACACACACACACACACACACACACACACACACACACACACACACACACACACACACACACACACACACCTTCACTACAAATATGCATGCACACACAGAGGAGGGGTACACAAGCTCATACACACGGAAGGGTGCAAGCTTAGTGAGAACACACACACACACACACACACACACGCGCACACACACGAACACTTCTCTTTGTTTTAGGAAACTACAGTACCAGACAAAGGTTGAGTGTACTGTACTAGGCTCTACCATTGACCTAACTAAATCAGACTACTGGTAATCCCTCTTTGGTCAGCCTGCATAGTATACCAAGGCAGAAACTCTTGTATAGACCTAGATACAAACCAATTGGGGCAATAATACCAAAATATTTTCAATTGTAAGCAATTTAATTTTAGACTTAGTGCAAAAAAATTGATCACCAGTGTGAATCCAAAAATCCTACACATGCTGACAAAAGATGTTTTATCACAAGCCATGCAAATGTTTAAAACACTGCATGAACTAATCCACCTTGAGCCTTGTTTTGCAAATAAATGATTTAACAAAGTAATATTTATTGCAGGATATAAGTACAATTTGTCTGCAGGGGGCCTTTTAAGAAAGATCAGCATAGTACATTTGGCAGGAGGGAGAATGGAGGAGACTCTTACCATTGACTGCATTTACTATCATCTACTACCAACATCATTCCAGGAGTGTCTCCTGGGAAACCTTAGGCGGCCTGACAAATTCACACATTCATGCTGGTGTGTAATAGTAAGCATCCAGGCAAGACAACATGGCAACCAACCTCAAACATTTCAGTTGGTCAGTTGAGTGTTCTGTTGTTGTAAATCCAGCTAAAAACACCAAAATACAACCAAACGTGGCTTTGTTGAGCCTAGGGGAAAAAAATCAAAATGCACAATCCAGAGTCACCACCAGCCATTGAGTATTGTCTAGTACGCAAATCCAACGTTTCTGCACGTCCATCTCCCATCTCTATGGCTCAGAATGTCTCCCAGTAGCAGCTCCTCCCACCTCTGCCAAACACATCTGAATGATTCCTCCCCCTTCCCGCCACATGTAATGCTACTTGCATATGGATTCATTCAGCAGTGAGATCAGACCGGGAGGTAAAAATAGAGAAAAGAAAAGAAGAAAAAAGGCAGAGCGGGAGGGAGGGGGGCGGACCGTAGTGAACACACAGCCACGGTCTACTGTTCCTGCTTCTTCCCCCAGCTCTCCCTTCTGTGTCAATATGAGCCCCACCCCCCTTACTGCACACACACACACACACACACACACACACACACACACACACACACACACACACACACACACACACACACACACACACACACACACACACACACACACACACACACACACACGTTGCTTTCCCTCTGCATCTCTCTAGTCTATATACTCCTCACAGCCTTGTCTTTATACTGTTTTATTCTCTCAGTCCGTCTAGCTGTCTTGTCACTCTTCACAGATCTTCAGGCATCTGTTGGTTTGGTCTGGCTCCACTGCAGCCTGCAGACTATGACACAAACAGGGTTCAGTATGGCTCAATAGCCCAGTGTAAAGGGGGAGAAATGGACATGGAAAACTAATCTAACTAACATATCTGTGCCAAATGCAAACCTGGAATACATTTGGTCTAGAAAACCCTCTGATTATGGCCCAAAATCAACATTTAAATGTGATTGCATCAGCAAATGGTCTTCTGGTCCTTTCCTCTTTTTAAATTATAAACAAAACAAGGATAAAAAAACTAAACACAGCAACAACAAAAATCAAGCACCATGTTCTTGGTTGAATGCTCTGTGTGGAAAGCTAATTCACAGGCTATTCAAGGTTGTGTTGTGTCTTACAGTGGGCGCTGTTCTTGAACGCTACAGCAGCCTTGGCAAGTTCAATGGGATCGCTTCGTCACCCTTGCCGCTTTGCTTGGCTGAAATTTTGCCTATTTTCCTCCCTCCCTCCATCCATCCATCACTGGCTGCAGAAGGTGTCCTGATGCTGTTGGCCATCCACAGCTAGGGAGAGGGTGATGAGGTTGGCTCCAGTATAATGGGAATCTGTCCACGCTCATCTACTGTAGCAACAAACTTGTCATCCCCCGTTCCTGTGCCTCAGTATTTTTACATCTGCTGATGTTGGAAAGTTGGATGTGGAGATAAGATGTAAAATGAACTGTAAAGCAATGAGATCAACAAGATCACTTTCACAAGATTCTTATTCAGAACACACACAAAAGTGAAAAACTAAAAGCACAATTTTCTTCCAAAAAAAGACCAATGGACCAGTAAATAAACCATTATATCATTGCAATATGTTGCTAATTACGCTTTGTATGCGTTGCTAAGTTGTCGTTAATAATTGCCATGAAATTCTAAGCACAATCTTAGCATAAGGAAGAACTGGTTTATTTGCTCTACCCTGAAATAATATGAGAGTGCAGGTTGTCGAGGGGAGGCTCCCCTCTCTCTGACCATAATCAAGACCCAGGAGACGGGATCACTGACCACAAAAAGGATGGAGGGGGAGGGCATTAAAGCACTCATAGCAATTAACTGGGCATCCTGTGTCCCTGAGCATACATACACATACACATACAAGCAGACATGCACAATAACACACACACACACACACACACACACACACACACACACACACACACACACACACACACACACACACACACACACACACACACACACACACACACACACACACACACACACACACGATCTTGTATCGCATATCTCATCTGAAACATCTCGAATAGACACAAGGGCAGCGCCACTGGACTGAAGGTTGCATCCCAGTGTTGAAAGTGAGACCCACAGTCTGCCTAGCTTAGCTCTTTAAACACCAAAGACTCCACATTATTTGATGCTGAAGTCAGCAATACTGTTATTCTCAGAAATCACCATGGTCACACTTGGCTTTCAGTGTAAAGGCAGCTCTTTGGTCAAAATAGACACCCTCCTGTTACAGTTTCATATAGGCCTATTATTTACAGATGTCACAGGTCAGCAAAGTGTGTGAAAGCGACTAGTTGTTTCATGTATTGGGAACTATAACCCAGTGACCAGCAGTAAGTTAGCTTGCATTGTAGCTGCCAGCCAATACAGATATTAAATGGTTGCTTCCGGGAAGCCAACGCTAATTACCATCTTCATTACAGTTGATGTCGATTTTGTCATGAATCCCAATCTTTAAAAACAACAAATGTATTCAGGGTCAAGCTGAAAGTGGTTTATTTCAGTCTTCCATGACGTAAAACTACTTTGCACGTGGTGGAAAATTCCTAAGCCACATACTGTGGTGAAACCTTTTCTTGGGTAAGGTTCCTTATTTCCTTATTCAGGATCCACAGCCCAGTTAAGATTACAACCATATTATCATAAGTGTCTTTCTTCTGAACTGATTTTGTTTGGAACTGGTTCCGAAGTGATGGGCTGATGACGAGCGAGACAGAGCAAGTGTATGTATGTTGGCCATGTCTAAACAGTGGGTCGGCCATCTCTTCACGTACACCCTATAATTACAGCCAGTCCTATTTATAAAAGCACAAAAAAATCCAGCTAGCCCACATTGTAGAATCAGAGCAGCCAAAGGCGTTCTGGAGTAAAAACCATATTCCCCCCATCTTGTATGTTTCCACTTTTCTTTCCTTGTGTCTCAATGTGAACTCCATCTAATAAAAGACAGCCATTTGTGATGTGTGGATTTTCGCCTATAGGGTTTCAGAATTCCCAAATGCACTTCGCATGCTCCCTAGATATCTTGCATACTTTATCACAGGCTCATTAGCTTTTTTTAGCCTGCCCCCCTTCCAGCTGCTCCACTTCCTGCATCTCCACCAGGAGACGTGGGCTATAGAGTCACTGCATATCTGCCTTCACCTTCTACGTGCAAGGCTGAATGCTAAGCCAGTTTGAATTACACACCGGAAGTCATGTTGACAATGCCCGTCTCTGAACCCTCCCAGAGCACAACAGAAGTTAGGCTCACACCTATGTCAGCCTATATATCCAATGTCTTCGACAGCCATTTCAGTGACAGCGAAATGAAGGCATGTGCTTCATTGGCAGATTAGTAGAGGGCGAGAGGGAGAGGACTCTACATGCCCTTGACATTCTTGCCAAGCTTGAACCAATGTGAAGGCAGTTGCCGTTTCATATATAGTAAACTTCATTCAACACTTCTTTTAACCGGTTGATGGATCATATAACTTTGTGCTGAAACACAAGACCAAAAGAAAACCCTAGCGCTAGACTTTGGTTGTGACTTTAGTTAACCCATGGTTAGAAGATACCCTTCTTCAACCTTTCATGATGTCCGTTAACCATTTTCTGTGGAAACTTGATTCCCCGTTCTAATCCCAGTTTGAGGTTTCTTCCTTTTCCATTTGAGTTTTCCAGGATTTTCTTTGCCTGTTTAAGAGTTAAAGTTGTCATACGATCTTTTAAATCCAAACCTGTGAGAAGACTGTAGGCTCTAAGATTGTAACTGTAATACAACACTAAACAAATAAACTTCACTTAACAAATAAATGTATATTAAACCCAAACTCTCACCCGTATTTGATGCAAGCTGGTTTTGTGGATTAAATTCCCACTGTATGTGTTTAAATAGGTTAGATGGCTGAAGACCGAACGGCAAAGGACAGAGTTTCCTATGGGACCGCAAGTGGCATCAGTCCAGAGGTAGCATACATAGGCTATGTAGTCCAGGCCTGGAACGGCAGCTGTACATGGAGAAATAGCACATGCTGCTAGGTGACAAATTACTGAACAAGAACGTATCGGTTTCATCACAATCCAACATCGATTTTAATTCAACAATACAAAAACAGCAATTAAAATGACAGCGATAAAGAGACCAAAACTAACACTGGTTTATAATGAAGGACTATGGAACTACCTCTGCTGAGGTGGGTGCTACATACTCGCAGGCATAGGCATTGGCATCTACCTATGCCTGTGAGTCCTCATAGACAATAACTATTGCCGTCATGTTTAGATTTAATATAGTTGTTAACAGACAATAACCAGAATATATATATATATATATATATATATATATATATATATATATATATATATATAAAGCAAGGTTATAGGTTATACATAACCTTGCGTAATCAAACACTGAGGCCCGCCTAGCCATGAGTCATAAAACAGCTGTAAAAATCACATGTGCCCTTAACAGCATGAGATAAGATACCAGCTTGTAAGAAGTTGTTGAGAGACGCACTGCAGCCGCCACAGTTCTGCATCCATCTGCAATGCCAAAACAGGCCCGACACCTCTTTAGTCAACATCTAAAAATATAGTTCCCATGTTAAGTGTCTTGACTGTCTTATATGGTTTCAATGCACAAACACGCACTATACTCATGAGTCAATCATGCCAATGCTGCTGCCATTCAAATGCATTTAGAAATGTGGTTAGTCAATCGCTTATCTCTATTAACCGGTTTATAGTAGCAGCCTAATTATCAAGTGTCATGGAGAAGTAAATATTAGTCTGCTTTATCAGTTTGATTAGAAAAGAAGTCTACTTGCTTTAATAAACCTTGCGTGTTTTACAAAATGTGTATTCATAAATAATAGGGTTTGTATATTATGGTAGCGAAGAGTCTCAGGTGACACTTGTTGCCTAATAACATAAAAACATGGCAACCTAATGCTTTACAAAAAAATGGAACAGGCTGAACCAGAACATAAGGGACAAATCTTCCTTTTGAGGTCTCTGGAAGATAATGGAACAGCTCTAAGTGGATCAATCATCTTTTCATCCTGAGACTCACACAATTGCATTTGCCAGGATGTGTAGGCCAATTACTACCAGGAGGCTGAGCTCCTATAAAAAATAAAAAATAAACTCCTCCCTGTTTGTACCCTCCTCCAAGCTCCCCTCTGCTCCTTCAACCTCCTCTACACTAAACCCACAAATCTCTCCCCTCCCCAATTCTTCAGCCACTGACAGCTCAGCTTGCCAGTCTCCTAGGGGGCTGATGAGCAGAAACCATCAGCCGAAGCCCATATGGCAGCCCCTTTTCTTTTTAAGACCGCAGATTCAAAGGACGTCTATCTGTGGGTTGGTCAAGTGTAGGGCCCTGCATGGTGGATGCACTGTTTGGGATCTAGAAACAGCTGAACAAGACGAAAAAACTATTTTCTAGTACCAAATGTAATCAATATAGACCCATATTTATTTTAATGTTCTGCCTATGTTGTTTCACAATAATATTTAATATAGTGGTTATTAAGGTGAATTAGCATTGATTATTTTAAGAATCTTTAAGACTAGATCTTTATCTATACTCATTTTTTCAAAGACACATATTTGCCTAATATGCCAAAGAGCAGACAATGAATAATCTCTCTATACTCTTTCAATATGCACCCACAGAAAAGTACAATACCATTTAGCAATGTTGTCCACCAAGCACTGTACACACGGAAATTAACACATCTGTAACACCCTAGTGATTGAGGACGTGAAGTAAACACACACGCCTAATTATACAGTTCCTTTTAGCCATTTTACTATGTGATTACTTCTTTCCAGCCGCCCAGATATTAGTCATGTAGCTGGAAGCTGGCAACCCCATGTATTCTTTGTGGAGGGGTTTTGAAAGGGGTTGGTCACTGACAGGTGGACAAGCTCAAGTCGTGTGGTTTCGTAGTTGACCCAAGTCGATAGCCAAAAGGCTAGAAAGACCACCGCAATGCCAGAACCGTTTCCAAAAGCCTTCTCAATAGTCGCCTTCACCAAAATGTACATCCTTGAAATGATTAAAGGTCCCATTGTAATCCCAGCTCTTTCATGTAACCTTTGATCGGATTTTACAGCAGGATAGCAAAATCGTCCTTGTATCGTGCTTTGACAACTGTTTGTGTTTTCCCACCACCGCTGAGGACTAGGGGGACTGAGGACTGGGGACTGTGAACTGTGGACTGGGGACTGAGGACTGGGGGAATGGGGACTGGGAGAATGGGGACTGAGGACTGGGGGACTGGGGACTCTGGACTGAGGACTGGGGGACTGTGGACTGAGGACAGGGGACAGGGGGACTAGACGCAGTGAGCGCTGCAACATCCAACCGTTCATGTTTCGCCCCAGCAGGACGAGCCTGGACCACGGTGCATGGCCCGTCTCGCCCACTGGCACTGGGTCTGCGTTACGACAGACAACCAGGGATATCACCGCACCTCGCCCCAACAAGTCAACAGGTATTCAGGAACGCAAAAGGCGACAGACAGGCACAAGCAAAGCAACAACATATGGGACGTATTATAGGGGGGAAATGTGTTCGGTCACGTTTGATGTGAAGCACTTTCACAAAGCAAGTCTATGCAAGGATTACATTAGTCGTGATGTCGATCCGTTTCAAACAAAGCCGGTTTAAAACGAGGCTCGACTTGATAACTGCCATTTGAATGACTAACATACTTTCAGCTGCCAGTGCCAGCAATGTATAGGAAACAAAACAAAACAAAAAAAACAACAACATAGTGGCTGTTAACTTAGCTACTAGAAGTACACTTCTGATTGTACACATACAAACACAACTTGCCTTGCCTCGGTTGTCTTCGTCATTGTCCTGCGATACTCCTCTTGTGTTGCATTCCCGTAATTCAAACAATAAAAACGGCTTGCGGCTTTCCGGGCTTTTCTACCTTCAATAGGGAGGAGGATAGCACCAAAAAACAGGCTAACCGCGGCGCCGCTTCACACACACACAAAGCTCAGTGTTTCTCTATCTAGTCTTAAAACCGGGGTGCCCCCCCCCCCCCCCTCAACAACAAAAAAAAATAAAAAATAAAAAAAATAAAAAAAAACGCTACCTATTCCCCATTTTCAAGAGGGGAGAAAAACAAATGAGGGCCATATAGCCTCACAAAAGCAGCGACTCCCCTGAGCGGAATCAGTTGCTTTGCAAAACAAGCTAGCTCGTTAGCACGCCGCTACTTCCTTTCTTTTTGCCCGAATAATAGCAGCAGCAGCAGCGCGCGCGGGTGGAACAAAAGTTGAGGAATCGCCGCGAGGCGAAGCGCACCCTGTTGCGCCGATGACCACACCTGTAGGGGGACAGCGCCCCCTGCAGGCGGAGGTCACGCAACGCATGGGCTGCGGCTGAGTGATCGTAGACAACATTGCTGGCAATTGAAATTTCATTTTTCCAGAACGGGTTGACAGTTGCCAATTCTAATACGTCGGCCTGTTTTTTCATTTTACAATTTCGCAGTTAAAACATTTTTGCTATATCTCATTTTGAATGAATAACTGAATGAATGAATGAATGAATGAATGAATAAATAAAATACATAAATAACCCAGAGGAGAGTCTTTGTCAACATATGTGGTTGTAGACCCCTTTTTATGTTGGAAATGATGGAAAGATGGAATGAAAATCCATAGCAGAACAGGTGATCGTATTATAGCCTAATACACCACTTCAAATAGGCAGCTGAATGCAATTGATCAACAAATCCTATAGGATTCCAATAGAGATAATTCCTTAGGATTTCGATCATATTTTGGAACCAAAATCCTATAGGAATCTTAATAGATTTTTTTATAACAAGAAAATGAAATGAATCCTATTGGATTGTATCATTCCTATAGGATTGTATCATTCCCATAGGATTGTATCATTCCTATAGGATTGTATCATTCCTATAGGATTGTATCATTCCTATAGGATTGTATCATTCCCATAGAATTGTATCATTCCCATAGGATTGTATATCATTCCTATAGGATTTTATTTTCTATTGGATTTTTTTATGCATGATTTCTATATAGGTTTCCAAAAACGATTTGTATAAAATAACATCACAAGACAAAGGCAATTATTATAGTTACATATTATATTCGTTCATAAATACATAATACAAATAAAGTACAAACAAATATAGTGTGTGTGTGTTTGTGCGTGTGCGTGTGTGTGTGTGTGTGTTTGTGTGCGTGTGTGTTTGTGCGCGTGCGTGTGTGTGTGTGTGTGTGTGTGTGTGTGTGTGTGTGTGTGTGTGTGTGTGTGTGTGTGTGTTTTGCATGTGCCTGTGCGTGTGTGTGAGTGTGTTATTGAGTATTTATTTTGGTCATTTTGGCTTTGTCTGCACATTTCTGTGAGATGGCCTGTTTAACGACCCCAGGGTCCACTTCAAATTTTTGGGTGATGTAATCTGTAAAACATAAACAAGAGAAAAGAATACATGATAAGATTACTATACTATATTTGGGGATATCCTTTACCAACAGACGGGCCAGTGACTGGCCAATCAGAGTCTGCGACGTGAGAAGATGTCATCTTTTTCTGGAATTGATCGTCTCAACTTGCCGATGCCAAGGCGATCCCTTTTGTTATTTGTACTGCCGGGAAACAAACAAAACATTGTTTAAGGTGCATATTCAGTCACAAAATGAGGGTTGAAGGCAATTTAAGTGGGTTGAAGGCAATTTCAGTTGCCTTCAAGTCACTTAAATGGTTGGGTTGAAGGCAATTTAAGTGACTTGAAGGCAATTTAAGTTGCCTTCAAGTCACTTCAATGGTTGCGTTGAAGGCAATTTAAGTAACTTTTACCTGGGCCAGAGATGTAATAATTGGGCTTGATGTCGATGGTGGGGGTGATGGCGATGATGAAGAAGAATGTGTTTGTTCCATTATCATTTTACCGTCTATTTTTACTGTAACGAATTGACTTCAGCAGATGAGCAACTGGGTGTCATTAACCCAACTAGTTGCACCAAATGAAGTGACGTTTGCATTGGGCGCCCTTAGTCGTCCAAAACGCATATAGGCTAGGCTTATATGTCTGAATAAGGGGTGGGCGACCTGACGACTTTATATCATGGTCGTCCTTGAAGACGTCCACTATCTACTAGAGATCGTGATTCATGTCCTCCTACTAAAGTTTCCAACTTCACATAAAACGTGGGACAGCCGGTAATAACCGTGTCTCCACGGCGCTACGCTCACACACCAACACAACCATCGCCTACTAGATGGCCGTGCTGATTGGCCAGATGATATCACGTGTCTCTGTGTTGATTGGCCAGATGATATCACGTGTCTCTATCATAGGGAAGCGTGACGTATTTAATAAACAATTCAACGTGAGCTTGCATGGCGGACGAGGAGGAGGAGCAGCTGGACTCGACGTCAGTACTGTGGCGGTGGTTAGGCTGTACAAAGTCAGATGTTTCTCAAATTACAGTAATGTGTAAACTGTGTCGGGGCAACCGTCGCCACCTCCGGAGGGAATATGAACCCTAACCCTAACCCAGATGTATGATAGATAGATCCATAGACATATATAGATCAGCCTATCAGCCCAGTGGACTGTACCAACTGGTAGGCTGATCTATTAATCATACATCTGGATGAACACTCCCACTTGTGATGTCATTGGAGGGTAGATTTTGACATGGCTTGTAATGGGTAATCAACATCACACCTGGTGGTAAAATAGGGGACCTATAAGACTCTGATGCACGCTATGGTCTGACTTGAGAAGTGCACCTTTATGCTTATACTGTGTGCTTTACATTTTACTACTACACATGTTTCTACTTGGATTGAGTTTTAAATATTTCAAAATAAGCTTTACTCGGTAATGACCATTTACCATTTCTTTAATATGGAGGACTAAAAGTGCCAAAATTAAATAAATAAATACACCATTAAATAATTACTTAAATTTGTCATTAATTAATTAATATTGGAATTAAATACATAAATGTGTCATTAATTCATTAAAATACCGATTCATTTTATGTAAAAACAAAACAAAACAACAACATATATAATCATTTTACTATTTAATTAATTTACATTTACATTTCATTATTACATTTCATGATCCTGTGTTGCAGTGCTTCATGAATTGTCAAACTGTCAAACTCGCCCATCAAAGTTGGTAGGTGGATCCCAGAGCTATAGAGTAAAATGTTTTCTCTATAGCTCTAGTGGATCCTAATGCCTGATTGGTTACCCTGGGCATCAAGTCAAGGCAAATCAATTCCAGATAATGGATTGATGCAGAGCTAGTGAACACATTCCAATACACTGGGTGGCGCTATTCCCCTCTACGTTGGTTTAGATACTCTATTAAACAAAACTTTCTGGTAATGCTTCCACATCCTCTGCTAAGTCTAAAACGTCTCTCACCAACTCCCTAGAAAGTTCATGAAGATCCTCCATTTTCTCTAACCAGGCACTCTACTTCAGCCCAAAGCAATGGATCAGACTAGATTAGCGTTAGCCCCACCCACTGACTTTGATGGGCGAGTTTGACAGTTTGACAATTCATGAAGCACTGCAACACAGGATCATGAAATGTAAATGTAAATCATGAAATGTAAATTAATTAAATAGTGAAATGATTATATATGGTTGTTTTTTTTACATAAAATTAATCGGTATTTTAATGAATTAATGACACATTTAAGTATTTAATTCCAATTTTAATGAATTAATGACACATTTAAGTAATTATTTAATGGTGTATTTATTTATTTAATTTTGGCACTTTTAGTCCTCCATACTTTATTGCAGTATTGTGTTTTAAATGGTGCAACTAGATGAGTCCATAGGCGTGTTTGAGTCTGGGTATTCTCGACAGTACAAGTGTGTTAAAAATATATGATTGTGGGGGGGGGTTTTGGGGGGGGGGGGGGGGGGGG